>CAJQZJ010000003.1:303941-383498 GCA_907164525.1 Lophiomys imhausi
CACACACACACACACACACACACACACACACACACACACACACACACCTACAAACCTATATGTGCATGTGTTTGGAGCTTATCACTTGGGACAATACTTTTGAAATTTGCATTTTTGTTCAATTTCATAAATCTTTCTCTCACTATCTGAGATTATGAAGATTTTTACACAATTTTCTTTCAAAAGTTTGAATTTTTGGTTTTCTTTTAAAAATTATTACTTTAGGAGAAAAGAGAGGGGGTGAAAACTAACAGATTAATCTTCACAGATATTAACCTGGGGAATTCTCAGTCTGCAAATGACTTGGCGCTAAACTTCCTGCTTCCTCCAGAAGTACCTTCCTCTTGTTTTAAAGTCAGAATTAAACTTCTGTCCTCACCCCTACCTCCTCATGCTTGATGCCTCATAGTTTGTCTAGCTAAGGCCTGTTGGAAAGAAGTATGAGTTCAAGGATTTGGGTGTAAGATATTTTATATATGTCATCTGTCCAATGAATATTCAAGTGTTTACTATGTGCTGCTTATGCTGTGCTTCAGGGAACACTGAATGCTGTGGTTGCAGAAGGGACTTAAACAAAACTCCATGTACTTACCATGCTTACATTCTAGAGAGAAAAGACAGCAACTAATAAACACGAAGCATGCCACGTACCATATAATGTAGTTATTCCAAGTGGTATTGTGGACTGTGAGGTAAGATCAATCAGACTGATCAGGATGGAGAATGAGTTGTAGTTTTAGATAGGTTGGTCAGGGAAGACATGTGGCAATCTAGAGGAAGTGGTATCATTGACTAGAGAAGACATCAGATACAAAAGCCCTTAGTTAAGAGCATGCACAAATTATTTGAGGTGCAGTGAGTGGTCCAGTGTGGTTGGCATGTAATGAGCAACAAATAAGCAGTACGAAGTTTAGTGTTACAACAGGCAATTCACTTAGCTATGGCCAGTTTGTAAAGACATACGTTATCTTGGGCCATCAGTGAATGCTGGTTGAAAAGAAGCAAAACCCAGGGTTGGATTTCTATTCTGGCCTTCAGTCTGTGGTTTTCTTTTTAGTACTATTTTAATAGGTTGAGGAGTTCTTTTGCCCTGCTCATTTCTAGGGACTGTTGTTAATGAGATCAAAGCTGCATTCCACAGCCTCTTAAGCCTTCCATGTGTTGTTTCTCTACCTGGAATACTTCTTGTTTCACATAACCAGCTCAAATTACAAGCCAATCATTAGGCTGAGAGGTGGCTTAGTGGATAGACCTTTTGCTGTGCAAGCCTGAGGCTCTGAGTTCAGATGCCCAGAATCCATGTAAAAGACTGGGAGTGGCAGTGTGTAATTCTGATTCCAGTGCTGGAAAGTGGAGATAGGAGGAAACTGGGGGCTCGCTGGTCAAGCAGCTTAGCTAGTTGGTGAACTCCAGGCTCAATGAGATGTGCAGTCTTGAAAAATAAGGTGGAGCTAGGCTTTGGAGTGCAAGCTTTTAGTCCTAACACCTGGGAGGTACAAGCAGGAGGATCTCTGAGTTAGAGGCCAGCCTGGTCTATTGAGTACATTCCAGGACAACCAGGGTTACACAGAGAAAAACCTGTCTTGAAAAACAAACAACAAAAATGCCTCCAAATAAATACATAAATATGATGGACAGTGAAAAATTTCAGAACATTGCCCTGCTGGGGGCTGTCTTAAGAACATGGGAACTGATTCATGAGGAGTAAGGAGTTTATTAGAAAAGTTCTTAACACTATGAACAGAGAGGCAACAGTATGGTGGGGGTTCTGAGGAAAGTACAGGCCCTACCACTAGAGACAGACAGCATGGTGGGGTTTCTGAAGAGAGGAATCAGAACCTATATGGCAGAACTTGGGTCTTTTTCTAATATGTTCTTGAGGATGGGGGATGTATCACAACAGAAGCATGTAGCCAGCCTCTCTGATTCCCAGGTGGGAGGTAGGGAAGGGTGTGGAGCAGAACTTGGTACTTACACCCATTTTAATGTACACTCCCTTCTCAGATGACAGATTCTGGAACCTGGAAATTGATAAGCTAGGGACTCACAGACAGGCTCTCAATAGAGGGTACCTGACAATATCTGTGAAACAGAGCTGCTTGAAGTATCTTGGTTTTGGCAGCAGCTGAACTCTAACATTACATTCTTACAGAGGGCAATACAAGAAGACACCACTGGGTGTTGACCACTGGCCTCCACATATGCCTATATACCTGTGTCACACACAGAGAAACACACACACACACAAAGAAAAAATGAAAACAAAAATCCACTTGTCTTGACCCCCTTAGGTTGCAGTGAAATGAACACATTTGAATGAGCATATCTGTACTAGAATGATTTGTGTGTGGATGTAGGTTGAGTGCATGTAACAGCTCCTTTAAATAAGATGGAGATATATTTTGTCTCTGTGTTGTGAGAGGTAGCTCTGCTCTGGTGCTGGGCCCTCTCACTTTATGGTCTCATTTTATCTGCATGACCTAAGCTGGCTGGTATCACATCTCTCTAGAGCACAGTAGTAGTTTCCCTGCTTTAGTACTTGTCTCTTTAAAGTTTGTTTTCTACAGCTAGCTGGAGGAAGGCTTGTATACTGAGTCAGTTTTTGCCATTTTCCTGATCAAAATCTCTCCAGGGATGAGCATTTTTTCTAGATGATGATGTGAAGAACTTTCCAGGACAATTTTGTTTTTTGCTGTTTTAGTTTTTGAGACAAGGTCTTGCTGTATAACTCAGATTGCACTGTTCTTTAAAAACATGTCTTTAAAAAAAGGAAATAAAGAAACAAAACATGTGATCCTCCTGTCTCGGCTTCTTGAGTGCTGCTGGGATTATAGGTATGCACCACCATTCTCAACACTCTAGGACATGCTTATGGAAAAAAAGAGTATGATACAAAAAATGCAAAGACTTCATTTTGTGCAAGAAGAATTAAGTTGCAATATGTACATACTCATATACACCTATGTAATGCATGTATATTTATTGGAATTTGTTTATATATACACACACAAATTTGTATATGAACAAATTCCTATGAATATACACATATATTCACACATACGTAGAGGGGTCATTGTTGGAAATGAGACTTTTCTGGATATACCATATTACATCAGCTAATAAGTGTGGAGAGAGTGACAGAAATAGAAAAACATTTATTGTGCAATCTCTGAAGAGGCAATAGTATCAGACAATGAATGGTCATCATCAGTGACTGCTTAAAACCATGAGGTGAAAGGTTCCTGTGGAATGTCACAATGAAAAGACTCAGCATGACATGGTGGCTCACACCTGTATTCCCAGTACTTGGGAAGCTGAGGTGAAACTGGGAGTTTGAGATCATCCTTGGTCTTATAGCAAGTTTAAATCCATTCTGGGATACATGAGAACATGTCTTTAAAAAAAGGAAATAAAGAAACAAAAGAGGAAAGACAGAGTCACACCATCTCCATCTACACTACCTACCAAAATCTTAGAATATCTAAAAGCAAGATAATGTCGTGCCTCCAAAAACAAACGTCAGTCTACACAAGCTTCAGGCTGACTTCTATTTTACAGGAAATAGGGATAATAAGGGAACAAGTTAAAATACATCACAAGGAGGCAAACAAACAAATCAGGAATATAGGACTTGCTTTTATAGGGCAATGATGCTTTTTTTTTTCAAGAAATCATCGATATGAACAAAGTGGAGTGAAAAGAAAAGGGGCAATGCTAGACAAATAGTTTATAAGACATCATAAACCAGCTGACTGTGGTGGCACACATCTTTAATCCTAGCACTCAGGAGGCAGACGCAGGTGGATCTCTGTCAGTTCGAGGCCAGCCTGCTCTACAAAGCGAGTCTAGGGCAGCCAGAGCTCTATTACACAGAGAAACCCTGTCTTAATCCTTAGACAAATTAACTAAAAGGCAGAGGGAAAAAAACCCAAATCAATAAAATCAGAAATGAAAATGGAGAAATAACAACAGACATTGAGGATATCCAGAGAATCTTTAGGTCATACTTTAAAAACCTGTACTTTATCAAATTTGAAAACCTAAGTGAAATGGACAACTTTCTTGATAGATTCCACTTACCAAAATTAAATCAAGATCAGGTTAACAGATTAAACAGCCCTATAACCCCTAAGGAAATAGAAACAGTCATTAAAAATCTCTCTTCAAAGAGGAGCTAACACCAATACTTTTCAAACTCTTTCACAAAATAGAATCTGAAAGAACATTGCCAAACTCATTCTATGAGGCCACAGTCACCCTGATTCCTAAAACACACAAAGACCCAACAAAGAAAGAGAACTTCAGACCAATTTCCCTCATGAACATAGACCCTGTCTTGAAAAACAAACAAAAAAATCATAAACCAACTGGGAAAATATTTAGAAGGCAATCATAATAATTTAACTAAGGACAGAGTGCTATCTGGAGAAATGGTTGATTTCATTAGGTGTGATAATAGTTTTATTTATGTAAGGAAATAGACCTTAAAATTTATTGACCATATTCTTAGATGTGATATGCAGAAGGATAGACTAGCTAGGGCAAACGATAACAATAAACTTTGGCTAACTGCTTCCTGATAGTTTTGTGTCTAGGCTCTCCTGCTGGGTGTTTTGATCCCTCTCACTGAACTATTCTTCCCTTGGAGTAAGCATGACTGGGTCCTCTCATTCGGATCTCTGTTCAAGCAATGCATTGCTGGGGTGCTGGGGGCTCTCTTACTATTGAAATGTAATTATAGCTGAAATATAATTCCCTGTCACCTACTAATTGCTAATTAAATTTTCTTCATGACAGTAATTGAGGCTGATGGTGTTACTTTCTTGTCTGCCTCTCTAGTTAGAATACCAGCTCCAGAAGGGCTGATCCTTATTTTATTTCAGCTGCCACACCAGCATCCCAACCAGTGCCTGCCACATAGTAGGAATGTTATGATTCTGTTAAAGGAATACAGGGCAGTTTGAAGACATGGAACACCACACCAGGGTGAGGCATCTACTTAAGTGCTCACCCCCTAGGAACACAGTGTGCTGGCCTGACCTCTATATGTCATATGGTATGGGTGATCTGGAGGATAAAGATAAGGCATCTACTAGACTTTGCTTGTCTTCAGGGAGGATTTGTTTGTACAGATGCTCTGAGACTGTTGCCTGACTGACCTCGGGGCATCTGGGTTTATAAAGAGGGTGGAGCTCTCCTCCACTTCTCAGCCTAACTGCTGTGTCCTGACTGACCCAATTCCTGTCCTGGGCCATCCCTATGATCTGTTTTCTTTTTGTTACTAAGAAAGCTAGTTGTTGAGAAAAACTCTACCAGGTCTTGAGGTGGGGGGGGGAGTTTCACACTACAGGCCCTATTTTTTTTCCTTAGACAATATGCTTTAAGATTGCAGTGTAGTGAATTACATTCTGGATAGTTTTTCTATGACAGTGTTGGGTATGGGAATTGGTAGTAAGTTTGAAGTTGAAGGTCTCTTTTAATGAGGAGTTCCAAGCCCTCTATCCTTTCTCCATTGCCAAGCTTGACACTTTCATATTCTGCAGTCACAGCACAGAACTGAACTTGGGCCTTTGGCACCCTAGGGATACCCAGGCAGATACTTAGGGATACCTGGGCAGAGAGTCCACTCAATTATTTCAAGCTCTACAGATTTTTAAGGACCTTAGCCAATAATTGTGGTACACATTTGTGTAATAGTTTGTGTCATTGAAATTTGGAACAAGGATGTCACTGTTTACTCATAAACATTGTCAAGGGCACTGTTAATCACCCCCAGCAACTTCCAAATGCACTTAACATATTTTAATGTTTGATCTTAGCCATTCTGATGGCTAAGATCAAAAGCTCAAATGACAGCACATGCTGGCGAGAGTGTGGAGAAAGGGGAACTCTCCTCCATTGCTTGTGGGAGTGCAGGCTTGTGCAACCACTATGGAGGCCAGTCTGGCGATATCTTAGACAACTTGGAATAGCTCTGCCTCTGGATCCAGCCATACCACTTCTGGGTATACATCCAAATGATTCCTCACCAAATCACAAGGAGGTTTCCTCATCTATGTTCATAGCAGCCTTATTTGTAATAGCTAGAAACTGGAAATAACCCAGATGTCCCTCAACTGAATAATGGATTAAAAAACTGTGGTGCATTTACACAATAGAATACTAGTCAGCCATCAGAAACAATGAAATCATTCAATTTGAAGCCAAATGGATGGAACTACAGAAGCTCATTCTGAGTGAGCTAACCCAGACTCAGAAGGATGCACATGCCATCTATTCACTTATAATCGGATTTTAGCCATATAGTACAGGATAACTATACTACAACCAATGCACCAAAGGGAACATGAACATCAACTTTTTTTCCTGTCAATGAGATACTTTGCCCTAGGGGTGCTGCCTTGTAGGCCCCAGTGTATGAGGAGGCTCTTGGCCCTCATATGACTGCTGAACTGGGGCAGGGGACTGTTATGTAGGGACATTCCACTCCAGAGGAGTGTGATGGAAGGGATAGGGGGTAGAGGGTAGGAGGGAGGGACTTGGAAAGGTGGAAAGAGGATACATGGAGACGTAACCTGAAGTAATAAATAAATATTTTAAAAAGATATTTTAAAGTTACACTTTTATTTTTTCAGAAGCAAACATGACAAGTGACAACTTGCTTTTGCAAAAGACGTTAAAGAATATCAGAATAATAAGACATATAACTCATAAATACAGAAGTCTAGCTGAGCAATGGTGGTGGTGCTTGCCTTTAATCTCAGCACTCAGGAGGCAGAGGCAGGTGGATCTCTAGAGTTCAAGGCTAGCCTGCTCTACAGAGTGAGTTCCAGGACATCCAGGGCTACACAGAGAAAACCTGTCTCAAAAAAGGGCAGAGGTCTAAGAAAGTATTACAAAGCTATTAAAGAAAGTCTTATTAAGCACCTAGGGAGAAGGCTTAGTTGGTACAGTGCTTGCCACATCCCAAGCTCTTTCCCAGACCTATGTCAAGTCGACACTTGCTTGAACCCTAAACCACTCTGCTTCTTTCTTGAGTTCATCTAGACTTCTGCTTGTAAACAGTTGATGTTGTCAGAGTAAACAGGACTTTGAGCATTGCTTTGAGGATTTACTTGTGATAAAAAGGGATTTCCTATAAGCATAGCCCTCTTGCCTTCTTATTTATTATATTTACACACACACACACACACACACACACACACACACACACACTCATGCTTTGGCCACAGTTAGAAGAAAGTAGAAGTAACTGTGTTGGTAGGGATGTTTTTGTTTTTCTCTCCCTCCCTCCCTTGTTCCTGTAAGTGAACATGTGGATGTACACATTTGTGTGCACATATGTGGAGGCCAGATATTATTGTGCAGGCCTGGTGCTAGTACCCATAGCTGTTGTGATTTCATGAGTACAATGGCTATGTTGTGTTTAGAAGACAATGTTGCACATCATCCCCTCCTACCCTCTGGCTCTTACATGTTTTCCACATGTTCTCTCCTCCACAGTGTTCTCCGAGCCTTGGGGATGCAGGTGATGCAGATGACCATTTGGGACCAAATACTCAGCAGTCATTTATTCTTAGCACCATGTGTCTTTACATTAATGGCTACCTATGACAAAACAAAGCATCTCTTATCAAGATTGAGAGCAGCATTAAAATGTGTGGGTAGAAATGTAAATGTTTATGGGGCAGTTTGACAACATCTTCAGTTAGGAACACAACAGTAGCTAGTTCTCCCCTTAGCCCTAACCTTTTTGACTCAGTTTATAGTACCAAGCATGAATTCCCTCCTGTGGATTGGGATTCAAATCTAATCAGACATGCATGCCACTATTGCACCAGTGGGTATATTTTTGACTGGCAGGTCAGTATTGACATAGTAATATGCAGTGTCCTGCATTGGGTAATAACACTGATGACTTTTCTTCCCCAGTGTCCTGGATAGCATCTTTCAACACTATGAAAGTTAGCCAGTAGAAAGGAAGTTTCCAAGTTATTCATATTTTAGGTCGATTTTTTTTTGTCCTGAAACCAAAGTGGGTGGTGTCTTAAACAACAGTCACTTATTATCATCTAGTTCTGGTTACAAGCAAGAGCAATAGCTTGTATTGCTTTTGCAGGGGGTGGGGGATCTCTGACCAACTGCTCATACAGAAATGTTCCATCCATAGCACTGAGATTTTTGTTTAATAAGCTATGGTTTGAGGGGATCTAAGATGTCGGCAGCCTGTGCAGACACATTTTGATCTTGGGGAAAACAGCCACAAAGCCACAAAGCTATATGAGTATCAAAAATAGGATACAAGAGATGGAAGACAGGATCTCAGACATGGAAGATTCGATGGAAGAAATCAGTACAACATCCAAAGAAAATGAGAAAGCTAAAACATCTCTCACCCACAACATCCAAGAAATCAAGGACTCAATGAAAAGATGGAACCTAAGAATTATAGGCATAGAAGAAAGAGAAGACTCCTTACTCAAGGTTCAGGAAATATCTCCAACAAAATCATAGAAGAAAACTTCCAAAACCTAAAGAAAGAGATGCCAATAAAAATACAAGAGGCTTACAGAACACCAAGCAGATTAGATCAGAACAGAAACTCCTCTCGCCACATAATAATTGAAACTCCAAATGTACAGAACAAAGAAAGAATATTAAAAGTTGTAAGAAAAAAAGGTCAAGTCACGTATAATGCCAGACTCATCAGAATTACACCCGACTCCTTCTCAGAAACTTTAAAAGCTAGAAGGGCCTGGACAGATGTCCTACAAGCCCTGAGAGAACATAGGTGCCCAGCCAGACTACTATACCCAGCAAAACGCTCTATCAACATAGATGGAGAAAAAAAAGATATTCCATGACAAAATCAAATTTAAACAATAAGCTATGGTTTCTGGTAGCAGCTTTATACATCTATCCAGGGTACCTTCATTCAAACTCCTTTAAAAAATTATACATACATACATACATACATATATATATATATATATATGTACACATTTAACTGGGTAATGATATTATTTTTTATTTTGCAGAAATTTACATTTTTTAAAACCCTGAGTAATTCTTGACTTTGAGACCTAGGTCCAGACATTTCAACATCAGAGATCATACTCCAGGCAAGTGGCTGTTGACCCTAAAAACCACTCAGCACCCCCAGAGGGAGAATTCTGTGATGAACTGAGAGACCAGTTAATGGCACTTCTGTATAATATCTAATGCTTAAGGAGCATATTGATATACTGATAGTGTACTTTTGAGTTTTTCAAGAGAAGTTGCCTTTCAAATTAATTATATATATTTTAATTAGCTTAAAACATATAGGTTCCCATAAGCCTTTTCATATATCCTTAGTTTTTTGTTAATTCTCCCCTAACTACTATTCTCCTCAAGTTCCCTTCACATCTCCTCCTATGTTAAATCTCCCCACACCAAGTATTCCCTTTCATTTTCTTCTTTCCCTATACCTCATCCATTTCTCTGTGTAAACCTTTCTAGGTATCTTTTTGGATCTTATAGAAGTATGTCCTAATTCTAGCAATTCTAATAATTTAATTACTATTGTTTCTTTTCATTTACTTTTATTTTTATATGCATGAGTGTTTTGTATGTATGTATGTAAGGGCACCACAGACATGCAGATTCTGGGGTTGTCAGAATAGGGCATCAGGTCCCCTCAGATTGGAGCTGCCAACAGTTGTGAACTGCCATGTGGGAACTGAACCTGGGTCTTCTACAGAAGCATCATGTATGCTTAAAATTCCAAGCCATGTCTTCAGCCCATATTTAACTGTTTTTAATTATTATTTTAGCATATAATAAACTATTAGGGACTGTGGAGATGGCTCAGTGGCTAAGAGCATATATTGCTCTTTCAAAGGACCCAGGTTCACTTTCCAGCCCCTGTGTTGGGTAGTTCACAACCTTCTGTAACTCCAGCTTCAGATGTCCAGGTGATCCAAAGGCCTTTTCTGATTTCTGTGAGCATCAGCACTAACAACATGGCATACATGCAATTTAAATGTATATTATTAGAGCTAAGCCTGCATAGTTCATGTCTGTAATCTCAGCTACTCAGAGATCAAGGCAGGAGGTTCACAACTTCAAGGACTACCTGGGTTACAGAGTGTGTTCCACGCCATACTGGGTAACTTTGTGAAATATTGTGTCAAAATCAATAGTAAAAAGAGTTTGGGGGCGGGGGGCTGGAGAGATGGCTCAGCAGTTAAGAGCACTGGCTGTTCTTCCAAAGGACCCAGGTTCAAATCCCAGCACCCACATGACAGTTCACAGCTGTCTCCCAGCATTCAGGAGGCAGGGGCAGGTGGATATTTGTGAGTTCAAGGCCAACCTGGTCTACAATGTGAGTCTAGGACAGCCAAGGCTGTTACACAGAGAAACCCTGTCTCACAAAAACAACAACAAAAACAAAATAAAACAAAACAAAAAACAGTGTTGAGACTATAGCTCCAAGGTAGGGCACTAAATAAGAGCACTAACTTGTGCCTTACCTTGCAGCTATAGTCCCAGCCCTCTTTTTACTATTGATTATAACTTGCACTTGCCTTAAGGTAAATCCTCAGTATAAAAAATATAGTTTTCTTGTTGGCTACCATAGCATCATATGTATGAGTGTTTTCCATATTTCAATAATTGGATAAGACCTTACTAGTGATGCAGCATTAGTTAAGTGACTTATTTTTATCAGTATGTATTAATTGTATGAAATAATGAGTTTCATTGTGACATCTTCATACAAGAATGTAATGTGTTTTAAAGGGATTTTAAATTCAATTTATTCTTATTCTGTGTAAGATGCTGTATTACAGCTTAATTTATAAGTGATATTGTTCCTTGGCATCCTTTTCTGGCATGTGTGCTGTTTTTGTTTTGGATCAGCTCCTACCATTAATGAAAACATGTAAAAGAGGAGTTATCTTGGTGGCCTTCTTTGGGGTAACTAAATTGGTTCCATTGCTCTAGATGGTACTTTGTATATAGTCAAAACTCAATTGATTCCTCATACCTTAAAAAAATTAAAGACAAATAGTGAGATTAAATATAGAACATAAGACATGAAAATTTTAAGGAAAAAACACATAGGAGAAAATTTTGGCAACCTAGAACTCAGTGAAGTTCATAGACATGACACCAAAGGAATGATTTTAATAGTAGGCTGAAGAGTGACTCTTACAAAAATGGCCATACCCTAATCCTCAGAAATGGGGATCTAGCACCTTCCCTAAGGAAACATTGTAGAGGTGATTAACTTTAAGATCTGGAGATGGAAAGATTGTCTAGGATCTTCTGTATGGAGATCACATGGGTCACCATGTGTGTTATCATGTGGGTTCATAGAACATAAAGGTAGAAAGATCAGAGTTAGAGGAGATCTGATGACAGAGACAGAGGTGGAGTAATGCCTCTATCAGAAGAAAGCCAAGAGCTAAGAAATGTGGATAGCTATTAGAAACAGGTGAGGCAAGGGAATAAATAGATCCTCCCCTAAAGGGCCCAGAAGAATAAAGCAACATCTTAATTTTATCCTAGTAACATCCACTCTCAGACTTATGGATTCCACAAATGATAGATATTGTTTTAAAAGTCACCAAAACGGGGCTGGAGAGATGTGGCTCAGAGGTTAAGAGCACTGGTTGCTCTTTCAGAGGTCCTAAGTTCAATCGCCAGCAACCACATGGTGGCTCACAACCATCTATAATGAGATCTGGTGTTCTCTTCTGGCCTGTAGGCATACATGCAGACAGAACACTGTATACATAATAAATAAATAAATCTTTTTAAAAAAAAGTCACCAAAGCCCAGCACTCAGGAGGCAGAGGCAGGCAGATCTCTGTGAGTTCCAGGACAGCCAGTACTTTTACACAGAGAAAACTTGTCTTGAAAGACCAAAAAACAGTCACTAAAGCCAGGCATGGTAGCACATGCCTGTTATCCTAGCAGGTGGATCTCCATAATTTTGGAGCAAGCGTGATCCACATAGTGAGTTTCAGGCCATCAAGGGACTACAAAGTGAGACCTTGTAACAAAAAATAAAGTCACTGTGTTGGTAGCAATTCATAGCAGCTTCAATAGGAAACTCATACAATTAATGCAAGAGAAAAAAATCCTATGTGAACTTCAAACAAAATGATTTTTTTTTTACAAAGGCCTTGTTGAAATGTTGAAAAGAAGTTGGATGTTGTGGTACATACTTTTATCCCAGCACATGAGTGGTAGAGGGGGGATGAGACAAGGAAGATTGTAAGTTCAAATTCAGCTTGGACTACATAGTGATTTTCAGGCCAGCTGGAGCTACATAACAAGATTAATTTTTGAACACTGTCAAAAGGTGTATTTTCCCAAAATAGCTTCACCATTTTATATTTCCATAAGCAATGCTCAAGAATTCCAATATCCTTACACCCCCAAAATAGTTAATATTGCCATTTTTATCATTCTAGGTATGAAAAAGTTTCATGGTGATAGCAATTTGCATTTAGCAATGATTCATGATGTTGAACACCTCATTTGTATACTTTTTTGGGAGAAATATTCATTCAAATCTTTGCCTATATTTCTATTGCTTTTACTTTGAATCAGAATCCCATTATTTAGTCCCATGTTGGCCTTAAACTCATGATCTTCCTGCCTCAGACTCCCAAGTGTTCATATTACAAAGCTCATGAGAAATTTACAGTTGTCTTTTAATTACTACATTGTAACATGAATGTGTGTGTGTGCATGTGTGTGTGTATTATGTATAGAGGTAAAGGCACATCTTCATTTTTCCATGTGACTGTCCAGTTGACCTAGAATCATTTGTGGAAAGACTTATTTCCCCCTTAAAATTGTCTAGTCACTCTTGATGAAATCAATTAATTGACTGTATATTTGTACATTAGTTTCTATTCTCTTAATTTTGTTTAATTGACATAACTTTTTAATGAACTAATTCCCCGGATATACACTGGACACAAGTGTGATGGCTAGTCATACAAGTTGTCAACTTGACAACATCTGGCATGAACTAAAGGCCGAACTGCTGGTCTAACCAGCAAAGGATTTTGTTAATCAGAATATCTGAAGCAGGAAGGTCCACCCTAAACCTGAGCCACAACTTCTGGTGGCAGTTCACATAAAAGTACAAGGAAGAAGGAAGTTTTGCTTTTTGCCTCTTTTCACTCATTTGCTGGCAAATTCATCTATCCTGTTGCTGAGGCATTCTTTCCCTATTAATTAGAATATCTTTGTTTTTTTTCGCCATAAACTGAAGATCAGAAACGGACTGAAAAACTATTACATTCTCCGCCTTTCTGTTTTCAGACAGCTGTTGTTGGGCTCTCCAGCCCAGTCTTGTCTGTTTGAATTAGGAAGTCACAGTTCAGGCCTCTAGTTTACCCAATACTTAAATCATAAGGCAAGGGCCTCGCCTTGAAGTATCCAAACCAGTCCTGTTCCAGGTAAAACTTCTAAGCTTAAACCAAAATACTAATGATGTCACTAAGGTTTGTGGGGAAGGGGCACAGAGTGTATTGTCTTCTCATTACTTTTCTGACTCTCTTGTGAGCCAGTCTAATAAATCTGGATGAATATATATATTTACATAGTGCATTTGGATATATACCTAACAATGGAACTGCTAAGTTATATGGTGTCTTAGACTTGATAAAACACCATATATATTTTTCTACAGTTCTGTTCTTTATAGAACCATGACTAATATAATAATTCATGCCAATTTTGTCTACACTTAAGAACTAGCTTTGTGGCCAGGCATGGTGGCACATGTCTTTAATCCCAGCACTCAAGAGGCAGAAGCAGGTGGATCTCTGTGAGTTCAAGGCCAACCTGGTCTATAGAGTGAGTTCCAGGACAACCAGGGCTGTTACACAGAGAAACTCTGTCTTAAAAAACAGAAAAAAAAATAACTAGTTTTGTTGGAGGGATATGGGACCACATTTAAGAAAATACAACTGGGCTGGGGATGTAGTTCAGTAGAATGAGTGCTTGACTAGCATGCACAATGCCCTTGCTTGATCCTCAGCACCACATCAAAACAGGTATGTTGGTGCATGCCTATCTATAATCTCAATTCTTGGGAAAGAAGGCAAGATGATCAGATTTTCAAAATCCTCAGCTATCTAGTGACTTAGCAGCTAGGTAGGCTTGTGCTCAATGTACAACAATGTATACCTGTGTGAAAGTGTCCTGTGTGACACCATGTACAATGAATATATGCAGTGAAATATTTCAAAGAAAAATGGAAATCAAGCTAATAAATATATTTCTAGAAAATTGAGGACTGAGACTTAGTGACTTAGGTATGTTGGAGGGAACTTTGGTGTGGAATTAGTGTGATATGTGTTTGGATGCCAGTTGCAGACAAAATTGCCTGGCTTTGGACAAGTTACTTAACTTCTAAGGACTCTAGCTATTGGTAAATTGGGATGGCAATGAGTAAAGTCTCACAGGGCTTGTGTTAACACTAGGACAAAGGTTGTGAAGATAATGATACTTTGAATGGCACACAGTATGTATTTGACATCAAATTGACATATCATTGCTGAATAGTTTTGTCATCTCCTCCAATCTGGCCCAAGGTGGTTTTTTGTGGGCAGATGGTCTGAGGAGATCTGGGCCAGTTGCTGAGTTTTTACCCTACTATGAAGCAGCTGTGCTTCCATTCTCTCACACTTTATATCAAGAAGTATAAAGGATGGCTGAAGAAAAGAAATAGGTTGCCCGTACATAAACAGAACTACAGGATAATTAGGAAGGAGTAGCACAGTGGTTTATTCCAGAGCTTTATTTTTTTTTGCTGGTGAAATAATGTGACTGCACAGCCATCTGAGATGCTGGCCTAATTGATGGTGTCTTGTCTGTTTGAATTAGGAAGTCACAGTTCAGGCACCTAGTTTACTAAGTCCTTAAATCATAAGGCAAGGGCCTGGTCTTGGAATATCCAAACCAGTCCTGGTCTACGTAAAGCTTCTACACTTAAACTGAAATACTAATGATGTCACTAAGGTTTGTGAGGAAGGGGCACAGAGTGTATTGTCTTCTAATTACTTTCATTAGGGATCCGATGAGAGTAACAAGAAGATGTGAGAGAGCTACTCCCTCTGATTTTCAGTCCTCATCAGTCCTTTCCTGTTTCTCCTTTACCCAACATTATCTTGGCTACTTGGGTGGGCATTCAGTTACCAATTCATTAAGCACTTCTGACTTGGTTGGCATCTCTTCACATCTTTAAAATCTGTGTCTTTCCCCAAAGTCATCCTTCCCTGTACCTTCATCTGGATCCCTTATGTATTTGAGCTTTAGTTACAAAGCTTTTTTGACTCATGTTATATAAGTATTAGCTCCTGAGTCTCAGAGACATCACATTCAGCTTTGTGTTGGTCAAACAGCTTGCATAGGGAACCGATGTACAGTTCAAAGTACTTTGCCACTGTCTCCTTGTCAGGATGATTGATCTTGGGGATTGGCAATAGTTCTGCAACTATGGAGAAGGAGAAGAAACAAGTGTCAGAGTCCCTATCCCAGCAACACAACCCATGCCTTAGTAGCAGGGGAACATTCCAACAGTATCTAGGGCCATTGCCTTCCCTTCATTCTTTCCCCTTGCTCCAGCTATATCCTGGCTCTAATTCTTTAGTCACATATGTCTCACCAATGCTCCAGAGAATAAAAGCAAGCACAGGAAAGAGCTTGAGTGTATTTAAATGATGATGTTCTTATGACCTCTATTTAGCAAGTTCTGTCCCACCTGATAACCAAGTATTATCTCTTTGATTGTCCTTCCCACCCTGCTTTCAGCCAAAACTATTGTAATTCCCTTTGTGTATGCTGGCTGTGAGCTGGATTGCTTGGGGATTTATGGATGACTTGGGGTGGGAGACCAAGAAGAACTTGAGTGGCTTAGAAAAAGTAGAAAGCTCACCAACGGTGGTAATGGGATGATTAAAAGGCAAAAAGCCCCAGGAACCCTGAGTAAGGCCCCTGCCATGGAAAGTGCAGAAACTCAGGCCAAGGATTTTTTTTTTTGCCAATTTTCTGGATGTTTTTTTGGAAGAAACTTAGCCATGTGCCTTCAGAAAAGGTCTGTTGGTTGAAAGTCTCATTCTCACCAAAGGTGTAAGAAGGGACAAGATAGGCTCTGCAAAGAGAAAGGACAGCAGTATGAGCTCTTCACTGAGGGAAAATCTCCCCCAGAAACAACTTCTCTGTGGTGCAAAATGTCCCCAAATTCCCAACAATAAGATAATATTTCAAGCACCCATATATCCCCAGCTTCATGTTTCATTCCTGCCACAGCAGTTCCTCCAATGGAACTTCAGTGTGGCTGCTGCACCTTAGCCCATAATGGGAAGAAGTAAGCTCAGGAGTTGTAATACCTTCATTCAGCATCCAGCATGATCTCCCCAAACTACACATGCATACATATCATTCCTCTCTTTCAAGTCCTCCCAGAGCTCCTCACTGTGGCCCTCACAGCTTAGCATGAGCTCAGTGTCCTAGTCCTTTGTGGCCAGCTTTCCCACTACTTAACTATGTACTAAGTGTGCCAGTTCTTTTGGAATCCCTAAGGTCTGGTCTGGTGCAGTGCTGCATGTGTCATACCCCTCATTGAATGCCTCAGTTTTCACTTGTGTTTGTTTATTTACTGTATTGTTTTTGAGGTTCTGGGAATTCAACCTAGACCCCTGCACATGCCAATAAGATGAATTCCAGACCTTCAAAGATTTTTAGCTGGAGACAGGATCTTGCCAACTCCTCCAGGCTGGTTTTAAACTTGTAGTCTACCTTCTTCATACTCTAGTGTAAGAGGGATTATAGGCATGTGCCACAATGCCTGTCTCTTTCCCCATTTTTGTCTGATTGGCAATTCCTACTCATATTTTAACTTTAGTACAGTTCAGATGTCACTCTCCAATGAAGCCTCTAGTCTGGTCCAAAGTCTTTCCATGAATTGGTACTCCCATCAACATTTTGTGTGTTTCTCCTTTATCATATTTCATTTACCCAACAAATTTCCATTGAGTTCTTTGCATGTGACAGCACTGTTTAGGTCATGTGGCTACTCCAGTGAATACAAAGGATGAGAAACATTTCAACGCTAATGGTGTTTACTAGCAATGAAGAAGTAAGTAATGGGGAGACTAGTGAGGACTGAAGCTAAGGAGGTTGCTGAAGACCAGATTCTTCATGATCTTTTGCTCTGCGTGGCATGGGAGACATTGGAACATTTTTGAGTATTGATACAACTTGATTCAGGTTACCAGGATCATTCTAGCTACAATTGGGAATAGAATCTTGGAGGTGAGGGAAGCAGGGACAGAAACAAAAGGAGAAGTTCAAAGTATTGTAATGATCCAGTGGTGATATACTAGGTGTTTATACCATGGGGATGGTAGTTGAGATGGTAAGTAGCTGGATTATACATATGTTTTGTCATGTGTACATGGATTTGTCATCTACATTAGACTGTGAGTCTACAAGCACTGGGTATCGTTTATTCCTGTATTCCAATCTCCTGTACTAAGCCTAACACACAGTAGGTATTTGACAGCTGCTGGAAACAATTTCTGGGGTCAACAAATGAGCACCCATTCCCTGAGCACCCAGCTAGTGCCTTCATTGCCCTTGGGTGGTTCTTAGGGTCTCCCAGTGAATGAGTAAATACAGAACAAAGCCATTCTTCCCCTGAGTCTCAGATTAATGTACTTTCTTCTATTCTTCTTTCCTCAACTTCAAGATCTAAAAGTGTCCACCAAAATGTCTGGCGGTCCAAACACCCCCAAGGCATAATGTGAAAGGTAAAAGGAAGTAATCAGAGTAAAGAGGGGGGCATCTAGCAGGTTTCCCAGAGAGGGTGCCATTGTGAACAGAGCTACAGAGGGTCCAAGGCACCATGACAAGAGAGTTCCCAAACCTCGGAACCCACCCTGTCTTCAGTGCTAGCTTCACAAAACCTTTATGATTTTTGAGGAACAGTGTGGAGACTCCTGGATGGCATAAGAGGACTGCAGAAGCTCCACCCACTGAGATGATCAAGCATTGCCCGAGTCTTTCTGGGTCAGCTTATGCTTCAGGGCCAACTCACTCACTGGACATATACCTGTGAAACGAAAGAGTCAAGTGGTGAATAGAATGAACTTGGTGCCAGAGTGTGGGAGAAGGCTTCCTCCAGGCTCTTCCTGTTGGAGGCAATTACTACCTTTGGTCGTTGGTCTCATTTCTTAAGTGTTAATCCTAACCTGAGGAGGTATCCTTGATGGCAGCTACTTGCTTGCCTTGGTAGGACTCCATGCTTCTACCATCAGGGCCTGATTTTCTCTGTCTGCTTCCATTCATACTCTCTTGTCCTCCAGATAAACAGTCTTTGGCTTTACCCTTTCCATTTCCACACCCAGACTGTAGAGATATCTTTCTCTCTGACCAGGCTAAAGACTCTGGAAAACCTCCAGAGATATTTCCTCTAGGGGGTGATCAGGCTAGCTACCACTAGTGTGTTACCTCCATAAGAGAAGCTGCCAAAAGGATCCATTGACTAGGATTTTGGGTGAGCAGGCAGATCAAGGCAAATTAAAAATAGATGAACAATGGAATGTGGACGGCATTCTGTTGTTCAACAAGAGCCACAGATGCTCCTCACTTTGGAGTCCCATTTTTGCCTTGAATTCATCTTCTATTTTCTATTGGGATAGCAGAATTTGCATCCAAGATCTAGTCATTGAGAGAAACCCTTGGTACATGGCCATATCAACCTAAGAGGGAAACTGAAATGTCCTCTGGGATTCTCCTCAAGATAAATGTATCTTACCGGTTAGTTTGCCTTCAATTGTTTCCTGATGCCCAGAAAGATGAATATTCACCAAGAGAGAAGGAAATTGGTCACAAATGCCCCGGTTTGAAGCCTGGCACTTGGAAGTTGTCTTGAATTCTGATGGATGATTCTCCTTTATTCTTTGGCATCTTAAGCAAGGATGAAGGGGGGTTCCTAGGAGATGCAGGACATGGACCATGTACTAACAGATAAGAGAGACTTCACAACATCCTTCAGTTTCCTTGAAATGAAGCTGCTATATATATATTCAGCTGGTATGTCCAGCTGAAAGAAGCCAATTGGCATCCCAGAGAGGAATCTGAAATGACTTCCCCTGCATACATGTTTAATATGTGGCTTATACTCTCTGCTTTCCATTTCAGCTTGATTCTGCACTTAGCCTTCTGACTACCATTTTTAAGGAATCCTGACAACTCATGAATGCCTTTAACTTCCCCTTCTGCCTAAGCAAACTGCCTCTCACACTTTGTGCAGAATCTTATACCTGGGCACACTCTCCTGATACTGGATGAACTCTAAAAATAAATCAGGTCTTCTATCACAGAATGACTATCAGGGCTAATTGGGGTGGGCATCTTGAGTTAAATTTCAGAACAGGATGGTTTATTGTACTCGCCCATGGACATCACATAGTCTCACACAATTGGCATCCAGAAGACCCCTTCCAAGGTTGATAGAAAGGGAGTGATTGAAGGGAAAACTCTGGAAAAGTCAGTAGCTTCAGTAGCATAGTTGATGAAGGCACCTTAAGTGAACACGCCATGGGGATGGTTGGCAATGATGTGGTTGTGCTTGCGAGAAAGGTCATGGGTCTTCACCAGCTGTTAGAGAAAGATTGAGAGAGACTGATCAAGCAGAAGGAAGAAAGGATGTGAAAACTCAGACCCCAGCTGGCAGCCTCCATATCCTTGTTCATTAGGATGTTGTTGTCATAGAGATTCCCAGGGATCATGGTGCTAAGAGATGTTGGCCTGGGTTTGCCACTGCAGAAAAGGTATTTTTAATATGACTCCCAACATGTACATCTATTTTGGATATTCTGTGTTATGCTGTTATGCCTTCACCTTCACTGCTGGCCATCAGAGCCCTTGAAAACATGAATCTCAAAAGGAAGTGGGAGTTCAAGCAATAAGGAGCAAGGGCATCCAGAAATTGGGCATCCAGAGGAAAGGGAGTTGTTACCTTTATTGGGAAGTAGCTTGGAAATACTTTCAGAGGGTCCAGTTTTGTACACAAGCTGAACACCTACCATCTGTGGACAGATAAAAAATAGAAGGGCAAGTGGACCATTGCCAGTCCCTCTGCTCCTCCCAGAGGTGAACAATTTGACATATGCTCCTTAAGCTACAGAAGCAGCCTCCTTTTTCCATCTCAGATGTCCTGAGTCCAACTTCCAACAAAGAACCAGAAAGGTGATGGGGAGACAACCTGAGGCTGGAGGTACCTACTCAGAGATCTCAGTCTCTTAAAGCTTCATGGCAAGTCAGTCAGAGACCTTTATTCCTCTCTTCTCCTCATCCCTTCATTCACCTCCCTCTTCTGTGTTCCCATGTCTCCACCCTCAGCACAGATGAAACCACAATTCTGCTCACATCACTTACTTTAACTGTGGGTGTTCCAATCATAGGCAAGCCAGGCTAAGTAGAGCACAGACAAGGACCATAAGCTACTGAACAGCAGAGAATAGAATATACTGCAGATGGAAATAGTTCCTGAAGATATACAACCCACATATGCCCTTTGGTTACTCTCAAGGCTTGATAAAGCTCTTAAAGCCTTATGTCACCTCTGCCTCTATGCTAAGGAAGCAGGCAGGCTGATATGGGGACCTTCTTTTCTTTTCTCCTCAGTCATTTTCTTTCTCTTGCTCTGGCCCAGGCTGCTGTCTGGGTCCTTGCATCTGAGTCCTCCTGAAGTCTGAGATCTTATTCATGGAAGCTACAGAATCACAAAGTTCTCAGAGTAGGCCTTCATCTGGGGTCAAAGGGCAGAACTACTTGGCAAAATGAAAGAGAAGCACATTGGGCTGGTGGCTGATTAGCCTCATGCTGGCAGTTCAGAAAGTTTCTTACAAAAGGTTGGTTTTCCTTGCTTTGTTGAACTGATAAACACATGCATTCTGAGCATAGAGTCCTGTCTGCAGTGTCCAGGCTGTTTGATGTTGAGAAGAAAAATGTAGATTAGAAACTGTTTCATTGTCATTTTTGTCCCCTTCAAAGGGTTGCAAAATGTTCAGAAGAGGGAAAAGTGACTCTGGTAGCAAAGAGACATGGCACACTGAAAAATGCAAACATGTAATGTCTTACATAAGTGGGGTTTATTTATTTACTTATCTATTTATCCTGTGATGGAATCCAGGGCTTGTACATGATAGACAAGTGCTCTAATGAACTATAACCTCAGTAATGGGTTCCACTTTAAAAGGGCACATAGTCTTAGGACACTTGCTCTGAGTACCTTTAGAGTGCAACTCACAGAGGCCTTTATGTTGTCAAGGCATCAACACAGGTTAGGCTTAGTGGTACATGCCTTTAGTCCCAGGACTTGAGAGGAAGAAACAAGCAGATGTCTGTAAGTTCGAGACCAGCTTGGTCTACAGATTGAGTTCAAGGACAGCCAGAGCTACATTGTGAGACCTTGTTTTGAAAAACAAACAAACAGGGGATCCAAGATGGCGGCGGCCTGCGCGGACGTATTTTGATTTCGGGGTTAACAGTCACAAGGTGGCAAGTGTTGCAGGACACTGTACAAAGGGCACAACCCCTTCTAAATCTCACCCAGATACCCAGGAACCACGGAAGATCCCTGGGCAGGACGCTCCTTCCCACTTTCAGACACGCAAGGAAGCTGCTGGACCCGAGAATCGGGATCACCCATCCCCTAACAGGAGAGACTCCTGGTAAGTTCCAACCTAATACCCAGCGGGCAGATTCAGAACCCACGCAGAGATAATCCCCACCCTGCTGGGCGCTCCCAGGTCTCACACAGATAATCCAACTATCTGGCGAAAAGTTGCAACTCTTGGAAGTGAGCGCACCTCCGCTGCAAAGTGCCTTCAGACCGCAGATCGCAGTCTATGACAAAACTGACCAGTTTACAAGCCGCGGGAGAGGCAAGGCTATTGGAGCTGAACTGAAGATTTACCCACTACAGGAACCAACCCCGGGCAAACTGCGAGATATGTGAAACTGTCGTATATTGGCCTTTTGTACTAGTATGAGCCCTTTCGGTGGGGAACCAGAGCTTACTTGTACAAGGCTCCACCACCTGGATTAGTTAGGACTCCACCTGGGAGGCGGGGTGGAATAACTCACCTTATAGGTGTGGAGTAAGGCAACGCTACTCCTACACCAAAGCGCCCCCTTTGGACCCAAGTCCAGAAGACAGCAAAAAAATTCCACATGGCCAGAGGCCCCAGACCAAAAAAAAAAAAAAAAAAAAAAAAAAAACCAGAGCGAAATGTCTCCAACAAAAGAAAGCAACGCTATTCCGTCCAGCCTGAATCACCTCACCACAACTGAAACACATGAAAATGATGACAACTCTACATTATGGAAAGTGACAGAGTCCCTTCAAGGAGAACTTAAAACTATGAAGGAATTCAAAGAAGCCACAATTTTACAAGTCAAAACAACGAATAACACCATTAAAGAGCTCCAAGCCAAGGTGAATAAGCTTGAACAGGAAAAGGACAAAGCAATGAAAGATCTCCAGGCAAAAATAAGCAAACTGGAGAAGGAAATGTACAAAACGAACAATACCATTCAAGACATGAAAATAGAAATGGAAACAATAAAGAAAACATAGTCAGAGTTAAAAGAGGAAATGGAGAATCAAGAGAAGAGAACAGGAACTACGGATGTGAGTATGAAAAATAGGATGCAAGAGATGGAAGACAGGATCTCAGGCATGGAAGATCCGATGGAAGAAATCAGTACAACATCCAAAGAAAATGAGAAAGCTAAAAAATCTCTCACCCACAACATCCAAGAAATCAAGGACTCAATGAAAAGACAGAACCTAAGAATTATAGGCATACAAGAAAGAGAAGACTCCCAACTCCAAGGTCCAGGAAATATCTTCAACAAAATCATAGAAGAAAACTTCCCAAACCTAAAGAAAGAGATGCCAGTAAAAATCCAAGAGGCTTACAGAACACCAAACAGATTAGATAAGAAAATAAACTCCTCTCGCCACATAATAATAGAAACTCCAAATGTAGAGAACAAAGAAAGAATATTAAAAGCTGTAAGAGAAAAAGGCCAAGTCACATACAATGGCAGACCTATCAGAATCACACCTGACTTCTCAGAAACTTTAAAATCTAGAAGGGCCTTGACAGATGTCCTACAAGCCCTGAGAGAACATAGGTGCCCAGCCAGACTACTATACCCAGCAAAACTCTCTATCAACATAGAAGGAGAAAACAAGATATTCCATGACAAAATCAAATTCAAACAATATCTCCTCACAATCCCAGCCCTACAGAAGATCCTAGAAGGAAAATTCCAACACAGAGAAGATAACTACACCCAGGAAAACAGAGGAAATAGAAACCTCCACAGCAACTAAACAAAAAGAAACACAAGACAGCCAGCTATACCAAAATAATGGGAAATAAAAACCCCTGGTCACTAATATCCATCAACATCAATGGACTCAACTCGCCAATAAAAAGACACAGACTTACAGACTGGATCTGTAAACAAGACCCATCTTTTTGCTGTATACAAGAAACACACCTCACTAATGAAGATACACACTATCTCAGAGTAAAGGGCTGGGAAAAGGTTTTCCAAGCAAATGGACCCAGGAAACAAGCTGGGGTAGCCACCCTAATATCAAACAAAATAGACTTCCAATTGAAGTTAATAAAAAAAAGACAGAGAAGGGCATTACATACTCATTAAAGGAAATATCCACCAAGAGGACATCTCAATATTGAACATCTATGCCCCAAATACAAAGGCACCTACATTTATAAAAGAAATGCTTCTAAAACTTAAATTGCACATCAATCCAAACACTTTAATAGTGGGAGACTTCAACACCCCACTCACAACTATGGACAGATCATCAAGACAGAAGCCAAACAGAGAAATAATGAGTCTAACAGAGATCATGAACCAAATGGACCTAATAGATGTCTACAGAACATTTCACCCAAACACAAAAAAATACACCTTCTTCTCAGCACCTCACAGAACCTTCTCCAAAATCAACCATATAGTTGGACACAAAGATAGCCTCAACAGATACAAGAAAATTAAAATAACCCCTTGTATCTTATCAGACCACCATGGAATAAAGCTGGACTTCAATAGCAAAAGAATCAACAGAAAGTCTACACTCACATGGAAACTGAACAACTCTTTACTAGAGGACTACTGGGTCAGGGAAGAAATAAAGAAGGAAATCAAAGACTTCTTAAAATCCAATGAAAATGAAGACACAACATACCTAAACCTATGGGACACAATGAAAACTGTGCTACGAGGAAAGTTCATAGCACTAAGTGCCTTCAAAAAGAAAATTGTGACAGCTCATATTAGCGAATTAACAGCTAAACTGTTTGAATTGGAAAAAAAAGAAGCAAACATTCCCAAGAGGAGCAGAAGGAAGGAGATCATCAATCTTAGGGCTGAAATCAACAACTTAGAAACAAAAAGAACTATACAAAGAATCAATGAAACCAAGAGTTGGTTCTTCAAGAAAATCAACAAAATAGACAGACCTTTAGCCAAATTAACTAAAAGACAGAGGGAGAAAACACAAATCAACAAAATCAGAAATGAAAAGGGAGAAATAACAACAGACATTGATGAAATCCAGAGAAAATTTGGATCGTACTTTAAAAATCTATACTCCACCAAATTTGAAAACTTAAGTGAAATGGACAATTTTCTTGATAGATTCCTCCTACCGAAGCTAAATCAAGATCAGAAAAACAGATTAAACAGCCCTATAACCCCTAAGGAAATAGAAACAGTCATTAAAAATCTCCCAACCAAAAAAAGCCCAGGGCCAGATATCTTTAGCATAGAATTCTACCGGACCTTCAAAGAGGAGCTAACATAAATACTTTTCAAACTCTTTCACAAAATAGAATCTGAAAGAACATTGCCAAACTCATTCTATGAGGCCACAGTCACCCTGATTCCTAAACCACACAAAGACCCAACAAAGAAAGAGAACTTCAGACCAATCTCCCTCATGAACATAGATGCAAAAATACTTAATAAAATATTAGCAAACCGAATTCAAGAACACATGAAAAGTATCATACACCATGAATGCAGGGATGGTTCAACATACGAAAGTCTATCAACGTCATTCACCATATAAACAAGATGAAAGAAAAAAAACCACATGATAATCTCACTAGATGCAGAAAAAGCATTTGACAAAATCCAACACCCCTTCATGCTAAAAGTTCTGGAGAGAACGGGCATACAAGGACCGTACCTCAAAATAATAAAGGCAATATACAGCAGGCAAGTGGCCAACATCACAATAAATGGAGAGAAACTTGAAGCATTTCCTCTGAAATCAGGGACAAGACAAGGATGTCCACTTTCACCATATCTCTTATATATAGTACTTGAAGTTCTTGCTAGAGCAATAAGACAACTAAAGGAGATCAAGGGGATAAACATCAGAAATGAAGAAGTCAAATTATCCCTATTTGCAGATGATATGATAGTATACATAAGCGACCCCAAATATTCCACCAGAAAACTCCTACATCTGATAAACACCTTCAGCAAAGTGGCAGGATACAAAATTAATTCAAAAAAATCAGAAGCCCTTCTTGATACAACAAACAAATGGGCTGAGAAAGAAATAAGGGAAACAACCCCCTTCACAATAGCCACAAACAACATAAAATACCTGGGGGGAACTCTAACCAAGAAAGTAAAGGACCTGTACAACAAGAACTTCAAGCCCTTGAAGAAAGAAATGGAAGAGGCCTTTAGAAGATGGAAAGATCTCCCATGCTCATGGATAGGTAGGATCAATATAATAAAAATGGCCATCCTACCAAAAGTAATGTATAGATTCAATGCAATTCCTATCAAAATACCAACAGAATTTTTTATAGACTTGGAAAGAGCTAATCTCAATTTCATATGGAACAACAAACAGCCCAGAATAGCTAAATCAATCCTGTACAATAAAAAAAAAAACATCTGGAGGTATCACCATCCCAGATTTCAAGCTGTACTAAAGAGCAATGGTTGTTAAAAACAACATGGTATTGGTATAGAAACAGACCAGTAGATCAATGGAATCGAATTGAAGATCCAGAAATAGACCCACACACATATGGCCACCTAATTTTTGACAAAGAAGCAAAAACGGCACAATCAAAGAAGGACAGCATCTTCAACAAATGCTGCTGGTCCAACTGGATGTCCACTTGTAAAGGAATGAAATTAGACCCATACTTACCACCTTGTACAAAACTTAAGTCCAAGTGGATCAAAGACCTTAACATAAGGCCGGTCATACTAAATCTACTAGAAGAAAAATTGGGAGAAACCCTCGAACTAATTGGCACAGGTGACAACTTCCTGAACAAGACAACAACAGCTCAGGACTTGAGATCAACAATCAATAAATGGGACCTCATGAAACTGAAGAGCTTCTGTAAGGCAAAAGACACTGTCATTCGAACAAAACGTCAGCCTACAGACTGGAAGAAAATCTTCACCAACCCCACATCTGACAGAGGGCTAATATCCAAAATCTACAAAGAACTCAAGAAATTAAATGCCAAGAAACCAAATAATCCAATGAAAAAATGGGGGACGGAGCTAAATAGAGAATTCACAAAGGAGGAATCCAAAATGGCTGAAAGACACTTGAAGAAATGCTCAACATCCTTAATCATCAGAGAAATGCAACTCAAGACGACTCTGAGATTCCATCTCACACCTGTCAGAATGGCTAAGATCAAAACCACAAATGACAGCACATGCTGGCGAGGGTGTGGAGAAAGGGATACCCTACTCCATTGCTGGTGGGAATGCAGGCTTCTGCAACCACTATGGAGGTCAGTTTGGCAATATCTTAGAAAACATGGAATAGCTTTGCCTCAGGACCCAGCCATACCACTTCTGGGTATACACCCAAACAAATGCCTCTTCACGGAATCATAAGGAAGTTTCCTCATCTGTTTATAGCAGCCTTATTTGTAATAGCTAGAAACTGGAAACAACCCAGATGTCTGTCAACCGAAGAATAGGTTAAAAAACTGTGGTACATCTACACAATGGAATACTATTCAGGTATCAGGAACAATGAAATTATGCAATTTGCAGCCAAATGAATGGAACTAGAAAACCTCATCCTGAGTGAGCTAATCAAGACTCAGAATGACGCATATGGCATCTATTCACTTATAGTAGGATTTTAGCTATATAGTAGAAGGTATCGATACTACAACTAACACACCAAAGGGAACTTGGACATAGACTTTTTATTTTTTATTTTATTTATTTATTTATTTTTTATATTCTTTCTATTTTTTAGTCTTTTCTATCTATTTGTCTGCTCATTTGTTTGTTTTTTAGTTCACTCTCCCGGGCAATGAGACACTTTTCACTGATGGTACTGCCTCGTAGACCCCCAATGAATGAGGAGGCTCTTGGCCCTCATAAGACCTCTCAAATGAGATGAGGGACTGTTATATAAGGACACCCCACCCCAGAGAAATGGGATAGAAGAGATAGGAGGTAAAGAAAAAAAATGAAATGTGATGTTTCGGCCTCTTACTACTAATTGTCATAAACTGTTTAGGATAATTAAGAAATGCAAACTAATAGTTATGCAAGCCGGTCATTCTGTTAGGTACTATGACAGCCTATTATAGTTATTTTCTAAGCTAATCAGAAATAAATCTGCTAACAGACAAGCAACATCTGCTTACCCTAATATAAGAGATAGATAGGGCCTCTTCAAAAACCTCAAGAGATCTGCAGAATATGGCATTCAAAGATGTTTTCGTAACTTTAGATTTTTTTATATCAAGACATGTCAACTCCTGACAGCACCCCCTATTCTGCCCCAAGTAGAAAATGAGCATCAAAGAATCTCCAGTGGGAGATGATTGAATTAGTCGCAAGCCTATCTCTTGGTAGGGAAAGCCCCTTGTTCCAACTGTAGACAGAATGCTGTCCAAAAAGGACAAAACCTGGAAGCAGGTAAGTCAACAGCCTAGCTCTGCCAAGACAGGGTAGGTAAGTCCTTCAAAACCCCTGCTCTACAATCAATGTCTGTCAGAGAAGCGGGGCCAAACAACTGAAGATCGATGCTGTAATGTATGGAGAGAAAATGGGAACTGTCCAGGTAGCCACTGGTATGTCATTTCTTAGTTTTGGAAGCTGCAGGCCCTGTACTTCCTATAAAATCAGATATATTTATCCCTCTCAGGTCTCTGAGGTGGTTGAAGAACAGATAGCTAGAGCCTCATAATTAAATTTTGCATGGTTTAGGAGTCAAGAGAGTGTTATAGATCTAAGAAGATACTTTTAAAATTGTGTTGCAACTTAGTATGAATGTTGAGTTAGATATAGAACTTTAAACTCATGGAGATGGTTAGATAGTAGAATGTTAAAGTCAGGCACCAAATACATATGGAGTGGACATTGGGAATGTATGCTAAGCCATATAACCCTCATAACTGTGGCCTCATTACCTCTGTTGTTTTGTATTTTATGTATTATTATAAGAGAAAGAGCCATTTGTTGGTAAAAGGGGAAAATGTAGGGGGAAATAAGATATAGCTTAAACTTAAAAAAGGGGAAGAGGATGGGGGGGTTGAGGGTGGGAGGGTGGGACTGGAGGGGGGAATAGGGAGGGGACTGCGATTGAGATGTAACTTGAAGAAATAAAAAATAAAGAAAAAAAGCAAAAAAAACCTAGTTGGCACATATTTTTATAAACAAAGAAACAAAATTTATTTTAAGAATGCATAACTGAATATACTAAAATACTATTATGGGGGAAATGTAGCTCTGCTGGTAGAGTATTTGTGTAAGGTTCACAAAGCCCTGGGGTTCAATCCCCAGCATCACAGGAAACAAATGTGATGGCACACTCTTCTAATTCTAACACATGGGATCAGAAGTTAAAAAATCATCTTCCTTCAGAGCCAACCTGGAACACATGAGACTGTCTGCCAAAAACAAAAATTATCATGGCACTGGAGAGATGGCTCAGCGGTTAAGAGCAGTGGCTGTTCTTCCAAAGGACCCAGGTTCAAATCCCAGCACCCACATGGCAGTTGACAGCTGTCTGTAAAGGCTGGTATGGTGGCATATGCCTTTAATCCCAGCACTTGGGAGGCAGAGGCAGGTGGATCTCTGTGAGTTCAAGGCCAGCCTGCTCTACAGAGTGAGTTCCAGGACAGCCAGGGCTGTTACACAGAAAAACAAAACAAAACAAAAAAAAAAGGAAAAAGGAAAAAAAATCATTCAACATGTAGTCAAAGTGTTGAGATATTTTGCATGTTTTGATTATGTCATCAAAATCTGACGTGTAGTTTACTTTTATAACACATCTCAATTTAAAATAGCCACATCTGAGCACTAGGTATCCACCTATTAAACAGTGCCTGCAATGCTGGATTGCTTGCCAAAGAGATAACTTAACTTTATTTTTCTATTCGTATGACTCTGGGTATTTTAAGTAAGTAGGCTAGCCAGAAGGGGTGCTAAGATAAATCAGATCGATTCTAGTAAGGTAGATGAATTTGTAAAGCACTAGCTATTAATGCAGTGTGATAGGTCCTGTTTGCATGCACAGAGGAAACCCTGGGTGAAAGGCAAGGTATACTGGGAAAGGGGATTGCACAGAAGTGTGACCTGGAAAGAAAGTGACAGGAAAGGAAGGCATCCTGGTGTTGGCAGGTGGGAGTTGCAAGTTTTCAAATGTTCCTAATGAAAGAGAGAGACTTCAAAGGGCTTTCAAGCGTTTGGGGACAGAAGGTGGAGACTGAAAGGGGAATCTGGCAGGTGAGGAGTGGTTGGGGGCAACCAGGACTGGTGGTGGGCTATGGAAAACGGACCAAGAGCCACTTAAACTTCCTGCCCGCTTTGGCAAGCACACCTGCAAACCAAGGGAGTGTTCCCTGGCCATCTGGACTCCACTTGGGGAAAGATTTGATTTGCAAGATAAGGCCTGTGGCGCCTGATCCTCACTGCACCACACCGCGCCCACGTTCGCCCTCTTATGCTGGCTAGCATTCGGAATTCAGCCCCGTCATTTCCAGCCTCAGAGTCCTAGGAATTTGCTAATCCACTTCTGGCCATGTGGAGCCTGTCTTCTGTAAAACAGCTCCTTTGACTTTAAAACAAGTTGCCGGCTGAAAATGAGTCCATGGAAATGGTTGCTAGGGCCAGCAAACTACTATTCCCAAAAGCCATTTGGGATGCTCTGGTAACAAACAATTGGCCAATGAGGTACTGTTTCCGGCGTCGTGAAAGCATTTTATGGAGTTTACCTTTGACTTCGGTCAGAAATCTTCCGGGTTTCTTTCTCCCACAAGATGGCAGCGTATGAAGACAAGTTATTGCTGCCTCGGCTTCCGGAGCTTTTCGAAACCAGCCAGAAACTTCTGGAGGAAGTAGAAGTAGCGACTGAACCCACCGGCTCCCGAACAATCCAGGATAAAGTGTCCAAAGGACTGGACTTCCTCGAGAAGGCTGCTGGAATGTTATCGCAGCTTGATTTGTTCAGGTATGGGGGAAAAGGGCAGTAGCTGCAGAGAACGAATGGTTAGCAAGAGTACAGCCTTTGCCCCTGGGTGTAAAGGACCTTTAAGGCTAAAATCGCTCGGTTCCTACTTGCTCACCCAGTGTGCATTCTTTCCATTGTCCACTTCTCTTCGGAGATGGTTAATATCCCAGAACGATACTCCCTAGTGTACGGCTGACTGCCTAGGGCTTGGGTATGCCAGCTCAGCCACTTTCTTTTAATCTGGCCAGTTTTGTCTTTGCTCCACTCGCTCCCAGCCCTGTTCTTCCCCAGAAGCAAGGGCCACATTTTAATGCTCAACCAGGCTTTACAGCCTCCTTTTTGCTCTTTCCAGCCGAAATGAAGATTTGGAAGAGATTGCTTCCACCGACCTGAAGTACCTGATAGTGCCAGCGTTGCAAGGAGCTCTCACCATGAAACAAGTCCACCCCAGCAAGCGTCTAGATCATTTACAGCGGGCTCGAGAACACTTCATAAATTTCTTAACTCAATGTCATTGCTATCATGTGGCAGAGTTTCAGCTATCCCAAACCAAGAATAACTCAGCTGAAAATAATACTGCTTGCTCCTCCATGGCCTATCCAAATCTCGTTGCTATGGCATCTCAAAGACAGGCTAAAATAGAGAGGTGGGTCAATGGTGTAATTTGAGGGCTGTAGTGCTGTTGGGGGTGCATGTGTTTGTGTGTGTGGACTACAGAATAGTGTATGTTATTTTCTTGGTTCTTAATGAACATAAGCTCTGGTGAAAGATTTTCCTGAATCTCGACAAGCCTTTGTCTTTGTTGGGGGGGTTACTAAAGCTTCAGGACCCCCCCAACATACACCTTATGGTTGTCAATAGTAGCAATGTTTATTATTCTAGCCTTTAGGATTAACAAAGTATATCCAAACATTTCCATATCACTGCATAATGCTGTCTATATGGGTTAAATATTTCAAAAGTACACAATATATTATTTATTGAGCAATTATGTTCAGAAGGCATACAGGCTGGGATGTATAACATCCTGAGTTAATCATAGCCATGGTCCAGCATCATGTAACTTTGATGTTGTTTATTCTTAGTTTTTAAAAAATTCAGTGAATGCTCAGTGTCTAAGTACAAAGTTAGGCACTGGGCATACAAACTGTTTGGGTGTTTGTATGAATGTGAGTGATCATTGTGCTCTGGTGGGAAAAAGTGACATAGAAACAGAATGACAGTATAAAATACTAGAAAGAGGGATGCATGTAAAAGCAGACAAGGAAACACATAACCAAAGAGGGAACAAGTGAGAAGAATAGGCTTCCTAGGAAAGGGCATTTCTGTTCTGAGGTGGATAAGAGAAACAGGAACGTGAGCCTGAGGAAGAAGAGAAGATAGCATTAGCTCACCAACGTAATAGCATTAGTAAAGCCAAAGAGGTATTAAATAAACAGAGCTGGAATGGGGTTTTGTGGTGGAGGGGGGGAAAGGAATAATGATGAACAATGTTGTAGGGTTCACATCATGGAGAACTTAGGATGCAAGGAAGATAAGGAGCAAGCTTGAGAGGCTGTTTGAATCCTAGGTCCATGATTAGTTACTTTGAGATTTGAAGCAAATGACTTCATTTCCCCAGGTGTAAAATGGAGATAATAAGTAGTCCTTCCTAGAGTATTTTATGGAGGAATAATTCAAGAAATACATATAAAGCTCTCAACATAGCTAAGTAGCTGGTACAGTAAGCACTTAAGGTCAGGTATAGTTATATATTTGTGGCTAAAAGTAAGATTGCAGAATCACAGCTCTGGGTTAGAGTTTCAACTTTTCTTATAAGTCATTGGACTTCCCATAAGTTATTTAACCTATCTAAGTCTCAGGTTCCGTTTTATGTGAAATTAAATAACAGTGGTGCCTATTTAATATGGTTAAGAAACATAAATTGACCCAACACCTGTGAGTAAATAGACAGCGCAAATTGGGTTATAGAGAAAAAAAAAAAAACTAAAGGACAAGGAGTTGGAAGGGGGTTGGGGTAGATCTGTGAGGAGTTCAGGATGAATATGATCAAAACTCTGTACACAGTGTGTATGAAATTCTGAAATAATAAAAATATATTTAAGTTATGAAGCATAAATCAGGATGGGGAGAGCGTACATTTCAGTACTGAGGCATATTGAGTTTGAGGTAACCTATAAGATACCTAAGTAGAGATGCCTGATACCATGAAGCTCAAAGGTAAAGCTTGGATTCTAGATGGTTGAGAATTAGTTTATTCAACAAATACTTATTAAGCCCTTCAGGAATGCCAGGAACTGATCTAGGTGTTAGAAAGCCAGCCAAAGTCAATGTTGTTATGAAGCTTTGATTCTGGTAGATACAGACAATAGCATAGTAAATACATTCAACCTAACATACACAAGTCACCAAGTTTTACTCATGGTGTGTGTAGGTAGTCACACAGAAAGAAGAAGAGAGAGGAGGAGGAAATTTTGATTTTTTCAAGATCAGATGCTAAGGATATGAAGAATAATATAGTTAAGCAGTGAGTCTTGGTGATTTTTTTCTTTCTTCTTTTTTTTTCCGTCAAGACAGGGTTTCTCTGTGTAACAGCCCTGGCTGTCCTGGACTTTGTAGACCAGGCTGGTGTTGAACTGACAGAGATCCACCTGCCTCTGCCTCCCAAGTTCTAGGATCAAAGGTGTGTGCTACCACACTGGGCTGCAGTGAGCGATTTCTTATTTTAAAGACATGGGTTAGAATGATACAAAATAGATTCCAGAATCTCTTTGAAAGGGTACACTGCCCAGAGGCGTAGATCAGAAACTCATATAGTGACTCTTGTGTCCAAATAATTACACCCAGAAAGACTGTTGACACCCTGAGATACAGAGAAAGGCAAGGGAGTGACATCTGGTTGGAGGACTGAGGAAATGGTTTCAGAACAAAATGGCCTGTGAGATGAGTCTTAACAGATCACTAAAAATAGAAACTATAGATTTCCTGAATGTGAACGTAATAATACTCATTGTGGAAAATTTGCAAAACAAAAATATTTTAAAATCAAAAATAGTCTTGATCAGCATTCATAGATGTTGTTGTTAACTTTCTGCTATGTTTTCTTTCAGATATACAGTTATTTTAGTTAATAAATTATGAAGAATACTGTAAATGCAGCTTTTTATCCTGTTTTTAAAAAAAACTAATATTGTGAGCATTTCCCCTGTCATATGAAACCATATTTGATGGTTTTGTACTATCCCATTCTGTAGTTGTACCATGATCATTTAAACTATTTCTGTCAAGTATTTAGATCTGGTTTTGTTTGCTTGCATTTTGGGGTGGTTTTCTGTTTGTTTGTTTGTTTGTTTTTGCCTGAGGTGTGTGTGTGTGTGATTCTAAGTAATACTACGAACAAATGTTTGTACTGCTTTGTTTACTGTTTCCTTAGATTAGATTCCTCTTTGAATATTTTAAGACTCTTGAGGTATGGCAACAATATTGCCTTCCACAAGAACAAAGTCTTAAAGTATTTCCCCTTTCACACATACTGGATGTCAACACTAGAAAATCTCATTAGTCAAATAGAAAAAAGGTATCTAACTTTGATTTCTATTTCTTTGACCTGTAATCTTGATCTTTGAACATTTTTTTAAACTATGTGACAGGTGAGTTGTCAACACCACCTTTATACTAATGCTTCTGAACACCCAAACTATTCTATAATTCTTCTGTGATTCTAACACCACTATGGGTATTTCAAAGATACTGGTCTTTTTCCTATTTCTTCCTTTTCCTTTTCTGTTGTGGTGCTAGGGATTGATTCCAGGCCCTCGTGCACACTAGGGAAGCACTCTACATCTCCAGCTCAAAACCTTGGCTTTTCACTCCGTGTGCCCACATAGCCAGGTCTTCACTATTTCAGTAAGTGCACTGCCATTTACCTGGATATGTAAGCAGGAAAACTACAAAGTGGCTTCAACGCATACCTTTTCCTGAATTTTATCATCTAGTCCATCAGCCAGGCCTGTCAGGTCTAGCAACAAAAGCTGTCTTATCCTGTTGCCTTTCATCTCCTTTAGCACACTTTGGTCCAAGCCATCAGTACCTCCCAGCCTTAGGTAGCCAAGGCCCTGTGTAACCTGGTGTCTGTTTCTCCAGTTTCATCCCATGTCATTCTTGTTCATCAGACCCTATGTGCAATGGCTGCCTTCCAGTTCTTTGAACAGACCAGCTCTTTTCTTCTTTGTATGTGCTGTTCTGTTTGTATTAAATTTTCTTCATATGGCCAATTCTTTATTGTTTAGGTGTTAGCTTAAATGTTAATTCTTTAGACCCTTTCTACACCAGTCTCTTTTGTAGTTAACATCTATCATTCTCTCTTCCCTCAATATTTGTTTGCTTCATGGCATTTAGCTCATGTGCAATTGTGTCATGTGTTTGTCTCAGGTTTGTCTCTCTCCTACTAGAATGTATGTTCTATAAGGGTAGGAGCCATTTCTCTCTTGTTCACTGTGCTATGCCTAGCACAGGGCCTGGGAAGTACAAAATGCTCCAACAATATTTACTGTTGACAAATAGGAGAAACAATATGATCATATCCTAAACAGAAGTAGATGTAAGTATGTACAGAGAATAAATGATAATCCAGTTTGACAGAAGCTCTAAGAGTAGTATGAGCAAAGGTCTACAGGAAGTACTGTGTATAGAATACTGAAAGGAACACAGTTGGGCCACAAGTTAACAGCAGTCCAAGCTGGAATGAAATGATAAAGGGGAAGTTATAGCTATCACAGATACTACTTTTATAAGAAGCATCTATATGACTAGAAAAATTATCAGGGCAAATTTGGTAGCTAAATGATAGAGTGCTTCCCTTGAGTGCTTGAGGGCCTGGGCTGAATCTCCCATAATGCAACTCCCCCCCCAATCAATCAGACTCTTACTTTCTGTAACTCCTTCTATCCATGATTCTAGATATTGAGACTATCTTAAATAAAACACCTAAACGGTATGTCTTCTCTCATATCTGCTTCTCTGTGCATATTCTCTTAATCTTCTTTGAGGACCAAGTAGGAGTGTGGATGAGTAACAGCACCTCCATTCTTCTAACAGAAATGAAAGTAGAAGATGGGTAAGTAATAAAAACTAGTGGATTTAGGTTCTTAAGTGACAACTAGATAGCCACTTCCATAGACAAATGGAAAAATGCAACTGAGACTTTTGTGTTGTGCCTGATGCAAAAAATCTAGGATCTCTCTACTTTGGTGAGTATAGATGTGTTTTCCAAGGGAAAAACATGTAAGGAAAAAAACTAAGAATTCAGCCTTGGGGCAAGTTACGAGAGAACAAGTAAGGAAATAACATTGACAAGAGAACCAACAAAGTACAAATAGAAGAATTTACAGAAACAAAATGATATATCCATCCTAAGGCCTCGCCCTACATACCCTCCTATACACACACATACCCCTACACCTACCTTAACACATACTTTAATTTAATTCATGGTGTTTAGCATAGTATAACTGTTTCAGTCTCTACACTTGGAACTTCTTAAGGTCAGAGGCCTTGAGGAGCAGTGTATTAGTATTCCAATTGTGTTGTATCTCATGGTACCCAGCCCAGTAATTGGATCATAGTTAAAGCTTGGAGATATCTGAAGAGACAGAGTAGATTCCAAAAGATGGGAGCAATATAGCATTGTAAAAATTGATTCTTTGGAATCAGATCATCTTGGGGTGACTAGCTTCTACCACTTGATAGATGGGGCATAGTCTGTCCTCATTCCCTTCCCAAGCTGTTTTCTCATCTGCTAGCAATGTTTGTATTGCTATTTGCAAGGAATTTTCTTGTGCATTTTTCCATTTGATCCCCATGAAATAGATCCACATTATAAAGATACAATAATGTACTTTTCAAATTGCCTTTACCAAAATTACAAAGCTAGTAAATGGTCATGTTAGAATTCAAAGTATATTCTATTCTTAAGCGTAGAAGAGTGGTCGCTTGAAAAGGTGTGAAGTAAGTTACAGAAAGGTGATTCTGGGTGGTGGGGGAGGCAACAGTAGAGTGAAAACTTACAGCTATGAAGGCAGGTAACTAATGGTGAAGCCTGAAAGAAATGGATAGGGACAAGATTGATTTAAAAAACAGGATGAAATGATAGAGGAGAAATGGAGGAAGAGTGAAGCAGAGATTTGAAGATACAGAGGGAAATTTAGTGTTCCAAGTGCCTGGCCATCAGGCAAGCATGATGCTAGTATGTAATCACCACAAATGATAACCACGTCTGATAATAGACATTTGCGGTTGGCCCATTTGATACAGATTTGTAATTCCTTGGCACTCTTTAACTCCTTGGAAACAGCACAAGGAAGCTCCCAAGTCAGGGCTTTTATAGGGATAAGGAATTCTAAGGCAATAATTGATCCACCCTGCAGAGTGATGTAGTCTATGACAGTGGTTGTCAGTCTGTCCTTCAGAGCCTTATGGTTCACAAATAATGTTGGGAGCCTTCTGATTTACTGAGGCACATTTTTATCTGTATAATATTTAATCTGGTCCTATTTATTCAAATTCTCGTGTGAAGAAAGTTCCTTCTCTTGTGTGCTTTTTTGCTTTTTTTTTAAGCCACTGTCCTGAAAGAACAGGTGCTGAGGAGCCAGGAGTCTAAAGGATGGAAAATGCTAAGTCACAGAAGCAAGGACATAGAAAAGAAGGAATGGAACAGAAAGTGCATGAGTTGAATGATCATGGAGAAGGAGAAAAGCCAAACAACTTTACTTAGAGGACCACTAGACTCACCTAGAATTCACCCTGGAGTATATGCATCCTAGGACCCTTGTATGTCGTTTTCCCATGACATAGGCATATCCATGATGATGATTAGCCATTTGTGGAACCAATTAAACATTCTCAAGTGATATTCATAGTAGCATTACTGAGCTAGGAATTGACCTGTGTATTCTTTCACCCAGAAGGCTACATATGATGACATAACAATTTTGTAACATACAAGATACTTTTTTGTTGGGCTAAAGAAGAGCCTAAACATTTTTATAACAGTGCAGTGGTCTTTGACTTTGGGATAAAACTGCTTCTTGGCAAAATAAGCTGGAAAAGGAAAGCAAGGGGGTGGGAAAATGAGAGAAGAGAAAGAAGGCATGCATGCAAAGGAAGGAAAGAAGAGAATGTATCCACATAGAGTACTCTATAAACTTTGAGGAATTCAAGGACCTCCCCCCTTACCTAAAATTCTACATTGTCTTGAAGCTAAGACTTTATCTAGGGACCCCTGCAGAAGAGCTTCCTATTCAGGAAGTGCAGAGTGGGGCTTCCAGGCAGAGGGATTTTGATATATTTCTCTTGGCAACCATGACATTTTTATTTGGCTCCTGTTTGTTGCAAGCCTTCATATCCAACACATTGCCTGCTTTGTATTTTAACTGCATCCATCTCTTGCCACCCGCACTGCTGTAGCTCTATTTCTTATGAGTATCATTTCCTAAAGTTATGTTGGTATCTTCCTTCCTTTCCTTGCTTTCTGTCTATTATAGACACTCCTCCGTGTGCATTTGCTTTTTCCTCTTAGAATACTCTTCTAGATATCATGACGACTTCCTGCCTTTTCTTGATGACTTTGCTCAGGGAATCTCTTCAGAAGGGTTGGTTCTGCTCACTTTGTATATACTAACATGCCAACTTCCACAGAATTGTTTTATCCATTTACCTTGCTTTTTGCTGTGTCATAGCATGTATCCTCATCCAACTTATCATCTGTTCCTTTTGATCTGTCTTCCTCCACTAAAATGAAAGCTGCTTGAAAGCAGAGACTCTTTTATAAAGTGTCTCTGGCCCTGAAATTGTGTGTTGTACTCTGGAGATAATTGGGAGATGAATGATAGATGAGATGCTAGAAATGCATCCTGGAAATGGCAGCTGAGATCATTGGATCTTAAAACTAGGTAGAGATGAGTCAGAAGATCTACCTCAGGAATGCTTTGCATGAAAGAAAAAAGACCAGCTTTTCAGCAGTTTCATAAGAAAGGCCTGCATTGGTGGCAGATAAAAATGACCTCTAATGTTTTGTCATTCCTTGAAGATGCAACTTCGAAGTGGAGGACTTACAGGAAGCATTCTGTGGCACTGAGCATCCAGCAGAGTGAGGACTGATATACCCAAATGACTAGAGCATCTCATCCTGAAAGACGATAGGTCCTACTGAGATCAAGATAGGCCTAGATCCTTTCTTGCTTTGTAGTCTAGAGGTTGGCTCTGGATTATAGAATCTATCCCTAGATCATAGATTATTTCGAAGGTAGGAACTGGAACTGGCATATATACTGCCTGGACATCTGCAAAGGCAGACCTTACTATAGCCTTCTTTTGAAGCAATTTGTATTTTTAAGTTCATGGGTAATACTTTTCTGTGGAACAGATACAAGCAGAAGAAGGAGGTGGAGCATAGGTTGTCTGCACTGAAATCTGCTGTGGAAAGTGGTCAAGCAGATGACGAACGTGTTCGTGAATATTACCTCCTTCATCTTCGGAGGTGGATTGGTATCAGCTTAGAAGAGATTGAGAGCATTGACCAGGAAATAAAGATCCTGAAAGAAAAGAACTCTCCAAGAGAGGTAAGCCTTGTCCTTGCCCACATAGCAATGGAAAGAAAGCTGCCACAAGAAGTTTGAACATTCTGCAGGAGAGAAATCAAACGAAAATCCTTAGCTGGATGTAGTGGTGCACACTTCTAATTCCAGCTACTCAGGAGGCTGAGGCAGGAGGATCACAAGCTTGAGGTCTCTCTGAGTTACATAGTGAGTTGAAAGGCAAAGGAGTGACTTGAGATACAAAACAGAAGATCTCAGAACACTGGAAAAGTGGCTCACTGATGGAGAACTTGTCTATCATGGACAGAGCCCTCATTTTAATCCTCAGCACTGCAAAAACTAAATCTTTATAAGTCTCCGTAAAAGAATTGTTCACGTTAGGCTAAGTGGAGAAAGACTGGTGGTTCACCAGAGTAGCTTTCTGGTTCATTAGAACAACCTTCCCTGATATTTTCTCATCTAAGGCACTTAATTGTAACTGGATTGTATAGAGGAAATACTTTCCCTTAAAAATTAGTGTTGGCTGTGAGAAGAAGCCAGAGAGGGAAGGGGACCTTTATAATCTACTTCAACTGTTAGAAAAGGGAAAGAACAGGATTAGAATGTGTAAAAAAAAATGCAGAACTGTGAGGAGTGGATGGGGGAGAGAGAAATGAAGATGAAGCAAAGGACCAGGGAGTGTGTTTAGGCTGGGGAAACACTTAGAACTTAGCCTTTCACAGTTACACACTCATAGACCAGTCAATAACCCAGGTGGGAGACACTGCAGCAAGGGCATCTTTGTATACAGAATGCCCAGAAGACTACTACTAAAAATCTGTTAGAAGAGCTTTACAGTATCTTGAACATCCTAACCCTGTTCTGGAGCAGCTTCAAAACAATGTATACTCTTTTTTCCACTCTACCTTGGTACAGGATACAACATGACTTGATCAGCCACCCGGGTCCTTGGCACAACTTCTTTTTAATTTGGCTTGTCCTGATGTGCCTGGGAGGTCTAACCTGAGGAAAACACCAACCTGGTCCTTCATGTTAAAGGACCAAAGAATGAACTTTTCCTATTCCATGGTCAGAAGGCCTCGAGCATTTATCCAGATGACTAGTTGTCTAGCATTTTGAGGTTAGACTCTTCTGAATCCTTCCTTGTCCCTGCTTTGTTAGGTGCAAATAGTTTTGTTTGTTATGTTTTATCTTTCAGGTGGGATTGAGATGGGCTCTGGAAGTGATGCAGTGTAAACCAAATGAGGACCTTCAATTTAACCATACTTTTTTCTAGCATGCCTATATACGTTCCTATAAAAACCACTGGTCTGTCTTACCTCCCTTTACAGACAGGCATCAATTTCTAAAATACCCTAGAGGTTCTTGAAAATTAACAGGATAATTATATTGGAAAGTATTTTTGGAAGAAAGCTCTTAACTCTTCCACAGAAGGTCAAGCCAGAGGAAAGTGCTTCAGATTCAGCTCACAGGATTTATGTGGAGCATGGCAGTAGGCTTTAGAGTTTACTTCTTTAGATGGGGCTACTTAGAAACCAAATGTTTTTTTTTTTCCTTGTGGTAAGAAATTTCCTGAAAGCCCTTGCTCTCTCATTTTAGCAAAGTACTTGACACCCCTCAAGACTGATAAATAGAAGGAACCATCAAGATGGCTGATGACCTGAGTCTGTTTCCCAGAAGCCACATGATGGAACACAACAACTGACCCTTGCATATAGTCCTCTGACCTTCACACCCAATTCTCTCCAACAAGAAATAAACGGAAACAAAAAGCAGACAGCCTGATCACTGATAATAGGAAGGGGGTGAATTTTGAGCCCAGGGGTTTTCTGTGCCAGAAGACTTGAAAGCCTGTGTGATAAAATGGGTAAAATGGCAAATGCACCTCTAAAATTACTTTTCTTCTTAGGAATCAACTTGTCACTCATCTCTTCCAGAAAAGCCTCCAATGAAACCCTTCATACTCACTCGGAACAGAGCACAAGCTAAGTAGGTAGTGCTACAGGCTGGCCTGCCTTCGCAGCCGGTTTTGATGGTTCCATGCAATGCTTAAGTAAAGCACAAAATTGATATTTTTGCAAAGTCATGGCTTCCAATATGAATGGTTCTCTCTCAGCAGAGACTAAAGCTTTCCTGATACTTCTCTATGTCTGTCCTCAAAAATTCCCTTCACGTCAAACTTTAAAATAAGCAGATAACACAGAAAGAAATCACTGAATCGAATGTAGAATTGCATGCTTTACATGTTTTTTTTCCAATTATTGATACTACTCTTGCCTTCGTGAGCATTTCTCAGAAGGATCTATCTGCCTACCTATGATTTAATTCTTAGTTAATGATGATTTTCCACAAGCTCACAGGAAAGTATTATCCACGTTTCAGAACTGTTGACTGTTAATTGCCAATTCACAGTGTCACTGTGGAGTGCTAGCCCTTGGGATTACTTATTAGGAAATGACCCTGGGCTATCTACCCTCTCACTCTCACCGTGGCTCTTGACTTTAGTGCTTCCTTCTGGATGCCCCCTTTTCTGCATTGATGGAGAAGTGTATAAGTCCTCAAAAAATTGCCATGTAGGGGAATGAGAATGACACAGATACCTGCGTCATCATTAAAGAGGAAAGAGGGTGTCCAATATTACTGTGTTTGTTTAGTTCTCTAAATGACATGTGATTTCTGCAGAGTGTTTGGAGCTGGTTATCCAAGCCTGGCAACTATGACGGTGAGTGACTGGTATGAACAGCATCAGAAATATGGAGCACTACCAGATCGAGGAATAGCCAAGCCAACATCAGGTATGAACTGGTAGGAGGAAAATGGTTGTGCTGCTGGTTCCTTACACCTGCACAATAAAAACATGAGCAGTGGTAGTCTAAGCAAAGAATCTGACAGAACTCATCTACTCAGTGCCATCTTACCATTCAAAATAACAGCAGATGCTTCTGAGCAGTTTGTTTTTTGAGCTCCTCAATTATGACATGAAAACAGAAACAAGACACCAAAATCAAAAACCTACCTGTAGTAATGACAGTCAAAAATCATAAACTGAACAAACTGTTTTTTTTTATTTCTTCAAGTTACATCTCAATAGCAATCCTCTCCCTTTCCCACTCCAGTCCCACACTCTTCCCCTTCAAGCCCCCCATCCATTTCCTTTTTTTTTAACTTTAAGGTATATCTTTTTCCCCCCAACAGCTCCCTCTTTCAGTCCAACAAATAGCTCTTTCTCTTATAACAACCAATACAATATAAAACAACATTAATAAATAGGCCACAATTATGAGAGTTATAGGGCTTAGCATACATTCCCAATGTCCAGTCCATATGTATTTGGCACCTGACTTTAACATTCTACTATCTAACCATCTCCATGAGTTTAAAGTTCTATATCCAACTGAGCTTCCATCCTAACTTACATTCTAATTTTAGAAACATCTTGTTAAATCCAGAACACCCTCTTAATTCCTAAACAACTCAAAATTTAACTACGAGACTCTAGCTATCTAGTCTTCGACCACATTAAGACCTGAGAGGGATAAACATATCTGATTATACAGGAAGTGCAGGGCCCGCAGCTTCCAAAACTAAGAAATGACATACCAGTGGCTGCCTGGACAGTTCCCAATTTCTCTCCATACATTACAGCATCATTCTTGAGCCATTTGACCCCATTTCTCTGACAGACATTGATTGTAAAGCAGGAATTACGAAGGACTTGCCTACCTTGTCTTGGCAGAGCTAGGCTGTCAACTTACCTGCTTCCAAGTTTTGTCCTTTTTGGACAGCAGTCTGTCTACAGTTGAAGCAAGGGTATTTTCTTGCCAAGAGAAAGGCTTACCACCAATTCAACCATCTCCCACTGGAGATTCTTCGATGCTCATCTTCTACTTGGAGTAGAATAGGGGGTGCTGTCAGGAGCTGACATGTCTCGATATCAAAAAAATCTTAAGGTAAGAAAACATATTTGAATGCCATATTCTGCAGATCTCTTGAGGTTTTTGAAGATCACCTATCCACTTATATTTGAATAAGCAAATGTTGCTTGTCTCTTAGCAACTTGATTTCTGATGAACTTAGAAAATAACTGATAGACTGCCCTAGTACCTAACAAAATGACATGATTGAATGACTTAGTTTGCATTTCTTAATTATCCTAAAAAGTTTGACAGTTCCTAACAAAAGGCCAAAACTTCACATTTCATTTTTAAGGAGCTGATGGGATTCAAGATGTGCACCACCACCCCTGATTTGAAATTTTTCTCTATGTAGAGCTTGCTTTGTGTCAGGTTGACCTTGAACTCTGAGATCTGCAGGTTTCTGTCTCTAGTGTGTTGGGATTAAGGGTGTATTCTTCTAGAATGATGGGATTAAGGGTGTGCACCACCACCACCCTGTTCCTTGTAACTCTAGAATTTGTAAGACAATTGACTCTATAGTGATCCTCCTGTCTCTGCTGGAGTTAAAGGCATGGGCTCACACCATGTATTTCATATATTTTACCTTAGCTCCAAATTTTTTCTACTCTTGGAGGTTTAGAAAACCATGTTGAAGTGCAGTAATCTTTAATTTATTTACAGTATTTTCAACCTTTATATCTACAAAAAAAACTTTTAAGCTGCTATCAAGTTTGTATAAGCTATGTGGCCACCTGCAGTCTCACATATCAGTCTTAAATTAAGGCCATTTTTCTTTTCATGCCAGTAAGGCAAGTATACCTTTGGCAAATTATAGTTTGAAAAATTTATATTGTATTTTATTATATTTTTTAAGCTTATTAACTCTTTTCTTTTAAAAAGCATTATTTTGTTTTCTCAAGTTACTTCTAGAACATAGTTTCCTCCCTCCTCCCCTCCTGGCCCCTCCTTCTCTCCCTCTCTCCTTCCCTCCCTCCCTCATTGTTCCTCTACTTGGTAGTCTCCTTCTCCTCAGATGAGGTGGGCCTCATATATCATACTCCCTCAGATCTTGCATCATGTGACGGCCAAGAGCTTCCACTTATACTGGGGCTTGATATGGCACACCATCTAGGGTAAGGTGTTCCACTAACCTGCAGCAGATTCCATGACTCACTGCTGGGTGAAATTTTTCCTAGGATAGATATGCTAGGTTCTTATCTATTTAGGTCTGTGGGTTGTAGGATGATTATCCTGTGATGTATGGTTTATAAAAGAGTACATACCATGTTTATCTTTCTGGGACTGAATCAACTCATTTAGGATGAGCTTTTGAGCTCCATCCATTTGGTTTCGAATTGCATGATTTCCTCATTTCTGATAGCTGTGTAGTATTCCATTGTATAAATGCACCACAGTTTTTTGGTTTTTTTAATCCATTCTTCAGTTGAAAGACATCTGGGTTGTTTCCAGTTTCTGGCTATTACAAATAAAGCTGTTATGAACATTGTTGAGGCAATGTCCTTGTGGTTTGGTTTCGAATCTTTTGAATATATGCAAAGAGGGGTATGGCTGGGTCTTGAGGCAAAACTATTCCCAATTTTCTATGATATCTGCAGATTGATTTCCAAAGTGGTTGTACAAGTTTGCATTCCCACTAGCAATGGGGGAGTGTTCCTCTTTCTCCACATCCTCACCAGCATGTGCTATAATTTGAGTTTTTGATCTTAGCCATTCTGACAGGTGTGAGATGGAATCTCAGAGTTGTTTTAAATTGCATTTCCTTGATGACCAAAGATGTTGAACATTTCTTCAAGTGCCTCTCGGCCTTTAAAGATTCCTCATCTGTGAATTCTCGGTTTAGCTCTGTATCCCATTTTTTTGATGGGATTATTTGAATATTTGGTGTTTAATTTCTTCAGTTCTTTATATATTTTGGATATTAGCCCTCTGTCAGATATTGGGTTGGTGAAGATCCTTTCCCTGTCTGTAAGCTGACGTTTTGTTCTAAGGACAGTGTCTTTTGCCTAACAGAACGTTTTCAATTTCATAAAGTCCCATTTATTGATTGTTTGTTTTAGTGCCTGAGCTATTGGTGTTCCGTTCAGGAAGTTGCTACCAGTGCCAATGAGTTCCAGGCTTTTCCCCACTTTCTCATCTATTAATGGTAGTGTGCCTGGATTTATGTTGAGGTCTTTGATCCACTTAGACTTTGAACAAACTGTTTTTAAAAGCAAAACTCCCTACCTTTACTGGAAAGTGACCAGAGCAGGCATAAACAGAAAGTCAGGCCACACTTTGAAGGAGGAAAGGGATTTTGATGTATGTTCTCTATGCCTAGTTTTGTGGTTAGGCCATAGTAGGTTGATCCTCAAAAGCTTCTCTGAAAGGGAAAGGTGGAGAAAGGTAAGAGCAATATGCATTATATAGCAGAAGAACAGTCACAAGCAGACCTGGGGTGGCCCACTGATGGCACTTTCTGCCACTTAACACATGAGACATTGTCTATTCCACTGAGCCTTAGTTTTCTTGTCTCCTTTGACTCTCCTAATTATGTGGACAAAACTTTCTTACCTCCATTTTAAGATGAAGATAATGCTCTCTATGAAGTGCCACACCCTACCTTAACAATACAGTGGCAATGCTAGAATTTAAATTCTATCCTTCAACTTTCCAGTGTTAGTGCTTGTTTCCAATAGCATGAGGGAAAAGCAAAAACAAAAACACTGGCAATTGGAAAGATATCCTTTGTTTGTTTGTTTTGTTTTGTTTTCTAATATATCTTTTTACCTTTGGACATGATATACTTTCAGGACATCGAACTAAAACTCAGAAATTTGTAGAGTTATTGGCTGAGGAATAGGAGAACTGAATTTAAGTTCACCATTGGAAGTGCAAATTGATGGGGGATATCCGAAAAAGGAAAGAACCACACAGGAGGAGCCCGAATTAACTGGAAATTTCAGCTGTTTATAAGTGCAAGAAAGATAAATGGGCATTTGGCTTCAAACAGTTTCACGATCTAAAATGAAAAATCATTGTTCTTTAGTGGATAGATATAATTCAAAACCTCTATGATACAGATATTCCTTAACTTAGCACAGGGTTACATCTTGATTAACCCATGGTATATTGAACATAGACGTGAAAGATAGCTTTAAAAGCTAGGAAGATGGCTCAGCAGGTAAAGCTGTTGTCATGGAAGCATCAGAACTGAAGTTCAGATGCCCAGTGCCCTTGTAAATGCTGACTGGATATGGTTGTCTGCCCGTAATCTCAGTATGCAGGATCCTCAGAATAAGCTAATGAACCAGATCAGCTGAAACAGAGAGCTCTGGGCTCAAATGAAGGACCTTACTCCAGTATATATGATGGGGCAGTGCAATCAATCTTTGGTTTGTACATGTACATGTGTGTATACATCCACATACAGATAAAAATACCAGGCTGACCTTGAACTCACAGAGATCTTCCTGTCTCTGCCTCTCAAATGCTGGGATTAAAGTCTTGTGCCACCACACCTGGCTGTGGATACACCTTTGCCTGCTTTGTTTTTCAGACAGGGTTTCTGTGTGTAACAGAGCAGAGCCCCTGTCCTGGACTCACTCTGTAGACCAGACTGGCCTCAAACTCACAAAGATCCACCTGCCTCTACCTCCCAAGTGCTGGGATTAAAGGCATGGGCCACCACACCCTGCTTTAAAATGCTTTTAATATATTTAGCCCAATGAACATCACAGCTTAGCAGTATACCACATAATGGAGCAGAGTTTAAACTTTTTTCCACTTACAACACCTTTTTGCACAGGAAATTTTTATGTACTGTGTGGGTCTATGTGTATATGAAGTAGGTATACTTGTACCATTGAGATGGTTCAGCAGGTACAGATTCCTGCCACCAAGCCTAACAACTTGATGACATTCATCCCCATGACCCACAGTGGAGGAACAGTCAATTCATGTTGTCCTCTCACCTCCACAAACATGATGTGGTATGTGTCCCTTCACACACATATACATAGACAGATAAATAATTAATTTTAAAATTATTTTAAAAGATTTTTTTTTAACTTATATGTGTCTGTGTGGGGATGTGTGCTTTCTATGCAAGAGTGAGTCCCCAGAACTCACGTGTGGTAGGGCATACCCTGTGATTCCAGTTCTGGGGAGACAAAGACAGGAGGATATCTGAAGCTCCCTGCTGAGCCAGTCTAGCCAAACTGGTAGATTCCATATTCATTGAAAGACTTTGTTTGAAAACTAACTATGAGGTAGAGAGCAATTCAGGAAGATACTCGGTGTCACACATCTTCCCCACACAGGAATTTTTGAAAGCATACAGAAATAAAATACACAGAGCACGAGGACAGGAATTCTTGTTAATTTCCCATTGAAAAGAGTAGGAGTCAGAGACAGCTGAGTATATTAACGTGCTGGTGGAAGGTGGGAAACTGTCACCCTGTTAAGTGAAATGAGGACATAACTGCTCCAAGGTATGGCAGAGGAGAAGGGTTTTATTGTAGATATGAGGGAAAGTACGGCCTCAGGCATCATCCGGAAGAGTCCAGAGCACAAAGAGAAAGTAGTAAACTGAACATGACCAGCAGACTGGACCAGGCCATGAGAGGAGAAAAAGAGACCTTCACACATAAATGCATGTATATACTCACATACACACTCACATATTCACATGCATACACACACTCACAGAATAAGACAAGCCATACACTGATACAAAATATTTTAAAAGACATATCTGACAAGGGACTATATTCAAAATATTCTAAGATTCAATAATAAGAAAATGGACAGCCAGATGAAAAAAAATAAAAAATATCTTCATTGGACTCTTCACTAAATAAGATATGTAGATGTTCCCCTTCATGTAAAAACTAACATAGGAAAACTCCTGGAATTAAAAAAAATTGACTTGACATAAACAGTATATTATATTCCTGAAAATTTTCACCCAGAATGATTAAGAATAATTTGAATAACTATGTAAGAAGTTAAATTAATATAAATTAGATTTAGTAAATATCTAGTGGTTTCTGATACAGTTGCTGATACAAAGGAGATAAGTTGGCCTACAGATGGTTGAGGTCTCCCAGAGAGAAGAAAGCCGCAAGCCTTATTTAAGGTGAGACTGCCATAGCCAACTTACCCTGACGAACCTGCTCCTGAGATATTCCAGAAAAGGGACTGCTAAAGTGCATTAAAGAGTCTACCCCAGAGACTCTGTTCCTGACGACTGAGGACCTGCCCCAGAGACTGTATCCTTCTAAAAGGTAATGAAAAGAGTTGTAATAGTTATCAGTAGGTATAGTGGTTAGGTAATAAGGTTTGTAGTCATTTGTAGGGTTAGTAGTTCAGTAAGTGTTTATATTTGTTATAGGTGAATATATTTACCAATAAATGTTGAATAATTTTTAAAAGTTTGGTTTCATTACTAGATTTTAAAAATGGCATAAATATCAACATTTTGTAAATCATTTACTTCTGAAGGAAAAAAAAAGACTCTTAGCTTGCCTGTGAAATATGACACCTTCATGCTATGAGAAAGATAAAGTAGCAAATATTTAAGATCCTCAAAGAGGAAAAATAGGAGCCAAGAACATTGTATCTTATAAAAGCTTTTAAGTATAAAGGGTACCGATAGTTTTCAAGATCCAAGAACTAAGAAATACTATTTCCATGATCCTTCCCTGAAGAATTTTCTAGAAAATGAGATTCAGCAACTTGAGTCGTGGGAGACATTGGTGGTGACTAGAAAAGAGTTACTTATAGAACCAAGACTAACTGAGAGCTAAGACCAAGTGAATATGTAATACTTACAGGCTTGGATGATGTGCATATATAATGCAACTATTTCTTCAAGTGAGGAAATAAGAAAAGTGATGCAGAAAAGCTTTAAAGATTCTCAGTGATTATGTTGGTGGCAGTGGAGTGTAATTATTCAAGGCTGTACCATATAAGGGAGTGTAGATGAGTATTGGTATTCTTGGTCCATCCTGTCTTTGAGAACTAGGGCTTTTGGTATGTAACAACATAGATGTAACTCAAAAGCGTTTCAATTTAAAAAGGAAGTAACAGCAATGCTGTAACCCTGATATAAACATATGAAAACAGTATTTCTTAATAAAAGCACAGACCTTTGCTTTAGCAACTGAAAAGACTCAAGACAAAGAGTAGTGAAGTAATAAGTATACCTACTTGCCTAAATTGTGGCATTGAAATACCATTTCCCTCATATGACTGCTGAACTGAGGCGGGGGACTGATATGTAGGGACACTCCACTCTGGAGGAGTGGGATGGAAGGGAGAGGGGGTAAAGGGTGGGAGGGCGGGACTGGGAGGGGTTGAAAGATGGTACTGTGATGGAGATGTAACCTGAAGCAATAAATAAACACAAAAAATAATAAACAAATAAAAATAAAAAAATAATAGATTAAAAAAAAAAAAAAGAAATACCATTTCCATCCTGGCCTGTAACACCAGTACTTGGGAGCAAAAGGTAAATATAATTCAAGGTCAAGGCTAACCTAGTCTATGCAGTGGGAAACTGTCAAAAACAAAATAAAAAAATTCCTACCAAAAGCAGAATATCTTAGAGAAATAGCTTTTTCTAATTCTGAAGGGAAATAGTCCAGATAAATTTAGATCATGTGTTGAGAAAGAGCTGTAAGCATTCATTTCCACTAGCCAGTTTGACTTCAGAAAGGATAATCAGGCATCAGGAATATAGCTAGTGATAGAGGTCCTGCTTAGTATATGCAGTACCCTCTGTTTGCCTCCACCTCCAGGCCAACAAGAAGAAGAGAGTGGGGGTTGTAAGTGGAGCTTAGTTAATAGAACACCTGCTCAGTGTTTATGAAGCTTTGGATTCATTCTCCAGTACCCCACACAAAAAGGCACTTATAAGTAGCATAAGTACATTTAACACCCAAACCTTTCTTTTTCAGTGTTGCTACTGAATTCTTAATTGACATAGAAAAATTGTACAAACTTAACGGGTATCGTGGAATGTTTCAGTATACATATATATTGTATTATGTTTTCAAATCAGGATAAACGTAGCTGTCTCCACAAACATCATTTCACTTAATTAAAAAAAAAAAATAGACGTACCATATGATCTTAGTCCCACTACCGGGCAGATACCCAAAAGAACGTATTCAAAATCCTTTTAGCTTTTCCTTTCTCCTATTGTGGCTGTGGGGATAGAACCTTGGGCTTCATATATATTAGGTAAGCATTCTTCACTAAGCTTAACCTCCAGACCTCCTCTAGATTTTATTAGTACATTATCATTATTTAAGGTTACTATTCTATGCAATAGAATACCAAAACTTTCCAATGTAACTATAACTTAGTACCCATTGACCATCCTTTTATCCATCCCTCTCTCTCCCATACTCTTTGCAGCTTCTGGTAACCACTATTCTACTCTTCAACTCTATGCTATCAACTTTTTTAGATTCTATGTGTTGGTAAGACCATGCAATACCTTCCTTTCTATGCCTGGCTTATTTCACTTACTGCTCTCCAGTTCCATCCATGTTCCCTCAAATGACAAGATACTTATCCTTTTAAAGTCTCTGAATAGTATTACTTTATATATTTGTAACACGTTCTCTTTATCCATTCTTCAGATGATGGGCACTTAGGTTGATTGAATTTTTTTACACTGTATGTAAACATGAAAGTGCAAATGTCTCCTTGACAGACTAATGTCATTCTGTATTGAATGTTTACCCAGCAGCAGGATTGCTAGGTCATATGGTAGTTCTGCTTTTAATTTTTAAGTAACTTCCCTACTGTTCTCCATAGTGACTATACTAATTTACAACCCCACCAACAATATACAAGGGTTCTTTTTACTCACATTCTTTCTAGAACTTATTTTTTTTCCTTTTCATAATAAGCATTCTAACTCAACATCTCATACTTTTGGATTATATTTCCCTAATAACTGATAATGTTAACTGTTTCTTCATACATTTATTGATCATTCGTATGTCTTCTTTTGAGAAATGTCTACTTAAGTCTAGTGCCCATTTTTTAATTAGAATATTTGGAGGGTTTGGGTTTTTTTGTTTTGTTTTTTGGGGGTTTTTGTTTTGTTTTGTTTTTGCCAGTGAGTTTTCAGAGTTCCTTATATATTCTGGATATATACTCCCTTATCAGATGTAGACTTTTCTCCAAACTTGTGGGTTGTCTCTTTACTGTTGATCATTTCTTTTGCTGTACAGAAACTTTTTGTTATAGTTTGAGGTAATCCCATTTGTCTATTTTTGGTTTTGTTTCCAATGCTTTGTTGGGACGGGGTCTTAACTAAAAAAGTCCTTGAAGGCCAGCAAGATGACTCAGCTGGTAAGGGCATTTGCCATACAAGACTGATGAATGCCTGAGTTCAATCACCTGAACCTACATGGTGGAAGAAGAGAAACACCCCCGTAAGTTGTCATTTTGTGGCAAGCCTCTGCCCTCACTAAATAAATAAATATGAAAACAAAGAAATCAATTCTGAAATCCTGCCTCTTCCAATGTCTGAAGTGATTTTTCCTATGTTTTCTTCTATTAATTTCATATTTTCAGTCTGATATTTAACTTTTTCAGTAGATCTTTGTAACTGAAAGATGGAGGTCTAGTTCCATTCTTCTGCATGTAGGCAGCCAATTTTCCTATACCATTTACTGAAAAGACTATTCCTCCGATGTGTTCCTAGCATCTTTTTTTGAAGATCTGTTGGCCGTAGCTTTTTGAATTTATTTCTAGGATCTCTTATTCCTTCAGTCTGTGTATCTGTTTTTAAGTCATTACCATGCTGGTTTAGTTATTATGACTTGTGTGTGTGTGTGTGTGTGTGTGTGTCTTTTTGTGTATTCTATGTGTTTGTGATATCAGGCATCAAGTGTCTTCTTCAGTTGTTCCCTATTTTTTTAAATATTTATTTGTTACATCTCCATTACAGTGTCCTCTTTCCACCCCTCCCACCCTCTACTCCCTATCCCTTCCATCCCACACCTCTGGAGTGGAGTGTCCCTACCTAACAGTTCCCTCCCCCAGTTCAGCAGTCATATGAGGGCCAAGAGCCTCCTCATACACTGGGGGCCTACAAGGAAGCACCACTAGGGCAAAGTGTCTCACTGACAGGAAACAAAGTCCATGTTCCTGTTCCCTTTGGTGCATTGGTTGTAGTATAGTTATCCTGTACTATATGGCTAAAAATCTGATTATAAGTGAATAGATGCCATGTGCATCCTTCTGAGTCTGGGTTAGGATGAGCTTCTCTAGTTCCATCCCTTTGGTTGCAAATTGCATGATTTTGTTGTTTCTGATAGCTGAGTAGTATTCCATTGTGTAGATGTACCACAGTTTTTTGTTTTTGTTATTGTTGGGGTTTTTTGTGTTTGTTTTGTTTTATTTTTTGTTTGTTTGTTTGTTTGTTTTTTGGCTTTTCGAGACAGGGTTTCTCTGTGTATCCTTTGCTGTCCTGGACTCACTTTGAAGACCAGGCTGACCTTGAACTCACAGAGATCTGCCTTCCTCTGCCTCCAGAGTGCTGTAATTAAAGGCGTGCACCACCACGTCTGGCTCATACCACAGTTCTTTTTATCCATTCCTCAGTTGAGGGACATCTAGATTGTTGCCAGTTTCTAGCTATTACAAATAAGGCTGCTATGAACATAGATGAGGATATGTCCTTATGGTTTGTGAGGAATCATTTGGATGTATACCCAGAAGTGGTATGGTTGGGTCTTCAGGTAGAGCTATTCCAAGTTTTGTAAGATAACTCCAGACTGATTTCCATAGTGGTTGTACAAGTTTGCACTCCCACCAGCAATGGAGGAGTGTTAACCTTTCTCCACAACCTCGTCAGCATGTGCTGTCATATGAGCTTTTGATCTTAGCTATTCTGACAGGTGTGAGATGGAATCTCAGAGTCGTCTTGAGTTGCATTTCTCTGATGATTGAGGATGCTGAGCATTTCTTCAAGTTTCTTCTTGAACCTTCAGCTCATCAATTTGACTAGGCTGGCTTGCCAATAAGCACCAGAGATCTGCCTGTTTTCACCTCCTCAGTGGTGGAAATACAGTCGTGCACTGTTATGTCAGTGCTGGGTTCTTAAACTCAAGTCTCATGCTTGTGTAGCTAGCACTTACTAAGCCCCAAAGAATGCATATTTTTTTTAGAAAATTTTGTGGGTGTTGTATTATTAAAATGAGAACTGAGACAAATGTGAAGAAGTTTATTGAATGCAAATTATTGGAAAACAGAATACCTGCAGTAATTAAGTTCCAACTCTTGTTAAAATTTTATCAAGGAATGCCGGGTGGTGGTGGCGCACGCCTTTAATCCCAGCACTTGGGAGGCAGAGGCAGGTGGATCTTTGTGAGTTCGAGGCCAGCCTGGTCTACAAAGCAAGTCCAGGGCAGCCAGAGATATTCAGAGAAACCCTGTCTCGAAAAACCAAAAAAAAAGAAAAACAAAACAAAATTTTATCAAGGAGGGGCTGGAGAGATGGCTCAGCAATTAAGAGTACTGGCTGCTCTTCCCAAGGACCCGGGTTCAAATCCCAGCAACCACATGGCAGTTCACAGCTGTCTGTAATCCCAGCACTAGGGAGGCAGAGGCAGGTGGATCTCTGAGAGTTCAAGACTAGCCTGGTCTACAAAGTGAGTCCAGGACAGCCAAAGATACACAGAGAAACCCTGTCTTGAAAAACCAAAACAAATAAACAAACCAATTTTATCAAAGAATATAAAATTATCAAAAAGCACATGAATCAAGTGTCAGAGTAGATGAGACTGTCTATGGCACCATTTGTTTCATTTGATTCTCAGGCATGGTCCAACAATTCTGTAACATTAACACATTCAAGAAAAAATAAACACATAGAAAGATTGTGTGACTGTGATAAAGGGAATTGGGGCTGGCAAGATGACTCATCAATTAAAAGCACTCACTGCTCTTGTAGAAGATCCAGGTTCAGTTCCTGGTACACAGGGCATGGTTCACAACAATTTGTAAGGCCAGTTATGGGGATCTGATGCCCTCTTCTGTCCTCTGACGGCTTCTGGTGCTCATAATCTCTTACAAACATACATATACCTAATTTGTTTAATCTTAAAAAATGAATAAAGGAAAATGGTGATGAAATAAGTTACTTGTAATACCACCTGCGTGGAGATTCACAAACCATTTTTTTTATTTCAGTGACTTGGGATTTCTAGGGGTTTTACTGTTACTGGTAGGTGGGAATGTGGGGGAGGTTATTTGGGTTATGTTTGTTTGTTTTTAATCAAAGGATTGTTGACCATTTAGCAAACATTCTTTCTAAGAATAGAATCTATCTATGGAGACACCTCTATCACCTTAGCTCCTGTGAAAAGTTCTGGAGGCATCTTTAATTGCTACTGTTGCATAGCATGTAATACACTCAGAAAATTTGCTGTGTTCTGTTCTCATTGTCTGTGCTTGTGTTAAGAGCAAAGCTGAGTGCCCTAACATTTATTTGCATTTCCTCAATTTCATCTCTCCTTTTTCTCGTTTTCTTATGTTAGCTGATTTCAAAAGACCAGCTCAGCAGCAGGAAGATCAGGAGCAAAAGGATGAAGAGAGTGAAGAGAAAAGTTTGCACAGAATGCGAGAGTGGGATGACTGGAAGGACACCCATCCCAGGGGCTATGGCAACCGACAGAATATGGGCTAGTCTTTCTAAAAGGCACAAGGACAATGTGGTGCATGCCTTCACACCAAGGAAAACTTCAAGAAGGTGCAGTGAAGGCAGCCATGCGTAATCTTGCTTTGCATTCGATAGTGTCAAATAGTTGCTTGTACCCTTTAAAATATAATAAAATCCCCTCTATTATGTGGGCCTATGCACAAATGTGATTATTGACTGGTTTTGATGTTTGTGAGGAACACCAGGGTTCAGCTGTGGGTCTCTGAGTGTCTGGAAATCCCTGTCATCTGCCTCCATTCTGAGCAGGAATTTCCCAGCATCTGAACTCCCCAGGCTTTCTCCTTCCCCTAGGTGTGGTATGAACCCTATGAGCAACACCCATGCTATGATATAGTGCCGTACAAGAAGAAGAGAAGACAGAAGGGTCTCAGAAATTAGAGCTGTAGGTAGCGGAACCCTTAAATTGTTAGTCTCATGAGTATGTTGACTCACGCCAGTAATCTCAGCACTTGAGAAGTGGGAGGAGGCTCTGAAGTTCAAGGCCATCCTTAACTACACTGTGAGTTTGTGGTCAGCCTCAGCTACATGAAACTAAATAAATAAAAATCATCTGTTATAAAATCCCTGCCTACCTACCTAGTCCTAGCACTGGCCAAGAGAAATGGGAACACCAGAGAAGATGCTCGTAAGATTATTTCTTTATGCTCATGGGAACATTAACCTAAGCCTTAAAGTGAAAGGCAGCGACCTCCAACCACATAGGACAAACTCCTTGTCTGTGTGGTTCCATACCTGGCATGGTGGGAATGCCTGTTTATTTTTATTTGCCTGTTTAGTACATTTCTCCTGATTAGATAAATAGATGTGGAGAAAAGGGTTGGTGGCACCCATGACACTGAAAGTATCAACTTTCTGGAAGAGGGGTTGGTACTCTAAGAGCAGCCTGTGATCTGCTTAGAGAACATCCTTTTGTTATGTGGTTCCAGTCCACTTTGGTTTTCTTTGAAGAGAAAGATGACTCAGCCCTCCTAGCTCCTGCAGTGTAGCTGAGGAGAAGGCTTTGCAGAGACTCAATTTCCTCTTGTTTATGGGGTGGGAAGTGGAGGGTTGTCAGGTGCTGAGGAGGTTGACTCTTGGGTGGTGACAGCAAGAAGGCTACCAATAATACATTTGTATACTGCCTAATAAAGGATTCATCTCCCCCTCACACAGAGGCTCCTGAAATGGGTAGAGCATGGATGAGAGTTCCTACAGAGCTAGAAGCAGTGTTCTGAGCCCTCCTCCAGTAGTTGCCAGGCTACCTCCAGCCACAGCATTGTCTTCTGCCCTTAGAACCCCAACGTGAACTTTATTTACAAATTGGCCAGCTTGAGTTACCCCTTGATTTGAAACCTTTTAAGATTGTACTTTCTGTAACATCCAACTTCATTAATCTTCCGCAGACATGGAGATCCAAGAGACAGAACACAAAGTGAGTTCTAATCCTGGCTTGGACAAGTGGAACCTGTGTCAGTGCTTGCAGTAAAAGCCCAAATTTGTCTTTCTTCAGTGGCTAGAGAGAGGTTATCTCCTAGGTCTGGGATGATTAAGTGAAGAGCGGCCACCACTGTAATAAATTCCGGCAGTTGGAGAATGAGGCTTTCATGTTGACATCTGCCCACTAGGAAGTGAAAGGAATTGGGCAGGTAATAGGACTTTACTATGAGACATTTAACCCTGTATTGACACAAAGGCCTTACAAAGGCAGAAAAATTGTCCTCATGTTACACAGAGGGATGGACCAAACAGAGTGATTTCCTCAAGCCTGCACTTCTGGGCTCCTTATGCTTTTAGTCACATATCTTCAGGCTACTTCTTGGTGGGAGCATCCTTAAAACCCCAAACTAAAACTGCCACTTAAACACCACTGGGACTCTACAGGCTCCTTCTCAGTTGACTCAGCAAAGAAAAGTGTCTGCCAGTTTCCTGCCTCTCCTCCCTCAGCTAAAGCCAGAGAGAGGTGGTGAGTAGCTCATCTCCCTCCATTCTCCTCAGCACTACATGCCCGATGCCTCGCTGCTCAGAAACCAAAAAAGCACCACCTTCTCTACTCCCACAAGAGCCAGGGCTTCCAAAGTCCCAGAGGCAGCTAGCTGGTCTGGGGAAATCTCAGGGCTCAGGGCTTCTCTATGCTTTTCACGAGAGCAATACTGCTTCTCAGTTCTGCTTGTCATACACATGTATATGTATGCCTCCATTTCTGTGCTTATACATATGTTGGTTTTGTTTTGGGGGGGGGCTTTTTTGTTTTTGTTTTGTTTTTGTTTTCATTCTAACATCCTGCCAGGCAAGATATATCTTCATTCTCCTGTGGAGGAAACTATCTCAGAGATGAATCAGTGATTTGTCACTGTCACACAACTAAACAAAGCATATAAATGCATAAGTTGAGTGAAAACATTTGTCCTCTGTCACTCTCACATAGAAGGCAGTTAGATCTGCAAAGTGGTGGCCCAGTACACTGTGCACATCTATAATCCCAACATAGAGGAGGCTGAGATAGGAGGGTTTCAAGTTTGAATCCAGCCTGAACTACACAATGAGATCTAAGTAGAAAAAGAAAGCCCAGTGTGGTGGTTCACAAGGATAATTCCAACACTTGGAAGTGGAGGCAGGAGGATCAGGAATTCAAGGTTAGCTTTAGCTACATAGCCAGTTGAAGACTGCCTAGGCTACGTAACACTGTCAAAAGAAAAAGAGGAGCTGAGGGAGGAAGGTAAAGGAGGAAAAAAGGAAAAGGTAGAAACAGAGCAAGGAGGGGGGGAGTCAAGTTCATCTTTTATCTTTTTCTATTATTATTGTTGTTGTTCTTGCTATTGTTGAGTGGCCTTAAATTCCTCAGCCTCTTGCCTCATGTGAGCACTAGGATTCCAGATGTGTACCATCATTCCCAATATTTCTTCTCAAGGCATTCTATACTGAAGTGTCCTCACCATTTTTACACCTCTCAACCCCCTGGTGAGAAAGAGCAGGGGGCTAAAGGAATGTTTTAAAACCTAAAATAGTGTTCTGGGTTAGTTCCAATTCTTGGGACTCTGTCATCTGATGCAAAATAGTCACTTTTGTCATTTAAAAATTTTTAAAAAGGAAAGGACTTTTGAAACTAAAATCAGTTCTCTGGCATCTGAACTCCAAAAGAGCCTCCTCCACTTCCTCTTGGCCTCAGGTTGGCTCATTAGCACAATTGGCACTTTAGCACCCACCCCAGTGGATCGTCCTACAGCAATAGTACATTGCATCCACATTCCCCTTGCAAAACTCACTCTCCACAGTGTTTCTTCAGATTGCTTTCTACCCACTGAGCCAAGCTGCACTCAAGCAAGGCAGTTTACTTTGGTTCCATACCAGGGAAGTTTAGCCTCTAGCCTGAAGGTCGTCTTAGTCTGTCAGAGACACAACCAATACACCTGTCCTAGTTACCCCACAGGCTGGAGTGAGGGCAACAGGAAACAAACCATGAAAGCAAACGATGTTGCCAAGCCCTGGATCTTTTATTTTTCAGCCAGTGTTTGACAGCATATAATTTTCCTAAAAGAAACTTTCTATTTAAAATAACATAAGTATGGACAAAATAGTGTGTGAGAGAATAAAACAAAGTTTCAATTATCCTTCAGCTTCAAGGGTTGCCCTCCACTCATTATTGGCCTTCCTTCCTACAATCTCTATCCTCCTGAACTACAGAGTAAGAGATGGAGAACACCAGGTGCAACATTGAAATTTTATGGTATAAAGAAATTGTTCATTTTTTGCTATACTTTTTAAAAGTTGAGGTTTCACTCTCTTGCCCATGTTGGTCTCAAATCCCCAGGTTCAAGTGATCCTTCTTTACCTCAGCTTCCAGAGGGCTGGAACTATCGGCATGTGCCACGAGGCTTGGGTTATGTGGCTTTAAAGGGCAGTTTGGATCTTGAGGAGATAGCCTCTAGAATGCATATAGATAGAATGAGATGATGCTTCATTGCTTCAATGTATTCTCAAGCAGCAGCCAAAAGGTTTGTGGCATGATTTTCTTTGTGTCCCAAAACAACTGACAAAGGAAAAGATACTAGGTAGTAGAAGCTGAGAACTGGGTTTCACATATCTACCTTTCCAAGGCTGCCTTTGACAAATATGGGGAAGAATAATTAACAAAGTCATAGCTTTCAGATTCTGTGTCCCAACTGGTAACAAATTCCTCAATGACAGTAAAACTGAGCAATGTCTTAGGCCACTACTACCCCAATGTGGTAATGGCAATAATGCAAAATTAGCTACTGTGTAGTAAGCACCTACTATATACCAGGAGCTTTGTATTTCTAATCCCTATAACTGCCCAATGTGCATATTACCAAAGACTATGTTGATGAGCCTGGATGAGTCATCTGGGTCAGATGGCTCCAGAGGAGTTTCCAGTGGGCTTCACTCCATCTCTAGGAAGCACCCAGCACATAACACATATGAAGGCAGAGAATATATCCTGTTAGCAAACTATTCTCTGTGTTTTGAGCAACAATTCCATCAGCTTCATTTGTTGAGCCTTTCGGGGACACTGGGAAGTTCCTACACACATACACACACACACACACACACACACACACACACAGAGCCTTTGCTACCGCCTCCTCATTCCCTCATTCCCCAACCTACAGGGAAATATTCTTGCCCCTTGCCCGTTCTGCCAAGCCCTCTCTATATTCAGCCCTGGCTCATCTTTGCTTTAAGGGAAGCCTGAAAGCTTTCTATGACAGCCTCTCACTCTGGGACTCCTGCATTTTTTGTAAGTCAGTAAAAGCCCCCTTCATTCACCAGAACAACAAACAGCACACACTGGTCATGAGTGTACGCATCTTACAGAGGAGGAAGGGGACACTGAGCATCTGCTGCCCTAGGCCCTGGCTCCTGGCCCTGGCTTCCTGCCCTGGCTCTAAGGAATTAAGAAATATTCTTATTTGAGACTTCCTTGCCAGCTTTATTTAATGTCTCCTCACATTTCTTTGTCTATCTCTCCCTGTTTCACTTTGCCTTCTGTGTCCTAGATCATTTCTACGTTATGGCTGATACCTGCCCTGGCTTTTCCACGTAAATTCCAGGCCTGTCTCCTGTCATGTGCAACACTGTTTCTCCTGATGTACAGACAGAGCCTGGCAGCCTTGAAATGAACTCAACCCTTCCCAGCCCTCTCTCCATCAGGGCTTCTTGTGTCCCCATAACAGACTTGTGCTCATCCTAAAAAGCTCGCCATTGTTTCTGGCTTTTCCCTACTGAGAAAGCAAGTAGTCAGACATTTGCTGAATGGATCAAGGAATGAACGAGTCCTATCATGAACCACACTGCTTCATCAGGAAGATTCACAATAATCCAGCCTTGTTCTTTTCATATTCAAAGAACTTTGCATAAAAGAAAACTCAGAATCTTTTTTGCCTTAAAGGGGCAATCAATCGCCATAGCTGGTAGGCTAATGGAGCATTTCAGCCTCTTCTGAGGAGGCTGCTTTTCCACCAAATGGAGCTCACTGTACTTTCTCTTTGAAAGCTTAGTAAATAATACAACAGTGCACCTTGAAGTAATTTTATCACCTTAGTGACCACAAGTTTGTCTATGACGTTAGTATACTATTGCTTATATGTAGCCATCCCAAGATTTTGACCATTTGGATTGCTTGCAGGATTTTAGTGCTTTTTATTTTATTCAGTTAGCCAGGCAAGTGCCCTGACTTTATAGACAGATAAAGTAGCACTGCGAGGAGAAGGATGGTAGGGATGCTTGACGGTAAGAGTGAAAAGGAAGCTTTTCATTGACTGTCCTGTTGAATTCTGAGTCCGATGAGCATACTGAAGGCTTATTGTCTACCAAGTGTGGCACTAGAACCTGGCTGTCAAGATGGGGTCTAGACACACAGCCTAACTTTTTAGTATGTGCTATTGCAAAAGTACATATCATATGCCTTTGCTTGGTGTCTCAGGGAGTAACATTTTCACTGAACCTCAGAAGATGGGTAAGAGTCAAGTTGATCTGAGACAACCATGGACAAAAAAAAAAAAAAAAAAAAAAAAAAAACAATAGTTTTCCTGCCCCAGCTTTCTGGGTGCTAAGATTACAGGTATGTTAGACCAGACCTGGCTGTAAAGAGTAGTTGCTGCTGCTGCTGCTGCTGCTGCTGCAGCTGCTGCTCGCTTGCTTTGGTTTTCGTTTTGTAAAAACTGTTTTTGATAGTGTACTTTCCCTCTAAAAGTAGTGTGGAGACCTGAGGGCAGCAAGCTTCTGAGGTAAGAGAAACAATGGTCGGAGCCTAAACTGTGAACACTCGTCCTCTTTTGCCCCAGGTCATAGCAGGTTAATCCAGAAAGCTCTTGATCCTGGACAACTACTTAGTCAACAGGAATGTTTGGTTACTCTTGCCTACGCTGGACACTGGAAGCCAGTATGCTGGCCTCCTCGAATAAGCAACCCAGTGACCCATGCTTCCAGGGGTCCTGAAAGTCACATCTAGGTTACCAGACAGACTTTCCTCCCTTACCTCTCTCTCTCCTCCCTTGAAAATTCTCAATATACCTAGTCTTTTCTCTATGTGGCCATGAAGCCCCAAGAAGCAACTTGAAAGCCTCAGCTAGCTCAGGAGGAAGAAAAGAAAGAAGGGGCTGACGTATCAGGGGTGCATTTGACAATGACAGCGCTCCCCAGCTTAGCAGAAAGCTTCCCTAAGATCAACTGTGAGGGGTCACATTTAATTAGTTAGACTAGCAGGAAGAGCTTTGCTTACTTCCTAGGCAAGCAAATGGATCAGTATTCTCTCGCACTTGTAGGACACTTGATATCATTTTTTGTTGTTTAATTTTAACAGGTACACTTTAGATACACTCAACAGAATTTTTGACTGTCTTCTGTATTCAAGGCCTTATGCAGAGAATATTGATTGATCTTTTCCAAATTCACGTGTATAGACAATTTTGGTTATTAAAAAGAAAGATGTGTATCTTGGCCAGGTGGTGGTGGCACACAACTTTAATTCCAGTACTCAAGAGCCAGAGTCAGAACGATCTCGGAGTTCAAGGCCAGCCTGATCTACAGAGGGAGTTCTAGGACAGCCAAGGCTACAGAGAGAAACTCCGTCTTGAAAATCAAACAAAAACAAACAAACATACATACATAAATGCATACACACATTCAGGGAATAACATTTCCATTGAAATATATGTATGTGTGTGTGTGTGTGTGTGTGTGTGTGTGTGTGTGTGTGTCCTTCTGTTAGACCCTAAGCTTATTGAAGTCAGAAATTGTGTCTGTCTTCTTTCCCACTGAATTCTCAGTACATAACAACAGTGATTTGCTCTGAAGTCTATGATCCTATCCACCGTACTGCCTTCCAACAATAATTTTCAAGCACTGTGGAAGAAATAGATTAATTTCAAAAGCGAATAGTCATGGAGGGAGGGGAGAGTGTGGTGGAGCGGGAGCTTCAGGCAGTGTTTTTCCTGCTTTCCCATATGGTGTCTGGCTACTGATTCAGAAACCCTGGGAACAGAGACACAAAGAGGAGTTGGAGAAGTCCAGATATGCATGCTGGAAACCAGGTTTATTGGGGTGGGTGGCTCACAGGTGAAGGGGCCAGAGTGGTCAGTGGAGCAGAAGCAAATGTGGCCCCTAGATCCTTTCTCTGAAGCAGGTACTATTAGCAGCACGCTGCTTTGCAGAAATTCTAGGTAAGGTGGATGGACAAAGCCTTTCTCTTGCACTAGTTAGTCAGAGACCACCAAATAGACCACTGTTATCTCATCAAAATTAGTGGTACAAGTACAGAAAAGATACATTAGATAGTCTAATGCTCACCCTTACTGTATGTGGGAAGCTGGGGTGGGGCAGGGAAACTGGAGGAAAGGTTTGGTCAAGCCTGATAAAAACTCAGCAGCTAACTGGCCCTGATAATAAGAGACTACAACAAAGCATCTGACAGTAACTCCACGTAAGTGGTTAAGAGCTTCTGGTTGGGCTTTTTGGCACAGTGGAGAAGCACTGAGACTGTGGCCTTTTTCTCCAGACTGGATCTGCAAGGCCTCCAAACACTCTCTGTATTACAGTGGGTTCCAGTCTATGTAATTTTAGGTGAGTAAACCTCAACGGCCAGGGAACATATCCAGAAAGAGGTGAGGCATCCCCACATGAGGAAGACTCTGGTGCCAGCAGATGCCTGGGTCCTTCCACCCCTCCTGGAGTGAACTGGGGAGGGTCAGAGGCCAGGAGTGAAGCTATAACCTCTCTGGTTTAAGTAGTATCCCAGTCTCAGGCATTGTCCTCTACAAATTTTCTGAAAAGAATCCTATTTAAGAACAGGACAGAGTGGTGGTTGCCTGATAGGTTGCTGTTACCAGAAAGATCTACAGTGATTTCCCTACTATAAGAATGTTGTGAAAGGTTTCTGTAATGTCTGAGGGCTGTGTGAGTGACATTAGAATTTTCAGGAAAATTTTTGTTAAGCAGACTCAGTGATCAGTGCTGGGCTAATAGGCACCCAGAATCAAGCCAGAAACCAAGTCTTTCCGTGAAGTCAACTAGAGAGGCAAGCTTAGAAACTGGGCGGGCAGAATGACATGAGGGGCAGGAAATAGGCAGTGAAAAGCACAGTAGACTACTTGACCTGTTAGAGCAGAGGTTCTTTTTTGTTTTGTTTTGTTTTAAACGTTTAATTATTACTTTGTTATATTATATCTCCATTGACACCCCCTCCCTCCACCCCCTCCAGGTTCCTCCCTCTCACCCTCTACCCCCTCTCCCACCCATCCCATCCCTCAGGTGTGGGGTGTCTCCATGTATCAGCCCACCTCAGTTATTTAGTCACATGAGGTCTAAGAGCTTCCTCTTGCACAGGAGGCATACATGGAGTTCCACTAGTGTGGGGTGTCCCACCAACAGGTAACCAAGTTCCTGTTCCTGTTCTTTTGGGTCTATTGATTGTAGGATGGTTGTCTTGTACTTTATAAGTGAATATATGCCATGTGTATCTTTCTGAGTCTGGGACTCACGAGCAGAGGTTCTTTTTTCCCTTTATTTTTTATTTCTTCAAGTTACATCTCAATTGCAGTCCCCTCCCTATTCCCCCTCCAGTCCCACGCTCCCACCCTCAACCCCCCATCCTCTTCCTTTTTTTCTTTTAAGTTTAAGGTATATCATTTCCCCCTACAGTTTCCCCTTTCAGTCCAACAAATGGCTCTTTCTCTTATAATAATAAATACAATACAGTACAACAGAGGTAATTAGGCCAAAGTTATGAGGGTTGTATGGCTTAATGTACATTCCCAATGACCAGTCAATATGTATTTGGTACCTGACTTTAACATTCTACTATCTAAACATCTCCATGAGTTTAAAGTTCTATATCTGACTCAACATTCATACTAATTGCAACACAATTTTAAAAGTATCTTCTTAGATGTACAACACTCTCTTGACTCATAAACAACTCAAAATTTAATTATGAGACTCTAGCTATCTGTTCTTCAATCACCTCAGAGACCTGAGAGGGATAAATATATCTGATTTTATAGGAAGTACAGGGTCTGCAGCTTCCCAAACTAAGAAATGACATACCAGTGGCTGCCTGGACATTTCCCATTTTCTCTCCATACATTACAGCATCGACGAGCAGAGGTTCTTAAAAACAAGGTTGTAGACTAAGAATTAAGGGGTAGCTTGAGGACTTTCTATTTTGGTGGAAAGAAATATGGCTTTACTATCATTCATCTCTAGTTGAGATGTTCCTTAGGTGATGAATGTAGGAGATAAGCCTTAGATCCCACAGCAGCACCTGTGATTTTTTTCAATAGCAGATACGGGAGAGATTTGCATCTCATTCAAGGAGTTGTTCGTTAAAGGCATTTCAAAACTTTGCCTGTGCTGCTGCTGACTTTTAAATTCCATTAGTTATTAGAACTGATGTTAAAGCTGGTTTCTTAATGAATAGAGCAAGAAACATGTATGCTATTGTATCACATCATGAGTAATGTAATAGTTGTGTTTAATATAGTGGCCTGTCTTTGTATGTTGAGTGAGTCACACACCACATACATATGCAAATAATAATGATGAAAATAGACAATGTTTTAAATAAAAGGGAGTTAAAAAAAGGCAAGCCTAGTAGTTCACACCTGTAATTCCATCACTCAGGAGCCCTAGGCAGAAGGAGTGTTATGAGTTCGAGGTTAGCCTGGGCTACACAGTGACTACTGAGTTCCAGGACAACTTGATCTATAAAGCAAGACCCTTTCTCAGCAATATGGAAAGGAAGTAAAGGAGGGAAGAAGAAAGGAAGGGAAGGAGGAAAGGAGGGAAAGAAGGAGTGAGGGAAGGAGGGAAGGGGGAGAGGAAAGGAAAGAAAGAAAAATAAGTTACTTTTGGTGAAATTTTTTTTTTATTCCTCCATAGTTTCTTTCTGTTTTCCTTTAAATTTTATTTTAACTTCCTCAAAAAGATCCCCTTGGATAAGTTCTTCCTCCAGTAGAAAAATAAGGGGCAGAGGAAGAATAGAAGAGACCTGATGTTGGGTTGATAGCCACCATTTCAAGTCTGGATCCAAGAAAGGGTGAGGAAAGAGGGGCTAAAAGAGTAGGAGAAGAAGGGAAAGAGCCAAAGAACTGCAGGCACCAGCTGTGGCTCATCATAAAGCACCAGCCTCAACCGTAGCACCATGAAAAAAGGAGCAGGGGAGAGATGTGTGAGTTGGTCCTTTCAGGCTTGAGTTCTCCTTGGTATGGTACTTGAACACACATGCTCATAATGTTCTGGCTACTCTGGCAGCTATTTTCAGCAGAATCGTTTTACTTTGTTCCCAGAACATAATTCTCAGGCTTTCTTTTTCTTTATTCATTTTTTTCCTTTCAAAGGATACTGTCGTCCAGTATGTCTATGGTAGAGGGACTATCAGGTGATACCATATGTAAGGGCATCCTCCTCCTCACTAAAAGTTCACTGGCTCTCAGTGAGCTACCCTGAAAGAGTTGGAGGAGTGGAATGGCAATGCTAGGAACACATGATGGCACCATTGTGTCACCAGTGAAAATACATAAAAATAAAGTTGATTTTTTTCTCTGCATTGTTAAAGATTTTTATTATCATAAATATAGAGAGAACAAAATTCCTTGTTTTAAGCATCAGATCTGTTGCATTAACCACTGCATTCTATATTGTTCTAAGCCATTCCAGAATTTTTCAACTTCTTATACTGAAACCCTGTACCCATCAAAGCCTAGATTCCTAAGTTCCTCTCCCCTCAGCTCTGGAAACCACCATTCTAATTTCTTTCCATATGAACTTTCATATTCTAGACAATTGTGTGATAGTCACTTCTGTCACTAGCTTATTTAACATAGCATAAAATCATGAACGTTCATTCATATGATAGTATGTGAAAGAATTTTGAAATCAAATATCATTTTTATGGATGCATTAAATGTAGTGTATTCATTCATTCATTCATTCATTAATGATCACTTCTCCCTCTTGGCTATTAGAAATAATGCTGTTTTCAGTGTGTGTTTGACAATGTCTTTGAAACTCAGCTTTCTAATCTTTAGGATATACAAAAGAAGAGGTATTTATGGACTGTGACATATGACTTATGTGACTTATGAAGGACAATTGTAGTTTGTAATGTTTTGATGAAATGCCAACCTGATTTGTACAGTGGCTGTACTATTTTGCATTTCTCACAGCCAAGCACAGGGTTTGTATTTCTCTGCATCATCACCAATACTCTTAGCTTTTGGACTTTTTTTTAAACCATCTTAATGGGTGTGAAATGAAACTTTGCCAGTTTTGAATTGCATTTTCCTAATGACTAGTGGCACTTAGCATATTGTCATGTGTTTCTTGGTCCTCTGTCTTCACTGATTATCATTTCATTTGTATAGCATTCTGTTTCTGTTCTTTAGTTATTATGATAAGAATTTCAAGATCCAAGTCTTACAGATTATCAAAGCCATCATCCAGTAGAGTATAATGGCCACAGAGGTACCAAATATATTCAATTCTATTCATCAATAGTTATAGAAAAAAAATTCATTATAAGACCTTGAGCTGGGCTGGAGAGATGGCTCAGCAGTTAAGAGCACTGGCTGCTCTTCCAAAGGATCCAGGTTCAAATCCCAGCACCCACATGACAGTTCATAGCTGTCTGTAATTGCCAGACTTGGTGGTGCATGCCTTTAATCCCAGAACTCAGGAGGCAGAGGCAGGCAGATTTCTGTGAGTTCAAGGGCAGGCTTGTCTACAGAGTGAGTTTCAGGACAGCCAGGGCTACACAGAAAACCCTGTCTTTAAAAACCTAAAAAAAAAAAGACCTCAAGCTGCCTTTCTCTAACAATGAACTAATTATAGGCTCTTTGCTATCAACTAGGAGAAACAAACGATTCCACCACTGTACACATTTCATGTGCTAGGGATGGGCAGAGACACAAATCATCATACTGTAATGTGAACTGTAGCAAGTGAAAGAGCCATGAGAAAGAAATATGAGGGGGCCAGGTAGAGAAAATCTTAAAGCAGGTTGAGGAGACTAGAAAGGGAAGCAGGCGGAAGCAGGCTAGCGTGATGTGCTCAGGTCATGAGTCCTGGACTATATCAAAGGAGGGCTGCAGTTCACTCTGTGACTTTGACGAAGTTTGGGAATCCTATAAGGCTTAATATTATCATCCTCTTAGCTGTGTCTACAGGAAATGCTCTGCATAGAAAAGTCTCCTTTCCTCCTCTTTCTCTTTCCTTTATTCCTTCTGTCATGCTCTGAGACTCCTCAATTATTCTTTCTGAATAATATTCAGAATCATAGCCAATATCAGCTACTGCTGGACGTTATGTGAAGGAAATAGGGAAGACGGGAAATTGGAAGCAAAAAGGCAGAGGGATAAGTAGGATAGAGAGAGTAAGAAGAAAGGATGAGACGATGAGTTAGGGAAGATGGTGGCTCTGGCAGCTCTCTGAGAAACAGTTTTCTTTCAGACACTTGCTCTTTGTGTCTCTTCTGGGCTTGTCATTGCCATCTCTAAGAGCTATGGAAAATAGCTGGCCCTCCAGCTTCTAATCTCTACCTTCTTCAATCTATTCTGCTGCATGTTCCCATAAGTCTTCCCCCACCCCAGTCTGGGGGACTAAACTCAAGGCCTCACTCTCACACTGAACTAGATTCCCAGTCCCTGTTTAAAAAACTATCATATCTCTTTCTTGCTCAAAAATAATGTTTTTCCTGTGGCTAGCTTGATGGTATACAAGTTTAGTAACCTGGGCATCCTTGACCATCTCCATTCTCTGACCCTACATCATCTCATTAAAGCAATCTACTCATGGGGTGGGGAGAATACCCCTTCACTTATGCCCTGCCAAGTTCTGTGGCTGGATGATGAGTATTCTTCCTAGGCTGCCAATGGACACCCTCTTCTCAGGGAAATTACTTGACCCTCATCTTCTCTGTAATGCTTTCTAGACTGTGCCACTTCTGAACATCCAAGACACTTTTCAAGAATAAACTGGATAGCATCTCATATCTTTAAAAAACCCACAATGTTCTATTTTAATAACAGAAGTTGAATTAACTTTCAGACAAGGAGCAGGGAAACCCCCCACACACACTTTCCACTATGATTTTCTGGAGATCATTTAAATTCAAAGGTATGGCATCAAAATCAAGACATATCAAAGGGTTGTGATCTATCTAGACATGGCAGCTCAAGCCCCTAATTCCAGCATTTGGACAGTTTTTTGAGTTATGAGTTTGAGTCTAGCTTGGGCTACATTTTGAGTTCCAGTTAGAACTGTATAACAAGACCCTCTCTCAAAACAAAGATCCTATTATAAAAAGTAAGTTATGAAAGTATGTAGTCTTTAACCAGAACCTACTACCATTTATTCATTACATTGTTATATTCAGGGACTTTAGTGGATGCAGACCCCAGTTTTCCCCCTCTACCTAGTAAGCTCCACGAGAATGAGAACTGATTCTTCTGTTTTTCATAGAAGCGAACTTGACATTAAATATATCATCTTTGTAGGCTTCATCTTCCTCTATAGAAACCATTAGCTTCATTTTTTCCTCCTCCTTTAGACATCCTTTTTGTGTGGGTGCTTGCCTTCTTCTGGTTTTTGATACTACAAAAAAAAAAAAAAGGGCATAGCCTCCAGTGTCAGACAGATCAGTTCTGCCACTTACTTATTACAAGATCCTGTGTACAGAAGACTGTCATTTTCTGTGTGACCTCAAGCAAGTCAAGCAGTCCTGTCCACCATAGAAGCAGTACATACTTTCTGACACTTATGACTGTTCTACAACCCAACGAGATGAGAAAATATTCACTCCATGTTAATTTTTCTTCCCTTTTATTATAGAAACTGACATCATTTGGAGTGCTACTGTACCATCTGTCTTTATTTTCTGTTGCTATAGCAAAATACCACAGTCTGAGCAACTCACTCATAATAGTGTTTTGTCTAGGGTACTGGAGACTGGGACACCCAATATTAAGGTGCAAACAAACAGTACACAATAGCCTCTTAAGACTATGTCAGGCTTGCCATTTGATCCACAGAGGCATGACAAGTACTTCAAAAATGGGCAAGTGAGGCTCTGATTTCATTTTGCCTTCAAGAAGAATGATAATGATGTCCTAGAAAATTCAGCATATTTGATGCATCCCTGCAGGCCCAGACAAGATACCCTACAATATTCCCTAGAACTCCTACATCCAATTAAGTGCATTGGACTGAAATTTCTCAATTTCCATGGCATCTTTTTTCCCCTTTCTTTTCTTTCTCTTTTTGTGTTTTATTTTGAGACAGGAGCTCATTGTAAAGCCCGGTTTCCCAAGTGATGAGAGGATAGGTATGTATCATCATAGTTGACTTCTGTAGCAGGCTTCAAATTGTTTGGAGAAACCATAGCCATGTTCAGATTTCCATTTCCAGTCTTATGAATCAAGGAACCCCTTCACCTAACTCCCTGCCTACAGTTTCTCCTGTTCTCACAGTCATCCCAGGGTCTACTTGAAATGAATGGGGTCCTTACCATTCCTTTGCTTGATACCCGTTGCTGACTTATGCCCTCTAGCATCAGGGCTCATCTCTGCAGCTTTCTTCCCCAAACCAACTCATTGCATGGCCCCTTCATGTACTTCGGAAAGATAGGATGTTACTCAAAGACCTTGGACATTACTGTTTCCAGGACTTTCCTCAAACACTTCTTTGCTTGCTTCCTCTACCAACTGAAGTTCATCTTGGGAGGTAATCTTCCACACAAGACTGAGAGGTTCTGGAAGGAAAGAACTTAGTTTTCTGTGTGTACAGATAAGAGTTAACACAGAGAAAGAAGTACTTGAAATAGCTCTGGGGACATAATAACTTTCAGACTTATCGGAGACTCAACAAATGTAATCTCTTTTTTCCCAAGTCTTGGTATGAAGATATGTGTCTTTGCTAAGCCTTCATTCCTTCATCTGTACAATGAGGATGAAAAGTTATTGAGTTATTATTATAGTAAGATAAGTTATTTCCTCCCGAGGCAGTGAGAAGATGAAACGAGTTAATATACGGCAGATGTCAAATGCCAGTCCGTTTCATAGTCACTGTTTCATATTCACTATCTCAGATCACGCTTCTTCCCAGCTGCATATTTAGTCCCTTCACCTTTCTCTTCCTGTCCCCAAAAATCTCCTCCTGACTTTTAGCACAATGATTTCTAAGAGGTAGGCTCAGTCAACACTTGTTCGATTATTTTGTTCACTTTTACTCCGACAAGTAGTATTTATCATTTATTTAGTTCCAGTAACTAGTCTTTAAAAAGCACAGAAATTTCTTTTGGATAATCCAACTATGTTCTTGGATTTCTGAACACACTGAGCCAACCACCCACACTCAGACTTTGGCCATTGCCCTGAAGCATAATGTTTTCCCCTAGAGGGGTTTTTGGTTAATACTGTGAATAGTAGGTCGCTATGGCCTGATACACACAAGAAGCTCATAGAAAATTTTCCCCTGTTGGGAATACGGTCACCACTGTTTTCTCATCCTATTTTCTCATCCTATTAGCTTTCACCTGCCACTTGGAGAATGTGGAAATCTAGTTGACACTATTCAGTTCTATGTAGCAACAGTTTATCATAAGCCATCACCCCATGCTTGGCAATGAGCTAATAGCCATCTACTGGGGAGAGAGTCAGACAGATATGGTACTAATTATACAAGCAGAAATGATAAAATAGTAACAGAGACACAAGTGTTATGTTGCAAGTGTGCAGAGAAAGAAACTTTGAATTCTTCCTGGGAAATTATCAAAGATATCATCAAGGAAGTATCTTTTAAGATACGTCTTATAGGATGAAGGAAATTTTGTAGGCAGAAAGTTGGGGAGAGAAGGTAATCAAAATAAAAAAACAGAACAGCTAACTGCATATAAATACGAAATGATGTGGTAAGTTGAAGGCTGAATGAGAAATGGACTGAGGTAGTTGGGCCCTGATTCCTCCACTTCAGCTTTCTGGTTCTCTCCACAGCTGTGTATATCCTCTACACTACTAAACATAATGCTTTTGTTAAATGAACAATTTCTGTAGTCTAAATAATTTGTTTTAACTGAAATATTTATATTACCCTGAAGTCACTGTTAGTCATTATGAATATAAAAAATACCAGTCCATCCATACGTACATTACCACCTGGTGTGATCTGGTATCCCTGCAAGTGGTGAGGGGACTGCACTTTGAGAAACAATGAAAACCAGAATAGGAAGTATGAGGGTAGCTGCTATGAGACAGGGCTAGGAAATACTTGGGTCTAGTCAGGAGAGAGCTGAGTAAATTTTTGAGATTTGATTTGCTTGGCAATAGGAAAGTATTGATAGTTTTTGGAAAAGGCAAACATGGAAATGTGCATTTCAAACTGTTGAGGAGCAGCTTCAGAAATAACTGGAAGGGGGACACCAGCAGCTGAAGACAGACAAACAGCCACAGTGGAAACTGAAAGAAGTCAGCTCCTGGAGCATATTAGTAGCAATGGAGATGGAGGGAGGGCCCTGAGTAGGAGAGGTATATTTATTTAGAGAAAGGAGAAATGTCAAAGGTACCCTCAAATTATTGAGTATATGACATTTATCCTGTGGTCTGAAAAGTGATTGGGAGCTAGCTAACATTTTCCTCAGGCAAACAGCTGAGGAAACAGCCTGTCAAGCAAAAGCACAGAAGCTCAGTACTAGAATAAGCTAAAGGGCCTACAACATAGCACAATAACTGAGCGAGAGACTGGATCACAAAGGGCCCTCTAGACCAAACTTAGGACACTGGACTTCTATATTAATGGACACTCCTAACACATACACAAAGTGTCTTTGCCTCTGCCTCCCCAGTGCTGCAATTATAGGCATACAGCACCATGCCCAGGCCATTAATTCTCTTAACTTTCTATATTTATAGTGAAGTGAGAGCCAGTAAGTGCTCACAAAGCCACAGAAATGCATTTGTGACACATGTTCCTGTTATTGCTGCACAGTGATAGAACCAGATTTAAATGCACTGTACTGGTTGGCCCCAGATCGAAGTGAAAGCAGGGAGTTAGTTTCAAAGACACTGGTACCCACCTAGAGATATGATGGCTTTGACCAGGGGGTGGCCTAGGAATGGGGAAGCAGAATCATTTGAATGATATTACAACTGGTAGAAATCAGTAACAGATTCAAGGCAAGCCATGATTCCAACTCAGTGTTTGTAGACAGTTGTATTATAATCTCAATAAACAAACAAACAAATAAACAAACAAACAAATAAATAAATGAAACATATAGGGGAGCCTAGTTCTGGTCTATATATGCTTTTTTTCTTTCTTTTCTTTTCTTTTTTTTTTTTTTTTTTTTTTTTTGGTTAGTGTTTCATTCCCTGTAATCCTCCAGGGGCCTAGACTGGTTAGTTTTGTTGATCATCATGTGGTGTTCTTGTCCCCTCTGGGTCTCTATTCCTCATGCCTCTCTTATACACAACTCCCAGAGTGCCACCAAATGTTTGGTGGTGTGTCTCAGCATCTGTTTGATTCACTGCTGGGTGGAGTTTCTCGTAGGATAGTTATGCTAGGTAGGTTCCTGTTCCTTTGGGTCTGTGGGTTGTAGGATAGTTATCCTGTACTATATGGCTAACATTCAGTTATAAGTGAATACATGCCATGTGTATCTTTCTGGGGCTGGGTTAAGTAACTCAGGATGAGCTTTTCTAGTTCACTTTTTTACTCTTATCATTTTTACTCAATACAGTACTAGAATTCTTAGCAAGGAAAAATTTGGAAAGGAAAAGAAATATAAAAAGAAACTCTAAACTAAAAGAGAAGTAGAATTATCTGTTACTAGATGACATGATCTTATCTAGAGAAATCCCTAATGTTTCCCAAAAAATACAGTTGGAAATAAGAAAGGTGAGTATACCATTGCAGTAGTCCAGGGCCTGTTTCCCTGTCTCCCCCAAACCAGACAGGTAGTTAACCCAGAATCCAGATGTGCCCTCACACCACTGACAGGGCTGACCACCTGGCACTGTTACATCCTTAGTGACCTACCTGGATCTGACTCTATGCAGGATTTTTGGGTGTTGCAGGACACCCGCTGCTGGCTCACATCATTGTTATGTTACCATGTGCTGCTTGCACATGGCTCTCTTGGTGTGAAGGCTATGCAAGTCAGAGACTATTGATCCTGATTTGGCTGAGGTGGGGAACTACCAGTGGTCACGTCCATCAGAGGCTACCAAGAGTTTCATATCAAAAGAAAGTTGGTTGATATTACTACAGTTCCACAATGTGAGAAGACTAGAAAATTTGGCCTCTCCCTGTTTTGCACAGATTTTGTTTTGGCTATATGCTGAAATGGGCTGAAAGGTAACTATAAATCACATTTTTTAACTGCAGGAGAGGTGCTCCAGCTCTTAGTTATGAGCCATTCGTGGAAGATTCAGACTTTCAGTCTGGGGACAGAGCTCAGTGGAAGAATGCTTGCATAGGCTTGTGAGGCTCTAGCTTCAATCCCTGGTAGAGATGACAGAAACAGAATTCAGAGTTTTACAAAAGCTGTGTTTGTTTGTTTGTTTGTTTGTTTGTTTGTTTGTTTGTTTGTTTGAGACAGGGTCTCTCTCTATAGCCCTGGCTGTCCTGGAACTCACTATGTAGAACAGGCTGGCCTCAAACTCACTGAAATCCTCCTAACTGCCTCCCACGTGCTGGTGAATGACTCCATGCCTGGCTATAAAAGCTTTTGTCTACTAAAAAATAAAGACAGAAGAAATCATGAAGGTAAGAAATTTCACAGAATAGTGATGTACAATCACTGTCTTTCTATTATTAATTTTATTGTATTTTAATTTAGTTGTGTGTGTATATGTGTGTGTGTGCGTACATGCATGTGTGTGTGTGTGTGTGTGTGTGTGTGTGTGTGTGTGTGTAAACATGTGCCACAGTTCACATGTGAGAAAAACGGAATGGGTTAGAATCTAAATGTGAAATATAAACTTATTAATTTACAGTAGAAAACATGGGAGAGCTGAGCCTGATAATGCAGGCTTATAATCCCATCCATTCTGAAGGCTGAGGCAGGAGGATCACAAGTTCAAAGATTGCCTAGGCTACAGAGTGAATTCCAGGCTAGCCTGGGCAACTTAAAGAGGTTTCATTTTAAAATGAAAACAAACAGAGCTGGGAGTGTACCTCAGTGGTAGAGAACTCCCAAAAGTTGTCCCTATTTGTACACACACACACACAAATAAATAGATAAATATAATTTTTAAGATATACTGTAAAAGGAATCTGTAAAAGTAAAAATGATGTCTGGAAAATTACAATTCACTAAAATTAAAAGCTTTTACACTATGAAATACCTTGTTACTAGAAAAGCACTGACTTGAAGGAAATACTTGTAAAATCATCCATAGACAAAGTATTTGTAGGTAAAATGTTGAAGAATGCCCACAAATCCATAATAAGAAAATATACAAACCAATTCAAAATGAACAAAAGCATGGGCCAACTGATGAATCCCTGTAATCTTCTGCTTGGGAGATGGAGACAGGAAGATACAAATTTTGAGGTCATCCTTGGTTACATAGCCATTTTGACAGCAGTCTGGGCTTCATGAGACTCTGTCCAAATAATAATAAAGAAAGAAAGGAAAATGGACAAAAGATTTGAACAGACACTTCATTCAAGAAAATACACAGAGACCAAGTATGGTGGTACATGCTTGTAATGCTAGCTACCCAGTAGGCTGATGTGGAAGGATCCCATGGTAAATAATTACCTAAGCTGCAGGGCAAATTCTAAACCAGCCTGAGTAACTTAGCAAGAACTGTGCCAAAAATATAGATGATAGATAGATAGATAGATAGATAGATAGATAGATAGATAGATAACAAGGATCTGGGATGTAGCTCAGTGGTAGGAGGCTTGCCTAGCATTTCCAAGACCCTAGATTTAATCTCACTAGCACACACAAAAAAAGAAGATACACTGAAGGCAAATAAATGAGCAGATAGGAAGCTGGTGAGCATCATAGCTTCCTAAGAAATAAAAATTAGGATGAGGATGAGCTACCACGACACATCTATTTCAGTGACTTGGCCACCCTCAGTGTGTGAACTGAATTAGAAGAATACATATGTAAGATTCTTCCTTGATAATCCCCTCCAAAATGCTTCACTGAAACAGGAACAAAAGATGTTGGAACCATGTCCTAGTGTCAATGGGAGTGGCACACATGCATGTGCACTCTCCTGTTTTCTCACTCTTGCTTTCACTATCTTGTTCTCTTCTCTTCAGATAGAGTCTCATGTAGCCCAGGCTGACCTCAAATTCATGACGTTTCCAAAGATGTCCTTAAAGTCCCGATCCTCTTGCTTCTACCCCCAGTTGCTAAGATCACTGGTGTGTACCACCACACCAGCTCTGCTACCTCTTTAAATCCCACATTTGTGGTCAGAAGATAGTGGTAACATACAGGCATGGTCTGCTAGCATCTATAAGAAGCCTGAAGACTTCAGAAAGCTAAGGAATAGCTATCAGAAGAGGTGTATGGTGCTCTGGTATTACTAGCTTAAATAGCAAAGTAAAATAAGGAAATTCACAATGCAGTAGAGGAAGTTTGGAGTCTATATCAGAGGGATCGGCATGATGTGGGGAGCTCCCCGCTCACTGTGAGAAGGAACACCAACAACAGACTGCTGTGGGAGTCTGAGAGGCTTAGAAAATCTGTACTGCATAGTCGTTTCAAGGAGCTGGGGAAAAGCTGTACCCAGGGCTGCAGCAGCACTGACTGAAGGAAACACCAGAAAAAAAAACCCTCTCCTCTTCATACTGGATACTCAGTGCTGGACTAAGTAGCCCTGAGACACTGTCTCAAAACCACCCTTGGTGTGTTGGTGTCTGCGTTTGTTTGTTTGTTTTTCTTTTTTTATGTGTATTCTATATTTTATTTCTCAACTGGTGAACACTTCAATATTTTTTCTAATTTTGATTATTACAGATATTTTCTGAGCATTCATGCATAGTGTTTTATATGAGCATATACTTTCATTTCTCTTTGGTATAGACTAAAAGTAGAATTGCAGACATATGATCTATGTTCAACCTCTAAAAGAATTACTACAGTAGTTCTCAAGACAGTAGCCCTGTTCTGCCTTCCCACGCACTGCTTGAAAGGTCCATTGCACCCTTTTTCTCTTCACCCATTTGTCATTATCTGTCCTCCTTTTGTTGGCCAATCTGATCACTCTTTTTTTCCCTTTATTTTTTATTTCTTCAAGTTACATCTCAATCGCAGTCCCCTCCCTATTCCCCCTCCAGTCTCATCCTCCCATCCTCAACCCCCCATCCTCTTCCCTTTTTTTTCTTTTAAGTTTAAGGTATATCTTATTTCCCCCTACAGTTTCCCCTTTCAGTCCAACAAATGGCTCTTTCTCTTATAATAATAAATACAATACAGTACAACAGAGGTAATTAGGCCACAGTTATGAGGGTTATATGGCTTAGCATACATTCCCAATGTCCAGTCCATATGGATTTGGCACCTGACTTAAACATTCTACTATCTAAACATCTCCATGAGTTTAAAGTTCTATATCTAATTCAACATTCATACTAACTTGCAACACAATTTTAAAAGTATCTCCTTAGATCTATAACACTCTCTTGACTCCTAAACAACTCAAAATTTAATTATGAGACTCTAGCTATCTGTTCTTCAACCACCTCAGAGACCTGAGAGGGATAAATATATCTGATTTTATAGGAAGTACAGGGCCTGCAGCTTCCAAAACTAAGAAATGACATACCAGTGGCTGCCTGGACAGTTCCCATTTTCTCTCCATACATTACAGCATCGATCTTCAGTCATTTGGCCCCGTTTCTCTGACAGACATTGATTGTAGAGCAGGGGTTATGAAGGACTTGCCTACCCTGTCTTGGCAGAGCTAGGTCCTTTTTGGACAGCATTCTGTCTACAGTTGGAGCAAGGGGCTTTTCCTACCAAGAGATAGGCTTGCGACTAATTCAATCATCTCCCACTGGAGATTCTTCGATGCTCATCTTCTACTTGGAGGAGAATAGGGGGTGCTGTCAGGAGTTGATATGTCTTGATATAAAAAAAATCTAAAGTTACGAAAACATCTTTGAATGCCATATTCTGCAGATCTCTTGAGGTTTTTGAAGAGGCCCTATCTATCTCTTATATTAGGGTAAGCAGATGTTGCTTGTCTCTTAGCAGGTTTATTTCTGATTAGCATAGAAATTAACTATAATAGGGTGCCATAGTACCTAACAGAATGACCAGCTTGCATAACCATTAGTTTGCATTTCTTAATTATCCTAAACAGTTTATGACAATTAGTAGTAAAAGGCCAAAACATCACATTTCATTTTTTTCTTTACCTCCTAACCCTTCCATCCAATTTCTTTGGGGTGGGGTGTCCTTATATAACAGTCCCTCATCTCAGTTGAGAGGTCGTATGAGGGCCAAGAGCCTCCTCATTCATTGGGGGTCTACGAAGCAGGACCATCAGTGAAAAGTGTCTCGTTGCCCGGGAGAGAGAACTACTAAACAAACAAACCAATAAGCAGACAATAGATAAAAAAGACTAAAAAGTAGAAAAAAATATAAAATATATATAAAAAATAAATAAAAAATTAAAATAAAAAATAAAAAGTCTATGTCCAAGTTCCCTTTGGTGTGTTAGTTGTACTATCGATACCTTCTACTATATAGCTAAAATCCTACTATAAGTGAATAGATGCCATATGCGTCCTTCTGAGTCTTGAATAGCTCACTCAGGATGAGCTTTTCTAGTTCCATCCATTTGGCTGCAAATTGCATAATTTCATTGTTCCTGGTAGCTGAATAGTATTCCATTGTGTAGATGTACCACAGTTTTTTAACCCATTCTTCGGTTGACGGACATCTGGGTTGTTTCCAGTTTCTAGCTATTACAAATAAGGCTGCTATAAACATAGATGAGGAAACTTCCTTATGATTCCGTGAAGAGGCATTTGGGTGTATATCCAGAAGTGGTATGGCTGGGTCCTGAGGCAAAGCTATTCCATGTTTTCTAAGATATTGCCAGACTTACCTCCATAGTGGTTGCAGAAGCCTGCATTCCCACCAGCAATGGAGTAGGGTACCCCTTTCTCCACACCCTCGCCAGCATGTGCTGTCATTTGAGTTTTTGATATTAGCCATTCTGACAGGTGTGAGATGGAATCTCAGAGTCGTCTTGAGTTGCATTTCTCTGATGATTAAGGATGTTGAGCATTTCTTCAAGTGTCTTTCAGCCATTAGGGATTCCTCCTTTGTGAATTCTCTATTTAGCTCTGTCCCCCATTTTTTGATTGGATTATTTGGTTGCTTGGCATTTAATTTCTTGAGCTCTTTGTAGATTTTGGATATTAGCCCTCTGTCAGATGTGGGGTTGGTGAAGATTTTCTCCCAGTCTGTAGGCTGCCGTTTTGTTCGAATGACAGTGTCTTTTGCCTTACAGAAGCTCTTCAGTTTCATGAGGTCCCATTTATTGATTGTTGATCTCAAGTCCTGAGCTGTTGTTGTTCTGTTCAGGAAGTTGTCGCCTGTGCCAATTAGTTCGAGGGTTTCTCCCACTTTTTCTTCTAGTAGATTTAGTGTGACTGGCCTTATGTTAAGGTATTTGATCTACTTGGACTTAAGTTTTGTACAAGGTGATAAGTATGGGTCTAGCTTCATTCTTTTACAAGTGGACATCCAGTTGGACCAGCACCATTTGTTGAAGATGCTGTCCTTCTTCCATTGTGCCGTTTTGGCTTCTTTGTCAAAAATTAGGTGGCCATAAGTGTGTGGGTCTATTTCTGGATCTTCAATTCGATTCCATTGATCTACTGGTCTGTTTCTATACCAATACCATGTTGTTTTAACAACTATTGCTCTGTAGTACAGCTTGAAATCTGGGATGGTGATACCTCCAGATGTTTTTTTATTGTACAGGATTGATTTAGCTATTCTGGGCTGTTTGTTGTTCCATATGAAATTGAGACTAGCTCTTTCCAAGTCTGTAAAAAATTGTGTTGGTATTTTGATAGGAATTGCATTGAATCTATATATTACTTTTGGTAGGATGGCCATTTTTATTATATTGATCCTACCTATCCATGAGCATGGGAGATCTTTCCATCTTCTAAAGGCCTCTTCCATTTCTTTCTTCAAGGGCTTGAAGTTCTTGTTTTACAGGTCCTTTACTTTCTTGGTTAGAGTTACCC
>CAJQZJ010000003.1:475632-530486 GCA_907164525.1 Lophiomys imhausi
CCATGTTTGATATATCAGCAGAATATGTTCTGACCCTAAACTTGGCATTTCTGTTTCTGTCCAGGAGGCAGTGTGGCTTTCTCTTAAAATTTCGAGTCTCTTTACCAGTGAACTCTTTGTGTATCAGAACAAAGACATTTCCTTACATTTTTGGGAACACAGAGTCCTTTTAATTTATGGTTCAAAAGCAATCAGTCCCATCTCAGTGTAAGAGGGCAGCTAGCGGGTCTCTTGGATAGTGCTAAGAGAAATTCCCAAACGTCCCTTCTTATGAGCCCTCGGCTCCCTAAATGGGCTCTCTTAGAACATCCACAAAACACTACTATCCAGTGTTTGACAGGTCAGTTCTTCCTTGATGTTTTCAAAATTTGTTTCGGAAGATTGTTGCAAAATTCTGGGGGGGGGGGACCTCTTTCTTTCGTTTGTTTGTTTTGGTTTTTGTTTTTTGGGTTTTTTTGAGACAGGGTTTCTCTGTGTACCCCTGGCTGTCCTGGACTCACTCCGTAGACCAGGCTGGCCCTGAACTCATAGAGATCCACCTGCCTCTGCCTCTGAGTGCTGGGATTAAGGGCATGTGCTACCACGCCCAGTATTTTTGGTTTTGAGACAGGGTTTCAGACTCTTTTTTTTGAAAGATTTATTCATTTATTATATATACAGTGTTCTGTCTGCATATATGCCTACAGGCCAGAAGAAGGCACCAGATCTCATTTTAGATGGTTATAAGCCACCATGTGGTTACTGGGAATTGAACTCAGGACCTCTGGAAGACCAACCAGTGCTCTTATACTCTCAGCCATTTCTTCAGCCCCCTCAATTTGACTCTTTTGGAGTGATTGCCTGCTCCCCAGATTAACTGTCCTAGCAGTCACCTCCTCCACAGTGCTTCAGGACCTTCACAGCCCTCCAGCCCTCTATGTTAGTCCACCTTATAGGCTAAGTGTATTCTGACTATCAGAAGGCTGGAGTGTCTCTTCATGTTTGCTAATATTTGGATGTTTCTCCTTTATATATTGTCTAACACTCTCCCCATTTTCTATTGATTTTCCTGCAGTTTGCAGGTTTGAGTATTTACTTACACATACTCTATGCATAAGTAGACTCCTTGATTTTCTCTTTTTCCTGGCTAATGTTAGAAGCTGTGTTTATCTTTGCCTTCTTTCTCTTCCTAAAATCCTCTTTCAAATGTACTTTTATTGTGCTAATCTGTTGCTCTCATTCCCGAACTGGCCTTTATACTACCTTATTCCCCAGGTTTGGTAACACAAGCCTATAATCCTAGCACTTGTGAGGTAGAGGCAGGAGAATTAAAACTTTAAAGGTCATTCTGGGAGATGTAGTAAGTTCCAGGTCAACTTCGGTTATGTTGAGACCCTGTCTCCAAAAAACCCAAACCAGTCATAATGGACAAACACTACCATTGAAGTATATTCTCCACCTGTTTTTTTTCAGGCTTTTATGTGAACATAAGTCCTCATTTCTCTGGACAAAATGCCCAGGGGTGAAATTGTTGTGCTGTGTTCTAAGTATATATTATTTTTTAAGAAACTGTTTTCCACATTTGTCTGACAGACATTGATTGTAGAGCAGGGGTTTTGAAGGACCTACCTACTCTGTCTTGGCAGAGCTAGGCTGTCGACTTACCTGCTTCCAAGTTTTGTCCTTTTGGGACAGCATTCTGTCTACAGTTGGAGCAAGGGGATTTTCCTACCAAGAGATAGGCTTGCGACTAATTCAATCATCTCCCACTGGAGATTCTTCGATGCCTATCTTCTACTTGGAGCAGAATATGGGGTGCTGTCAGGAGTTGATATGTCTTGATATAAAAAAATCTAAAGTTACGAAAACATCTTTGAATACCATATTCTGCAGATCTCTTGAGGTTTTTGAAGAGGCCCTATCTATCTCTTATATTAGGGTAAGCAGATGTTGCTTGGCTCTTAGCAGCTTTATTTCTGATTAGCTTAGAAAATAACTATAATAGGCTGTCATAGTACCTAACAGAATGACCAGCTTGCATAACCATTAATTTGCATTTCTTAATTATCCTAAACACTTTATGACAATTAGTAATAAAAGGCCAAAACATCACATTTCATTTTTTTTCTTTACCTCCTAACCTTTCCATCCCATTTCTCTGGGGTGGGGTGTCCTTATATAACAGTCCCTCATCTCAGTTGAGATGTCGTATGAGGGCCAAGAGCCTCCTCATTCATTGGGGGTCTACGAAGCAGTACCATTGGTGAAAAGTGTCTCATTGCCCTGGAGAGAGAATTACTATACAAGCAAACCAATAAGCAGACAAATAGATAAAAAAGACTAAAAAATAGAAAAAAATATAAAAAATAAATAAGAAATAAAAATCAAAAATAAAAAGTCTATGTCCAAGTTCCTTTGGTGTCTTAGTTGTAGTATCGATACCTTCTACTATATAGCTAAAATCCTACTATAAGTGAATAGAAGCCATATGCGTCCTTCTGAGTCTGGGTTAGCTCACTCAGGATGAGCTTTTCTAGTTCCATCCATTTGGCTGCAAATTGCATAATTTCATTGTTTCTGATAGCTGAGTAGTATACTATTGTGTAGATGTACCACAGTTTTTTAACCCATTCTTCAGTTGAGGGACATCTAGGTTGTTTCCAGTTTCTAGCTATTACAAATAAGGCTGCTTTGGACATAGATGAGGCAACTCCCTATGATTCCATGAGGAGACATTTGGGTGTATACCCAGAAGTGGTATGGCTGGGTCCTGAGGCAAAGCTATTCCACATTTTCTAAGATATCGCCAGACTGACCTCCATAGTGGTTGCACAAGCCTGCATTCCCACCAGCAATGGAGTAGGGTACCCCTTTCTCCACACCCTCGCCAGCATGTGCTGTCGTTTGAGTTTTTGATCTTAGCCATTCTGACAGGTGTGAGATGGAATCTCAGAGTCGTCTTGAGTTGCATTTCTATGATGATTAAGGATGCTGAGCATTTCTTCAAGTGTCTCTCAACCATTAGGGATTCCTCCTTTGTGAATTCTCTATTTAGCTCTCTCCCCCATTTTTTCATTGGATTATTTGGTTTCTTGTCATTTAATTTCTTGAGTTCTTTGTAGATTTTGCATATTAGCCCTCTGTCAGATGTGGGGTTGGTGAAGATTTTTTTTCCCAGTCTGTAGGCTGCCGTTTTGTTTGAATGACAGTGTCTTTTGTCTTACAGAAGCTTTTCAGTTTCATGAGGTCCCATTTATTGATTGTTGATCTCAGGTCCTGAGCTGTTGGTGTTCTGTTCAGGAAGTTGTCGCCTGTGCCAATTAGTACAAGGGTTTCTCCCACTTTTTCTTCTAGTAGATTTAGTGTGACCGGTCTTATGTTAAGGTCTTTGATCCACTTGGACTTAAGTTTTGTACAAGGTGATAAGTATGGGTCTAATTTCATTCTTTTACAAGTGGACATCCAGTTGGACCAGCACCATTTGTTGAAGATGCTGTCCTTCTATTGTGCCGTTTTGGCTTCTTTGTCAAAAATTAGTTGGCCATAAGTGTGTGGGTCTATTTCTGGATCTTCAATTCGATTCCATTGATCTACTGGCCTGTTTCTATACCAATACCATGCTGTTTTTACAACTATTGCTCTGTAGTACAGCTTGAAATCTGGGATGGTGATACCTCCAGATGTTTTTTTATTGTATAGGGTTGATTTAGCTATTCTGGGCTTTTTGTTGTTCTATATGAAATTGAGACTAGCTCTTTCCAAGTCTATAAAAATTGTGTTGGTATTTTGATAGGAATTGCATTGAATCTATATAATGCTTTTGGTAGGATGGCCATTTTTTTATGTTGATCCTACTTATCCATGAGCATGGGAGATCTTTCCATGTTTTAAAGGCCTCTTCCATTTCTTTCTTCAAGGGCTTGAAATTCTTGATGTGCAGGTCCTTTACTTGCTTGGTTGTTTTTTTCTATAATGTAGATGGAAACCCTGGGCCTTGCATATACTAGCAATTTGCTGTACCTTTATAGTCATCTTTTAAATTTAATTTGTTATTGTTGTTGTTGGTGGTAGTGGTGGTGGTGTGTGTGTGTATGTAAGATGTCTCTATATGGGCCTGCATGTGACACTGTACATGTGTGTAAGTTAGAGAATTCTGTGGAGTTGTTTTTTCCTTTCACTCTCGGTTCTGGGTACTGGATTCAGGTCATGTCAGGCAAACATTTTTATCCACTGAGACATCTTGCATGATGTTCATCTTGTAATAACCTCATTTTTCATCTATAACATATATTTCTTTATAAAATGGCTATATAATGTGTATATTTTTAAAATGGATTGATTTTTTTCTGTTTTCAGAGTTCTTTTATATTCTAAATGCCAACTTTTTGTCAGATGTGCGGTTTGCAAATATTTTCTCCCAGTCTACAACTTGTCTTTACGCTTTCTTGTAGGATCAGTCGCAAAGCAAACCCATTTAATTTTAAGGCTACTTTTGTATCTCAGTGATAAAACCCTTCCATAGCATGTGTGAGGACATGTGTTAGATTACTAGTGCCATAAAAGATGTTAACTATAACTAATTTTTTACATGGGAACTTGCTATGTAGCCCAGGTTGGCCTCAAAATAACAATCCTCTGCCTTATTCTTCCAAGTGCTGGGTTTGCAGATGTAAGTCATCATATGTGGCAGCATTTTTATTAGGGAGTAAGTATAACTAACCAGTTCTCTTTGATTGAATCTTATTTGTATTGTCAAATCTAAAGCACTTTTGTCAAATCCTAAATTCCAAAGTTTGTGTCCCTTTTTAAACTACAAAGAAACAATTTTTTTAAAAAACCTACATTTTTTACTGTATGTGTGTGTACTTGCACACAGGTCATTCATTGTACACACATGGTAGTCCAAATATAACTTGTGGGAGTCAGTTTTCTCCTTCTACCATGTGGGGCCAGATTATCAGAATTGCTGAAGGCTTCTTTACCCACTGACACATTTTGAAAGTTTCTCAAATTTTATTGATTGTAACCCCCACTTACTTATTTTTTGATTTCATTGCCTCTTTGTGTGTGTGTGTGTGTGTGTGTGTGTGTGTGTGTGTGTGTATGACAACCAAGACATCACTACAAAGGACAATGTCATGAAATTTTTTATTTTGTTCTAGGAGTTTTTTTTTAAGTTTAAGGTCTTATATTAAATCTTTACTCTGTCTTGAGTTGCTATTTATTTTTAGGATAAGATGATGGATAAATTACTTTGTTTTGCACATGGATATTCAGTTCTTACAGCATTTGTTTAGTTTCATGTATTCCTGCAACACAATATTTTTATTAAAACACTTATATTAACACTTAATGATACTTATACAATACCTATATCCTATAACCTGGTACCTAAAACTTAGTCTATACAAACATTTAATATCCAAAAACATCTAACCAACCCTATTTTAATTTTCTTGAAAGGATATTAATATTCTTAGAGTAGGTCCATGTGGGAAAACTTGATTTTAGCAGTCTGGCTATGGCAGTCATCAGGCATTCGCTTTCAAGCTTATCATCCACTGGGCCTAGCTTTGCAAGTTTGTATTGTCAGTTTATTTCAATAGCTAGATTGTGGCCAGCTTATGAGGCCAGCCTGTTTTAGCTGCTTCCTCCATCAACTTAGACTCATTTCTATAATCTCCTCAGCCCATGTATGTTTCACAGCCTAGTGTTCCTCACATTGACCTCCAAACTCCGCCTGCCTCATTCACTCTCCTGGCACTGGTGAGCCGCTGGACAGAGGACTTTAATGTCCAGTTTTTTAAGAACTTTCTCTGAGCAGGTTCTATGCCAAGACTTTTCTTCTAGCCTTCTTAGGCCAGCTTATGGAATTTGCCTCAGGATATTGCAGCTTGAAGGTTGACAAATGGCATACCTTGCTGAGTACTTCTCCAGCATGCACTGTCCTCTCAGCCCATGGGGGCAAAAGGAAGAGAGACCCATCTGGAGTTCTCTGGTTTGTATATAGCATTGTCTCTAAATCCTTGGTGGTATTGAGGACTTGCAAGATCTTTTGCAATATCCTGCAGTCCCGGTGGCTTCTTGCTGCATCTGTGGCTTGTGCAGTTTCTTAGCCATGTCCCTTCAACAAGGCATTTTTTGTTTCTCATGGAGCTGTGGTCCATCTTGGCCCCAAGTCCAAGGGAGGGATTCCAACTTCCTCCTTTAGGTGCTTACAGGTGCCAGGCTGATACACTAAAGAGAACTAACTCCTATCACATATTTCCCCTATTATATACTTTTGGTACCCTTGTGGAATGTCAGTTGGCCCTATATGTAGAGTTTTATTACTGGCCTTTATAACCATAACAAAATCAAAGCGTTATTTTACGGAATGGGAAAAGTATTTGCAAAATATATATGTGTTGAAGAATTAGAATCTGGGTAAAGGCTGAGTGATAAGGTACCTTGTTTAGAATTCAACAGGCCTAGACCAGGCATGGTGGTGCATGCCTTTAAATCCCAGTGGTCAGGAGCCAGAGTCAGGCAGAGCTCTGTGTGTTCAAGGTCGGCCTGGTCTACAACGAGAGTCAGGACAGGTTACACAGAGAAATCCTGACTCGAAAAACAAAGAAAAATTAAAATAAATAAATAAAAAGAAAGAAAGAAAGAAAAGAAAAAAGAAAAAGGAAAAAAGAAAAGAATTCACAATGCCCTAGGTTTGGTCCTCAACACAGTGCATACACCCATACCCATGCACACATATACACAGAGAGGCACATGTCTCAAATTAAAAATCTCACTGCAGTATCATATCACACCTACTAAGATGGCTATTATCAACAAGAGAAACAATACTAAATGTGGAGGATATGAAGAAAACAGAGCTCATATAAATCATTGGTAAGACTGCAAATTGGTACAGCAAATGTAGGGAACAGACAGAGGTTCTTCAGTGAAAAAAAAGGTGGGGTGGGGGCTGAAGTAGTTCAGTCATTCTGTTTGAGCACATTTATAGACAGTGTTTGAATACATGTGGATGACCCTGTGTTTAACACCATCATTCTGCAAAACACTCTGAGATAGGTAAATTTGTCTTTTTATTAAACTGAAAGACATATAGCTTCAGGGTTTAAAGCTAAATTGGTGATGTATTTTGACTTTGTTTTTATACTTTAAGTTTTGAAACTTGTTTTTCATTTGGTTTGGTTTTGGGGTATTGCCTAGGCCTATCTAATACCTTCCAATTTGTTTGTTGATAAAATCCTGCCATTGAATTGGTTTTACACTTTTTTCAAAAATCAGTTTGGGCATATTTTTGCAAGTCTGTTTCTGGCACTGTACTCTGTTAGAAGGAATGATCTGGAAGTTTATAACTTTACCAACATGAGACAGTTTTGAATAATTGTATTATGTAGCAAGTTTTAGAATCAGGTAAATAATTTCCTTTAAATTTAATCTTCTTTTTCATGGCTTTTTCAGTGGTCTAGCTCCTTTGACTTTCTGTGTAAATTTTAGAATACTCTTGTTTATAGCTGCAAAAAAGCCTCACTTACATGTTGTCATGGTTATTGTTGGTTGTCAACTTGACTACACCTAGAATTAACTAAAACCGAAATGAACCACTTGTGAAAATTTTTTTTTCTTAATTAAATCATGTGAAATGGGAAGACCTGCTTTTAATCAGAATCTTTTGAGATGGGAAGATTCACCTTTAACTTGGGCATCACCTTGTGCTGGTGGCCTATAGAAAGGACATGGAAGAAGGAAGCTTTCTCTTTCCTTGTACTTGCTCTTGCTCGCAAGTCCATTCCTTCACTGGCATTAGAGCCTATCTCTTCAGGATTCTGGCATATACTGAAGATCAGCTGAAGAATCCAGTTTGTGGACTGAACAACTACTGGATTCTTGGACCTTCAACAACTAGATGTTGTGGTTCTAGCTGAGCCATAGCCTATAAGTCATTCTAATAAATCCCCCTTTCTATATACATAGATTCTTTCTATAAGTTCTGTTCCTCTGGAGAACCCTGAGTTATACACCACAGAAGCCAGGAAAGTAAAAAGGGACTATAGATTAGGGGGAAAGAACTCTAGAGAGGTGACTAGCAGGAAATGGGAGGTATTCCATGACTCTTGGGGTCTCCAACATAACTGAAGCTTCACCATCACAGCTTCGCTCAGTGGCCTTTGTAAGCCTCCATGCAGGTGCTTCCTAGCCACAAGCTTTCCTTAGTTGCTGAGGGATATTGCACAACCCCTTTCTTGTATATTCTTTGATAAAGCCAGGACCATGTGGCAGAAACTGCCAAATTCCTTTGCTTGTTGGAGCTGGAAAACGACCCCCTCCTTTAATTCCATTGACATTCACTTTTAATTGTTGATGGTGTTCTTCACTGCTTAGGCTTTTCTTTAATTCCTTTTCACAGGTTGGAAACTTAGTTGGACAGGGTCTTTTGCTGAGGTCACCACTCCCTTTATTCTGTTAGCATCAGGCTTTTCTATAATTTTTTTTTTTATCTCCTTGAGCACTGGGCTTGACTCCAACAAAACCTTTATTGGTTCTCCTTTTCTTCTCATACACTTAGAATTTCTCCTTGCTCCACTCGCTCCTTTTTATTATAGATCAGCATAAGAGTGACCACTAATAGGCACATGACACAGTCAATGCTAGGCTGTCTTGAAATTTCCTCTACCAATGTCATTAATCCAAAACTCTTCAATTTAACCTCTGGCAGATTTTTAGGACCAGCGCAAAAAAAAACAGCCACATTATTGGGGAAAGTGTCAAAAGAATGGTCTGTAACCTAACCTTTTAAAAATTATTCAACACTTATTTATTAGTAACTATATTCACTTATAACAAATATAAACACTTACTTAACTACTAACCCTACAAATGGCCACAACCCCTATTACCTAACCACTACACCTACTGATAGCTATTACAACTATTTTCATAACATTTTAGAAGGATACAGTCTCTAGGGCAGGTCCTCAGTCCTCAGGAACACAAGTCTCTGTGGTAGACCCTTTAATGCACTTAGCAGTCTTTCTCCTGGAATATCTCAGACATAGATCTGTCAGGATAAATTGGCTATGGTGACTTCACCTTAAATAAGGCTCGAGGCTTTCTTCTCTCTGGGAGATCTCAGCTGTCTGTAGGCCAACTTATTTCCTTTGTATCAGAAACTCTGCCTCTCTTCCTCAGTCTTTAAAGCTGGCCACAGTTTCGTTCAGAACACTGTTCAGACAGGTCAAAAAAAAAAAAAACCTCTAGGCAAAAGCTGAGTCACAGGGTTTAGTCCTTGGCCTTTTGCTGTCTTGCTGAGGCTTTCTCTGCTTCACCAGCTTCTTTCTGCCTCAGGGAGATCTGGCCATCAGTCCACCAGCACTTTCTCCATCAGAGGACACAAACTACTCATTGTCCTTTCTAGCATGAGGACTCACTGGCATCGGAGCCCTCTAGCATGGAGCTCTCTAGCATGGGGCCCTTTGGACTCCATCCATTTTTCCTTAAATAGGATCTCTCCTTGTTCCACCTGCTTCAGCTTAATCTGGGCTCTGCTCACTTAGCAGCTGAAAGCAATGCCAGGCCATAAACCTTGTTTTTAGTCCATAAAGTCTTTCCTTGTTTCACCTGACTTCATCCTTGTTTTTAGTCTATAAGCTGATAAGCTAATTGCCCACAGCCAAGTTGATCTTCATGCCCTGAATTAAGAGACTGTATCAGAAACCCCTAGATATTTACTAAATCTAATTTATATTAATCTAACTCCCTAATATCCACCTTCTTGTAAAATAAAAAATAAATCTACAATCATAATTACATATACAATGTAAATAAATTGTTTATGTACAATACATAAACAAAATAACTTTAAACTTTCATCAATGTACATTATAGCAAGAGTTAAACAAAATAACCTTAAACTTCTCACAATACATAGTTGTATTTACATCTTTTGATAATCAAATGACATTAAAACAAACAAAATTATTTTAAATTCTTATCAATAAACTTAATTTTCTATTATATACAAAACATTTTTAAACTTGCATCAACAAAAAAATCTTAAACTTCTAACAATATAAACAAAATAATCTTTATTTTGAATGAGAGGGACAAGGAATAGAGAAAGAAAGAAATCCCTAACTCCAACCCATATATATTTTCCCTCTCTTTTTTTTCCCCATTGTAACCATATGAATCCATGATGTCCTGAGTGCTCTGGCTGAAATAGAACATCTTTCTAAGATGATCTCTAAAACTAACATCAATACAATCTGAATGGGAAGATTCTGAGGAAAAACCTGACCATGCCACTCCAACCTTTAGAGTTCCATTCATTGAAAACAATAACAGACAATCACAAGATATAACATAAGATGTGACAACAAAAAAATTCCATCTCACCTTTTGGGAATGAAGTTGAAAATATTTTTGGGCACCCTTTAAATATTGAGATATTGGCCAATTTCTGGAATAGCCAGCTATAGCTTTTTATTGTCCAATCTCTATATGATCAATCATTTTGGGGCTAGCCTTTTCTAAAGTTTATTTGCATGCTCTTTTTTTTGAAAAATTAGTAATTGAAACAATCTGTTAGGCTGAATCAATGGGCCTATTTGTCTTGATATTGTCATTCAGACTTTGGCTCTGAAAATAAAAATTTTCCCTCAGTTTAAGGAGGAGAAAGGCATAGATTAATTTTGTTAGTCCATTTGAAGCATAAACTCTATACATGCTAAGTGAAAGAATGGAATATTATGAACATCAGACAGTTCTTACCATACGAAGACATGTATGTCTCAGCTAATAAGAGGTTCTCCCTGGTCAGATCTAATCTTTATAAGTTTTGTTGGTAACCACATTTTCTCATTTCCTGTAGATACATACACATATCCACATCCCCATCTTAAAACTAGTGCAGGTTTCCATTCTTAAGTCAAAATATCCTTATAGTATATTGGTTGATTTAGCTCCTCAGTTTTTTCTATAAGCCAGTGTCTCCCAGCTGCAGTAGCACCTTTTTCACCAACACTCAAAAAATTCAGTGTTAGCAAAGCATTGTGTAATCTGTCCCTGGGATTCTTTAATGGTTTCTAGGTTAGCGGATAATATTCTTCCCCTCTGAAACTTTTTGAGATGGGTCCACGTTGTTCTCAGCACCACTGTCCTTACTTTTACCAGGATGGCCCAGCAAGACCCATTTAAAGCATTCAATTGCTTTTCTTTTTTTTAATAATTTATTTTTTATTTCTTCAAGTTACATCTCAATCACAATCCCCTCCCTACTCCCCCCTCCAGTCCCACCCTTCCACCCTCCTCCCCCTCAACCCCCCATCCTCTTCCCCTCTTTTTGTTTTTAGTTTAAGGTATTTCTTTTTCCCCCCAACAGCTCTCCCTTTCAGTCCAAAAAAATGGTTCTTTTTCTTATAACTATAAATACAATACAAAACAACAGAAATAAATAGGCCACAATTATAAGAGTTATATGGATTAGCATACATTCCCAATGTCCAGTCCATATGTATTTGGCACCTGACTTTAATATTCTACTATCTAACCATCTCCATGAGTTTAAAGTTCTATATCTAACTCAGCTTTCATACTAACTTGCCTCACAATTTTAAAAATATCTTCTTAGATCCAGAACACCCTCTTGGTTCCTAAACAACTCAAAATTTATTATCAATTATTAATTGCTTTTCTAGTCCAAAGTCCCAAGTTTTCCATATTCCTCCAAACAACAGCATGGTCAGGCTCATCACAGCAATACCTCAGTCCCTGGTACCAAATTCTGTCTTAGTATTATGTAACAGAATATTTTAATTTGTAAACACTTACATTTATTAATACTTACCACACATCTATTAAAACATCTAAATCCCATAACCTAAAACATATAATCTAAAATCTATTATCTATCCCAAAATACCCTAATACCTAAAAACACTCTAATATCTACCTAAAAACACATAACTAACACTATTTTAACTTTCTTAAAAGAATATTAATATTCTTAGCTTAGGTACGTGCAGGGTAACTTGGTTTACGGCAGTCCCATCAGGTAGTATCTTTTAAGCTTAAAGTCCATTGGGCCTAACTTTGGCAGTTTGCAAAGCCAATTTATTTCAACCACCAAATTGTGGCTGGTTTATAAAGTCAGTCTGTTCCAACCACCAAACTGAGGCTGGCATTTTCCACAGCTGAGATTCCCCTCTACAGTCTCTTTTGCCCTGGCAAGCCTCATGGCCATAAGCCTCATCAAGTGGCTTCCAAACTTCGCACACCTCATTCACATTTTCGGCACTCTGGAGCCTCAAGACAGATGCTTTCAAGAAATTCTCTCTCAGCGGGTTTTATGCCATGCCTTTGCCTCTATCGAAGTCTAAATTCTATTAATGGCATACCTTTCTGTGTGCTTCTTCAGTGTGACTTCTCAGTCGGCAGGAGAAAATGAGCAACTGGGTGGAGCTCTGGCTTATATATGCCCTTATCTCAAGATCCTTGGCAGCCTCGAGGGTCCACAAGATTTCTCGTGATGTTCAGCAGTACTGTTGCTTCTCACGGAAACTGACATCATCAGCACAATTTGTGTGGTTTCTTAGCCATGCCCCTTCAACAGGGTATATCATCCGGTCAGGGTCACAACTTGGTTTTGTCCATTTCAGCAGGTAAAGAGATGCCAAGTTTTCCTTATGTACTTCCAGATGCTAATCTAAACTGCCTGCTAATTCACTAATAGGCCTAACTTCTAATACAGTATTGGATTGCTGTAAAGAGACACCATGACTAAAGCAACTCTTATAAAAGAAACATTTATTAGAGGCTTGCTTATAGTTTCAGAGGTTTAGTCCTTCATTATCATCATGCCATGGCAGATAGCATGGCAGCAAACATGGCTCTGAAGCAGTAGCTGAGAGCTACATTCTGGTACACAGAGAGAGAAGAGGAGGGAGGCTGGCATGGACTTTTGGAAACTCAGTGACATACTTCCTCCAACAAGGTCACACCTATTCTAACAAAGCCACACCTCCTAATCATTTTAGTCCTTTCAAACAGTGCCTCTTCCTGCTGACTAAGCATTCAAATATATGAGCCTATGTGGGCCATTCTTACTCAAACCACCATGAGGTTTCTATCAGTTTGGGGAAGGTTTACATATTTTTATGTTCATTCTTCCAACCCATGAACACTGTGCCCATATCTCTATTTATTCAAGTAGAAATTTTTGATGGTTTCTTTCATTACCACTTTATCATTCTCAGTATGTGTATCTTGTTAGATTTACTCTTATAAATTTATATTTTTGAGTAATTATATATGACATTTACATTAGTTATTTTTCTTCCCTGGTGTCATAAAGTACACGACAAAAGCAACTTAAAGAAAAATATTTTGTCTCATAATTTGAGAGGATATATCCCATCACCTTGGGCCATCTTCAATACACCCCTCTCCCAACATCATGTCACCTTCTTTTGGTATCTCACTGAGTTTACTTAGGGCTGCTCACATGCTCATGGAAAATGAATATGAGATGACCCACTGGATATGGGCAGTGACCACACTTCCAAGGAAAAATTACTTTCCCTCCTCAGAAGCCATCAACTGCAAATAACTCCTCAGCTAAAAGGCATTGTTCCCCCATCCATACTAAAAATTTGAGCAGCTTGATCAAACCACTTGATTAAGATATTTTGTAGGACTTATGCAGGTAAGCACAGCTGCTCTGAGTTAATGAGTGCAATAGCCATGTGATATCCAAAAGATGGTATTTCATAGCTCCCCATTCCATGAACAGGTTCTTACTTTCTATCCCCTTCCTCTTCCATTATATTCCAAGAGCCTTGGGGATGGGAGGGTGTTTAGTATAGATGATTCATTTAGATCTGTGCACTCAGTCACTAATTCTCATCACTCTGACTAGTCGAGACTCACTACATTAACCTCCACTCACTACAAATACATTTTTCTGTGACCAAGTTTGAGAACAGCACAGATCTATTGGAATAGGCATAAATATTTAGCAGACAGCTTGATAACATGACCACTTAGCAAAATAATGATAGTAGGTTTTGGCATAGTGCCTATTATCTCCCAAGGCATAGGCTTTTGACCAATTTCTCAGTACAAGGCAAACATTCCCAGCTAGGGTAAGATGATCCACATAGAGGCAACAGAGTCCATGTCAGAGACAGTCCTTTCCACTTGGTAGGGGACCTACATGAAGACCAAGCTGCCTATCAGCTACCAGCCCTCTTTCTTTTATTGTATTTAATTTTTTAAAATTATTTTTTGCGAAATATATTTTCATAATGTTTTCCCCTCCCCCAACTCCTCCTAGATCCTATTTAGCAGCTTTATTCATAATAGCCGGAAACTGGAAACAATCCAGATTTCCCTCAATCAAAGAATGGATAAAGAAAATGTGGTACATTTACACAATGGAATACTACTCAGCTATTATGAACAAGGAAATCACGAATTTCACAGGCAAATGGAAGGAACTAGAAAATATCATTCTTAGTGAGGTAACTCAGACCCAGAAAGATACAAATGGTATGTACTCAATCATAAGTGGATACTAGCCATTTAGTATAGGACAACCACAGTACAATCCACAGACTCAAAGAAGCCAAGTAACTAAGAGGGCCCAAGAGAGGATGCTTGAAACTCACTCAGAAGGGGAAAGAGAAAAGACAACAGAAGTAAATGAAAATAGAGAACTGGGTAGAAGAGGAAAAGAGGAGAGAAAGGAGTGGGGGATCAGCTATAGGTAGAGAGGGAGCAAGTGGTGAACGGGCTGGGTGAAAGATGGGAAACCAAGAGGGTCTCTCTGAGACAAGCTGGAGACTGATGACAAGGTAGGCCCCTGAGAGGAGATGGGGATAACTCTAGCTGAGACTCCTACCAGCCAGAGATATGGAGACTGAAGAAGCCTCCCACTAGCTAGATAGGACTTCTAGGGGAGGGAGGGCATAAACAACCCACCCACAAAACCTTCAATCCAAAAGGTACCCTGCATACAAGATGTGCAGGAATAAAGATATAGCAGACATTGAGGGAATGATCAACCAATGAATAGACCAACTTGGACCTACCCCAAGGGAGAGAGTCAACCTCTATCACTACTAAATGATACTTGGCCATGCTTACAGATAGAAGTATAGCATAATTGTCCTCTGAGACCCTCCATACAGCAAGGGATCCAAACAGAAGCTGAGACTCACCGCCAAGCATTAGGTAGAATGAGGAGGATCTTGTGGAAGAATGGGAGGAAGGATAGAAAGACCCAGAGGAAACAAGAACTCCACAAGAAGACAAAGACAGAATCAACTAACGTAGGTCCATAGGAGCTCACAGAGACTGAAGCACCAGTGAAAGAGCATTCGTGAACTGGATCTAGGCCCTCTACCCATACATAACTGATGGGCAGGTTGGTCATCATGTGGGCCCCTAGCTAGTAGAGCAGGGGCTGTCACTGGCTTGGACTCTGAGGCCTGCTTTTTGACCATTTCCCTCATGACTGTGGTGCCTGGCTTCAACGGAAGAGAAAGATTTCAGACCTGATGGTACCATAATGGGGTGGGATGATACACGGGGAGGGAGGGAGCTCCCCTTTTTGTGGAGAAGGGAAGGTGAAATGGGAGAAGGAGGCAGGAAGGCAGGACACAGAGGAGGGCAAGGAGGAGGCTACAATTGGGATGTAAAATGAAAAATAAAATAAAATAATTTTTTTTCGTGAAATATATTTTGGTCATGTTTTCCACTCCCCCAGCTCCTCCTAGGACCTCCCTACTTCCCCATCCATCCAACTTTATGTTCTTTCTCTTAAAGAGAAATGCTAACTAGCTTCCCTTCCTGTCATTAATGTTTCAAAGAAATACCATTACTTAAAAGTATTCTAACACTATTTTAGAAAAAATCATTATGTTGATCTTGAAAGGGAAATCTTTTAACCTCTGATAGCTTTATACCAATGTCCACATATGTCATATTTGTCTGATGCAGTCAAATTACTTCATAATATTATGCAGAATGGATGACAGATCCTTGAGATCCTTGTAAATGCCAAGCCTCATTGTGTGGGTATATTTCTGTGGCCTGAAATAAAAAAAACACCAGCTTTGCAATGTTGTGCTTTACTCTTCATCTCTTATATTAAGGAAACCATAATTATTTTAATATCCAATATGCTTTTTCTGTCTCTACATTGAAGTTTCCTCTTTCAATATATTCACCCATATTGAAATTATAGTCTAATGTGTATAGCACAGTCTTTGCCTATATAACCCACAATAGAGGAGCTGTCTTCTCTTTAGGCCTTTCTCTGCACTGACCTTTTGATATGGAGTAGATAGCAGAGAATTCAAAATTATCTTTCTCAATAAGAAGTCCTGGAAATAGTATAGGTCACCTTGTTGATTAACCGTAAACTTTGCCAGTCAGTAAGATTGGGGTGGCCGGAGATTAGAGCCTGTCTTGCAAGGGACTATGATGTCCACATGTGCGTCATGGCTTTAAAGAAGTCGGTAATAAATGGAAACTCCTTTCCTGTACCACACCCCTAGTCCCTAACTCCTAGCTCCTTCTCCCCATTCCATAATTTCACATCTTATTTCTCCCACTCACTACTGTATCACCACCTACAGAGGCCTTCAAAGATTGTCAGAGACAGCGATTTGACACGGTAATCAGGATTTTCATGCATTTGTCATATAATGGTCCCTGAGTGTTTGCACTGGGTTTTTTTATTTAAATGTTTATTTATTAATTTAAGTTACATCTCCATCACAGCCCCCTCCCTCAACCTCCCCCAGGTCCCACCCTCTATCCCCTCTCCCACCTATCCTACTCCTCCGGTGTGGGATGCTTCCACATCTAAGCCCCCATCAGTTCATCTGTCACATGAGGGCTAAGAGCTTCCTCTTGCACTGGGGCCTACATGGCAGTTACACTAGAGTGAAGTGTGCCACTAATAGGTAACAAAGTCCATGTTCCTGTTCCTTTGGGTCTGTTGATTTTGAGATAATTATCCTGTACTATATGGCTAAAATCTAGTTATAAGTGAATACATGCCGGGCTGGAGATATGGCTCAGAGGTTAAGAGCGCTGGCTGCTCTTCCAGAGGTCCTGAGTTCAATTCCCAGCAACCACATGGTGGCTCATAACCATCTATAATGAGATCTGGTGCCCTCTTCTGGCCTGTAAGCATACATGCAGACAGAACACTATATACATATTAAATAAATAAATCTTTTTTAAAAAAAGTAAATACATGCCATGTGTATCTTTCTGGGCCTGAGTTAGCTCACTCAGGATGAGCTTTTCTAGTTTGATCTATTTGGTTGCAAATTGCATGGTTTCCTTGTTTCTGATAGCTGAGTAGTATTTCATTGTGAAAATGTACCACAGTATTTTTTATCCATTCTTTGGTTGAGGGACATCTGGGTTGCTTCCAGTTTCTAGCTGTTACAAATAAAGCTGTTGTGAACATAGATGAGGAGATATCCTTGTGGTTTGGTGAGGAATCTTTTGGATATATGCCCAAATACCTTAACATAAAACCAGATACACTAAATCTAATAGAAGGGAAAGTGGGGGAAAAGTCTCAAACTTAATGGCACAGGTGATAACTTCCTGAACAGAACACCAATAGCTCAGGCTCTAAGAACAGCAATCAATAAATGGGACTTTATGAAACTGAAAACTTCTGTAAGGCAAAGGACACTGTCATTAGAATAAAACGACAGCCTACAGATTGGGAAAAGATCTTTACCAACTCCACATCTGACAGAGGGTTAATATCCAAAGTATATAAAGAACTCAAGAAATTAAACACCAAGAAACTAAATAATACAATCAAAAATGGGAAACAGAGCTACGCAACTCAAGATGACTTTGAGATTCCATCTCACACCTGTCAGAATGGCTAAGATCACAAACTCAAATGACAGCATATGCTGGTGAGGTTGTGGAGAAAAGGGAACACTCCTCCATTGCTGGTGGGAGTGCAAATTTGTGCAACCACTATGGAAATCAGTCTCGTGATATCGTAGAAAACTTGGAATAGCTTTGCACTGGGGTTTTTTTTAGCCTACTTCAAAGGGAGATTTTCAGTGAGTGTCCAGAACGCTATTGAGAAATTGTCATATATAAGTCATATCTAAGTCATTTTCTTTAGAGACAACAGAACATGATGTTATTCTGCCTAAAGATCAGGGATGTGAGGAAATTATGCCCTCCTGTTCCAGCTCTTGGGCATCTGGAGAGTTATTGTCTTAGCAGACAGATGAGGGGTTATATTATTGGACTGTAGGTGTTGGAATGTGAATATGGAGGTATAGATAATTGAGCAACAGACAGCCAGCCTCGCTGAAAGCTTTTGTGTGAATTACTGAGGATTTGCTCTTTCTTCATCCTCCCACCTATTCCCTAGGGCAATAAGGCCATAAGCTGTTTCTGTACTGCTTAGACCTCTTTTCTGCACTGACCCCTAACCTTGTTCTTGACCATGTTCCTAGATTTGACCTGCTTTGCCCATTCATTCATTCTGCCACCATTTGTCAGATATACAATGTGTCAGGCACTAATCTAGATACTATAAAATAATAATGAATTAAGTAGACAGAGATACATAACCTCTCAGAGTTCAGATTGAACAGCTAGATGAAAACTCAGAACTGTAGAACAGCATGGAACATTTATGCCAACCTGCATGTCAGAGTAGAGGAGACAGACATCTCCAGCCCCCCAAGTTATTAGGGGACCACTTTGGCTCCTCTGAACTAAGTTGGACCTTTATAGCCCCCCAATCATTAATCTTTTATTTGTTTTCTTTACCAGGCCTATATCCCTGTTCATTATTAGTTTGCCAAATGAAAGAAATGGAAAAGTGGCCCTTGAGCCAGAATGCCTATAAACCCTCCCCTCTTTATAAGGGATGAGTAGCATAGGGATATGGGGGTGGGTGACAGGCATGCAAGAAACCACCCTCAACCCCAATCAGTGAAGAATGTTTGACAGGGAATAAGGGGTAGCCTGACCTTTGGGGGAGCTGAGAGATCACATGTGATATGCAGACTTCCTCAAGTCACCAAGTGGCATCTTTCACAATGTGTTGCTTGCCTTGATCATATGATCTTGAATCATAGGGTTGCCAAATTTAGCAAATAAAGGTATAGAATTCTATTAAATTTTTATTTTATATGAGCAACAATGTCTTCATGTAAGTATGTCCTACACATTGTTTTTTTCTGAAGCAATGATGATTTAGAGCAAATATATCCAGAGTATTGCATGGAATATACTCAGACAACATTATTCATGGTTTATATGAAAGTAAAGTTTAACTGGTCATCTGTATTTTATTTGCCAACCATGCCTAGGTGAAGTGAAAATTGCTATGCAAGGAAAAGGCTGGTTTTATTTTTTATCTGTTTTCAGGGGCCTAAAGCAGAATTGGTATGGGTTGGACTTGGATCCAAAGCAGGAAGAAGGCTAGTAGAGGGTCAGTGAAGGTCATGGGCAGGCTAACTCCAGTGGTGACTTTGAATTTGAGAATTGGTGGCAATATTGGAGAATAGTTGTTTTCTTGGGCATGTATGCCCATCAACTATCAAGGATGAGGGGTTACTGTGGTGAGCTATATAATGCTTGGTCTTATAGTCATAGTAATGAAATAAAAAAGCAATGTAGTGATACCTAACTGTATGGTAATGGTCATAGGGCTGTTTACACTTCCTAGTAGAAGGAGGGGAGGGAGGGTTAGGAACCCTCACCTGGAACCTACCACTCTCTCCTGCCCCTCTCCAGCTCTAAGTGATCTTAATAGGCTCTAGGTTATAAGAGGTAGGCTAACTGAAGGTAGGTATCATCCATGCAGCTTTTGTGAAGTCATCAGCCATGCTGGGACAGAACTTTTAGGTGATATAGCTTTTTCAGAGTCACTGACATTTCTGTAAGTAACCCTTAACCACATACCTCTAAACCAAATTAAATCCCCAAGTTGGATGTGGGTGGAATGCTTTCTTAGTTCTGTGTTTGGTGTGATACCTAGAGTGACAAACATTGGTTCATGTCTCCCCAGTAAAATGAACACAACAGTCTCAGAATTTCTAAGGATTTGTGATCACAGAGCAGGGAAGTGATACAAGGTGGTAAGACTAAGAATCAGAAGATCCTAAAAAGTCTTGGCCATTTCCATGGTGTTAGGGGAAGGATACATATGCTAGTGCTGAGCACATAGTCTTTTCTGTACAGGTAGGAAAGCAGTGCTTATAGAGTATTCCAAATGCTCGTACTGTTAGTGTTCCTGACAGGAACCTGGCTCTTAGTAAGGTGTGATATATTCCTTCCCTGAACAATGAAGTAAGTCAGATAAAGAGATGATCTGAAACAACAGGCCTTTCTACACCCACCAAGTCCCTGTAAGCCCTTAGGGAAACTTAGATCATAAGACATTTACTCTGTGTACAGGTGGACCTGGTAGTGAAAGTAGACAGTAGAGAGGAAGAGGATGAGCCATGTGTCAGTCATAGAGGTGGCTAGGTTCTGAAAGTTGCCTTCACTTGGCATTTGTGGAAAGTCACCCTCCCTGTTTAGAAGCTCACTGCACCTCTTCAGTACCAGTAGTACTAAGGGTAGATTTCATGTGTTGTGTTCCAAACTGTTTTGGAGACTGGCTCTGATTTCCTTTTCAGCACCCTCTTTCCATGAGCCCTTCACAGAACTAGCAATTTAGCCAGGCAGCTGAGATGTACTCAGTATCCACTGTGGGTTTCTTTCAGAACTGCATGACTCAAGTCTAGATGCAAGAATGACTAAATCAGAGAAAGGCTCATGGCAGGTACTGAGCTATACAACCTCCCTCTTGAGGCATCTGAACATCATAAAGGAAAAGGTCCCAAAGACCTCTGCTTTAGGAGAGACTTCATGTTGCATGTCTCTAAGATCCAAACATGTCTTATCACCTCCACTGTTGCTAACTTAGCTTGAAGCCCCATTGTGCCCAGAGGATTATTGAAATAGCCCTTTAAGATCCTCTCTTTGTTTCCTATCCCTTCAAAAACTATAAGCAAATCCTCTTTTACTTCTCAGAACCCTTAAGTAATTCCCCATTTGGCCAGGATGAAAATCTAGGTCAAATACCATGGCCTACAAGGCCTTTCCCAATCTGAGCCCTACCAGTCTAACCAACTGTCCATCCTCAGTTCTCTTCACAGATTTGTCTCATGTCTTCTCGGTGTTTCTGGAAACCTGCCAGGCACCCCTGATTTCAAGGGCTAGGTGCTAACGAGTCCCTCTACCTGGATCATTAGTTACATTCCTCATCTCTTTCAAGCCTGTGCTCAAGTGCTACCTTCACAGCATGGCCTTCCACAATACACATTTGAAACCATGAATCCTGATCTTCCTACCTTTCTCAATCTGTAAAAACTCAGTATTCTGCATCTGTCCTTCTCTGCTCTAACTTTTATCACCTTATGCTCTAATTAGGTAATTAATTTCAATCATCTTTCTTCCCTCACCAGAGTGTAAACTTCTCAAGAGCATTAATTTGATTTGATTTATTTCCTTCACTGATGCAACCCAGCTGCATAGAACAGTGTCTGGCAAATACTATGCCATCAATGATTATATTGCCTGAAGAAATCCTTCTAGTCATTCAGTCTTCAATGTACTTTATATATATATCACATGCATGGCTGGACTGAAATACCTTCATATTCTAAATCTTCACTGCATACGCACTTGGAGCTATCACCAACTGACAGGGATATATAACAAACATGTTGGCAACTACATGCATATCTACTTTTAGACATATACACCCACATGGAAGTGTGGGTACATGAACCGAGAAGTCAGATTTTAAAATTTATTCATTTTTACTATGACTTCAAGGGAACTTAAAAAAAATTCAATTATAAAATGTTGAACCTAGAGAACATTTCAAAGTACCATGTGTGAAACCACCACCTAGGTTGTGCCGACAATATTTTGATCTATTTTATTTATCACCTACCTGCCCTTCAATACATCCCTCTGCTTACCCAGAAGATGCACGTTATATACATTGAAAATAATTTGAAAACATCGTATCCTTCACCACAAGCACATCAGCATTGGTACAAGTTCAATATTTGTTTATTTTTAGGCAAAATTTACATGTGGAAAAATGCAGAAATTGTAAACATATATGTATTACATTTAAAAAGACTTTTTGGGAGACAGAGTCAGGTGGATGGATCTCTGTGAGTTTGGGGCCAACCTAGTTTATAGAGTGAGTTCCAGGACAGCCAGGGCTACCCAGAAAACCCCTGTCTCAAATCTCCCATCCCCAAAAGGTATTATTTTAAAGACCACTTTTTATTACACTTATTTATTTTGTCAGGGTGGGGCATGAGCATGCCAAGGCACATGTGTGGAGGACAAAGGACAACTTAAAGGGGTCTGTTCTTTCTATCACATGGGTCCCAGGGATTGAAATCTGCTTGGCAGGCTTGGTGGTAAGCACCTCTATCTACTGGGCTATCTCATCAGTCTGAGTCAGTGTGTTTTTTTTAATTACTTATTTTATGTTCATGAGTGTTTTAATTGCATGTATGTCTGTGTACCATCTGAAAGCTTGGTGCCCAAGAATACCAGAAGAGGATGTTGGCCCCTCCTTGAACTGAACTAGAGTTATGGACAGTTTTGGGGTGCCATGAGGGTACTGGGAATTGAACCTAGCTCTTCTTCAAAAACAAGTACCCCTAACCATTGAGTCATCTCTCCAGCCCCCCATTCACTGTATTTTACCATCTGCTTTTGATATGCGCAACTCAAAATTCTATGAAGATATTGAGAACATTTACTTCCCCCCAATTTCCATCAAATTACTTTTCAGTCAATCCTTAACAGAAGCAATAGTTTATAGGTGTTGTGATTTTTCATAACAGACAAGTTTTGTCTATTCAAGAATTTCACAAACACACACACACACACCAACACACACACATAAACACAGTATGCACTAACATTTGTCTAATTACAATAGGAAATTTGCTCAGCACCCACGGTATGTGTGTCATATCTTTACTGTGAGTAATGACAGGCCAGAGGTGTTTCTAGGTCTACCTAGCCTGTGACCTCATCAGCCCCTCCAGCTATGTTCTTACCTAGTTGAGCCTACAGGGATGTAGGCCCTGGGTCTGTACCATTTGGGACCAAGGTTTATTCCTATCCACAGAACCCCCATTTTCAAAGTGGGCTTGGGAACTGCTCACTAGCCCTGTCCCACCCACTCACTTCCCATTACAGGGCTTCATCCACTATCCAGGTGTGCAAGCGGTGTCACAATCCCAACACAGGCTGAGCTCAAGTGGGTAAAAGTGCAGGTAGGTGGGCAGCTGGAAGGAACTGGACAAGCAGAGGCGGTAAGAGGCCCTGTATTCCTGCAGAAGGGTAGGACAAGGGGCGGAGGCTATGTAACAGCTGAAGAAGAAAGCCCCGAGAGTGGCAAGGCCCAGAACAGTCAGGGCTGGACAGCCAAACAGCATTAACCTGGAACTACTGAGATTCTGGACAATAATGTTCTGGCCCATCAAGAAGGACCTCAACACTGCCATGGAGGTCTTTGCTCTTTTCCAGTGGGCCCTCAGTGCCTTAATTATAGGTAAGTCTTCAAGCTACTCTGGGGCATCCAACTATATGGACTTGCCTGGTATTGAAGGTTCTAGGGTGGTAGGATGCTCAATGCTCAAAATTTGTGTTCTTCTAGGAAAAATAGAACAGCTGTTTACTCTGGCCCATGGCCTCATCCATCTGGGCAGGGTATCTGTGGGATCTGCGCATGACCAATTGGGCATCGATGTGCTTGTGTCTACGCAGGGTTGTGTGTGTGTGTGTGTGTGCATGTGTGCCTGTGTGCCTGTGTGTGTGTTTGTGTGTGTGCTTGTGCCTTGCTCTATGTTTGCCTAGTCTGCACCACAAGGTCTGCACTGAAATGTAGAGGCCATGTTATGAAGTATGGCAAGCAAATTCACTGAGGCTAGCCAGGGAGAGGGACGTGGCTACAACCACAGGGAATCAAGCAAACTGTGATGAAAGAGTTAACTTTATGGCAGAGGGATCTTTGGAAACCTGCTGCCCAGAGGAATTTAACCATGTGTCCACTGTTTTTCAACATCTATACTATTGACCCTTTATGAAAATTATATGTTGGTTATGATTTTCTGTATACTGGAACTAAGGGGGCCTGAGGAAAAAAATTATTGCTTGAACAGTAGTTCATGGGAACACAGTCATGAATCAAGGGCATGAATTAACTGATCTTGTCAGTGCTCTGGGAATGACAAGCATAGGCCTTGGGAACATGAACCTGGCACAGTGACATTCCAATGAATAGTATAGTGGGAATTTCTTACCTCAGCCCACCACCATACAGATACACAGACTGGGAGGGAGAACCATTTAATACTGAATGAGGAATGAGGTCAATCAGAACTGGAAGAAACCAGATTCCATGTAGTAGAAGTGATCTGCTTAAGATCACACAACTAGGTAGTGAAAGAACTGGCCTGTCATTGAGCTCACAAAGGCTAACATTTTGTCTGAGAGTTCTTTTCTTTGTCTTTTGCATCTGCTTACTGCTGATTGGCAGTCTAGTGAGACTGTGTTCTTGTTCACACTAAAAGCACCAGATTGGTAGGAGGCTCAGCTCACTGTGGACTCTATTGTTTGGGTTGGTACAGGCACAGTCAGTTGTCTACTAGAAAATGTAGCTTCAAGGGTTACTATAGCAAAGAAAGAGATGTGTGGAGGACCTATATGCAGTCCTAGATACTGTGATTGAAGTGATAAATAAGTCACATACTTATTAGTCAATATAGAAGGAGGCAGGCAGGCCTTCTACATTTGCAAAAGCTCTGGACTGAAAGGTAAAAAAGAGCAGTCACAGTGACCTCTCTTAAGTAAGGGCCAAGACCCTTGTGTGGCTGCTAGTTCAGCTCTTCTGTTATTCCTCCAGTTGCTGACTATCTGAGGTGACTGTTACCAGGGAACTGTGGAGAGCACCTTGCCTGTGCTGGCAGGGCTTCTTCTGCTAGGTTAACAGGCTCTGATTCTAGGATTCTCAGAAACTTGAGTTAGTTGCCCTGTGGCACCTGTAAAGCTACTGTTTAATGAGTATGTGCCCATGATTTGAGATGCTTGAGACCAGAAGTGTTCTAGATTTTAGATTTGGGGGAATAGGGTGAAATATTTGCAAACACATAATGAACATTACTGGAGCTTGCCAAGACTGCATTTCTGTCTGTGGTTATTTTATGCAGTATTTTAGTATACCTGCATTTTTTTCTTTTAATGTTTATTAATTACTTCATGTTACATCTTCATCACAGACCCCTCCCTCCACCCCTCCCGGTCCCCCCCCCCTACTTTCTCCCCCTTCTCCCACCTATCCTACTCCCCCGGTGTGGGATGCCCCCACATATCAGTCCCCGTCAGTTCAGCGGTCATATGAGGGCTAAGAGCTTCCTCTTGCACTGGGGGTCTACATAGCAGCTCTACTAGGGAAAAGTGTCCCACTAACAGGTAACAAATTCTGTGTTCATGTTCCTTTTGGTGCATTGGCTGTAGTATAGTTATCCTGTACTATATGGCTAAAATCCAATTATAAGTGAGTAGATGCCATGTGCATCATTCTGGGTCTGGGTTACCTCACCCATAATGAGCTTTTCTAGTTCCATCCATTTGGCTGCAAATTGCATGATTTCCTTGTTCCTGATAGCTGAGCAGTATTCCACTGTGTAAATGACTATACCTGTATTTTGACAGTAACTGTCACACGAGTTCAAGTATTAAATTTTCTACTTGAAGTGTTATAGCAGTGTTAAAAAATTTTAGGTTTTTGAAGTATTTTGTATTTTTTTGATTAGGGATGCTCAACCTGTATTATTTTTCTCAAGTTCTTCTATCCTCAATCCTGGCTTATTACTATCTTACCACCTTTCTTTCATTGCAACTGTGTTCCCACAAGACAGAAAAGTCCCCAGGGTCAAATAACTGAGACTGAATTTGGAGAGAGTGACCATTCATTGAGGGCTCAGGAAGCTTGAACCTTTAGACTGGATTCTCTCCTCAATCCTCACTCAATCCTCTGACTCACTCCTCAGACATAGTTGTGTTAAGAGAAAATTGTGTGTGTGTGTGTGCACATACATGTGTGCCTAACAGTAAAATGATGGAGATTACATATGTATATATGTTATACATGTGTCTTAACATATACACACACACATATATACATGAGATATGCATATAATATGGATGTTGGAACAGTTTCTAAAGTCAAACTAACTTCAGATTCTAGCTCTACTGTTTATTATCTGTACAACTTTTAGCAAGCCACTTATCCTCTTTCCTTGTAAAATGGGTGTATTTATGGTATATTTATCAGGATACTCTAGGTGACCTCTAGTGTCTTAGGTGAACAAATGATCCTTTCTTGCTCACACTAAATGCACCAAACAGATTGGTAGGAGTCTCAGGTCACTGTGGACTCTATTGTTTGGGTTGGTACAGGCATAGCCAGTTGTCTGATGGAAAATGTAGCTTCATGCATTACCATAGCAAAGGAAGAGAAGTGCATGGAGAACCTATATGCAGTCCTAGATACTGTGATTGAAGTGATAAATAAGTCGCAGACATATTTCGAAAATCCTCAATTGTAAGTGAAGTTGAGAATATTTTTTTTTAGGTTTTTCAGGACAGGGTTTCTCTGTGTATCCTTGACTGTCCTGGACTCACTTTGTAGACCAGGCTGGCTTTGAACTCACAGAGATCTGCCTGCCTCTACCTCTCGAGTGCTGGGATTAAAGGCATTCACCACCACGCCCAGCAAAAAATCTTTTTGTATATTCATCAGTAAGTAGTAATTTTTTTTTAGATGTGACTCGCTATGTAGCTCTGGCTGACCTAGAATTCACTATTACACTAGGCTGACCTCAAACTTACCACCTGCCTCTACCTCCCAAGTGATAGGTTTAAAGTTGTGTGCCATTATACCCAGATTGAGTTGATTCTTGAAGGACAAAAGGGAAACAGGGGAAGAAGAGATGGGCCTTTGGAACAGTAAATAGGCTCCATATGAAAAGGCCAGGGTGACTGAGGATCTGGAGTATGCAAAGGGCTGACAGTGATTAGTTGAGTTGAGAATGAGGTCAGAATTGCTACCCAATATACTTTTACTGAAAGAAGGAAGGACAGAGGGAGGACCCATTGGAGAAAAGGGTCCAGGCAGAATTATAGAGAATACTGAAAACTCTTTGTAAAAGTTTAGCCTCTTTCTTCATGGTCATGAGGACCCAGGATAGTGTTTAACATGGGGTGAGGACATTAGATTTGTGGTTTTGAGAGTCTATTGTAGTTCTATGAAGCAAACCAATTACAAGGAGACAGGAAGGGAAGCAGTGATACCAGGTTTAGCAGGCTATTGAGAGATGGTGGGATTCGAACCAGAAGAGTAGTGATGGAGATGGAGAGACGAAAGGCTATGAAAGAGTCAAGTAATCAGAAAAGAATTGATATGAGGATTAAAAAAAGCCAGTGAGAAAAAGCAAGCAAGATCAAGGCTTCAGGTCCCAGCATAAACTGGCAGAAGAGTTCGTGGTACAGAAATAGGTCAAGAATGGCTGACACAAAAGTGAGTATGGGTAGAAAGCTGTCTTGAGTCCCTGCACCTCAAATTTGCTTCTGTCCTGTATGGAGTGGTAGTGCAGCAAGAGCTCTTGGTCCTGGTGTCAGAAAGTGTGGGTATCCATGCTTGTCCTTCCTCTGTGTGTGTGCGTGTGCATGTGGATGCGTGTGCGTGTACATGTGTGTGTGCGTGTGCGTGTGTGTGTTTGCGTGTGTGTGTGCGTGTATGTGTGTGTGTGTGTGTGTGTGTGTGTGTGCATGTGTGTGTGTATACAATTGAGATTTCTTGTGATTCTTCCTTGATAGGGAACTATATCCATTTGGACCCCAAAGTCCTTGAGAACACTTCTGTACAAACTGTGAGGAGAAGAGGGAAGATACTGACATTTTACTTCTCATTTTGCAGATAAGGAGCTCAGGTTCAGCAATGTAATTGGCATATGCAGGATTCATCCATCACAGGTTGTTCTCTGAGGCCACACTCATGAGATGTCATTAGCTGTGCTTGGGTTTGAGCAAACTCTAAGAGAAATGAGGTGTCCTTTGGACTAGACCTGTCTAAATTATTCAAGAACTTTTATGTGGCCCATGTCCTGAGGGTACAACTGCTGGCCTTTGCTCTATCCAGAGTGTTCTGTTCCCCAGTGGTAGTCATTTTCACATACTTCCAGCCAGGTGTGGTGGCTCATGCCTTTAATCTCAGTACTTGGGAGGCAGAAGCATGTGGATCTCTGTGAGTTTGAAGCCAGCTTGCTTGGTCTACATAGTGAGTCCAGGACACCCAGGGATGTTGGACCTTTTTGCCACCATGAAACCCTATCTCGAAACACAGAGAAACCCTATTTCAAAACCCTGTCTTGAACCCCCCCCAAAAAAAAACTTCTAAATTTTACTATTTGGAATTTCTAAACACTTTTATTGTTTGATGTAACAACTGGCATCCTTTATTGACTTCCTAATTTAGGAAATGAGAATTGAGCTCTATATGATATTGCTTGAGTATCTTTACCTATTCTTTCTAGTTTTATTTCTTCTTCTTCCTCTTCTCCTCTTCCTTCTCCCCATCCCTTCTTCTTTTTAGACACAAGGTCTCTCTTCATAGCCCTGGATGTCCTGGAACTCACTATGTAGTCCAGACTGGCCTCCAACTCAGAGATCTTCCTGTTTCTGCCTCCCAAGTGCTGAGATTAATGCCATCTGCCATCATACCAATCCCCTTCCAAAATTCTTATAGCACAGTTTTGGTTAAATGTCTGACAACAACTGTGAAATATAGTGTACCAATATTGTATTTTCCTGTAACTAATAAATGACTTATTTAATATTTTAGTTACTTAACAATTTTTTTTGAGACAGGGTTTCTCTGTGTAGCCCTGGCTATTCTGGACTCACTTTGTAGACCAGGCTATACTTGAACTCAGAGATCTGTCTGCCTCTGCACAGCTGTTATTACCAGAGTGTTTGAGGCAAACTTTGGTGCAAAATTTAAGGTATTTTCTCTTGGGATATGCAAATGTGAGGCTGAACTTGAATGTGGTCAAGAGTGGGGATCTCTTTAAATTTGTGTCCTAGGTGCCTTGCTTATTTGTTTCCAAACCTGCCCATCCTTGTTTTCTCCTTTGTTGGACCTTTTTGCCACTATGAATTCTATTTCTTCTCCCTCATTTTGGGAAGCATGTCATTTAGAAGTATTCAGAAAAAAAAGACATGGAAGACAAATTATCTGAGACCATGTGTATTGTGTCTGAGACTGTAAAATTATCTGTCCTCTCATTTGAGCAGTTATTTTGCTGCATAGAATATTTCAGCTGTAACTCATGTAAGTTCAGAAGTTCTTCAAGTGACAGTAAGTTGGAAATACCGTGAATCATGCATACAATAGCCAGGTGAGCTGTCTTATAACTGTAATCTGAACACTTTGAAAGTTGAGGCAGAGGACTACTGTGAGTTGAGACCAGCTTGGGCTGTAGTATGAGACTTTATCTCAAAGCAGCAAATCAACCAACTAAGCAACAAACACAAATACATTTGATACACATACTGTGTCAAACGCCATGTGTAAGGTGACACGGCACACCGCCCTGGGTTGGCTGTGTGTCCTCATGGTAGTTGAGCTCACTGGAAGTTGTCACTTTTTACTGGTGTTCATTAAACAGAACTCTACCACATGTTGCTAGCCCAGGAAAAGAGCAAAATTCGGTTTCTGCTGGATTCCTGATGCTTTTCCACCACCAGAAAGTACAAAACATACATTAAACTCTTATAAGTTGAAAATGACCTGTATCTGAATCCAGAATCTTTTTGGTTCAAATTTTCAGAGAAAAATTCTCCCCTCAACCATTGTGCAGAAGAGAAAAGACCTCGTGTTCCAATTAATTTCTTGTGAGAAATTCATCCAGGCTTCTGATGTTTGAGCCTGTGCTTCATCTTTGCCTCTTGTGATGCTTGATCCTCCAGATTTCAAGTCTTTCCTGACATTTCCAAAGCAGCAAGCAAGTTTCCTGTAGGCATCTCCTTTGCGGGTGGTTAGAGATCGGCTTCCGTTTTCCTAAGATTGTTATTCCTCCCTTCATTCACTTTACATGAGCAAATGTTTTACTAATACCTCTCTTCTACCTTTGGTACATTTCTCGTTCTTCTCTTTATGGACCTTTATTCCTAAAATATTGAAATCATTTTCATGACACTCCAATAAAAAGTCAAAAAAAATGTGTTCAATCTGTTATGTTTGTTTGTTTTTCTAACCTCTATTTTGACCCACTTTCCCACGTAATCTTAGTCTTGGCTTCTTACATTTCCTGTAAAATTCCAGTTGAACGTGGTACCTTAGGATTCTTCTTTAGTCACTCTTTCTTATTATTCTAATCTATAGCATTTCTATCTTACTTCAGCTGAGTGCAGCCCCTTATCTTATTCTAATTCAACTTTTATTTAACACTGGTCCTTGTTCTGTGTGTTTCCAATCTGATGAAAATAGGTGTTGGCTTTCCCTGGCATCTCCTCCACTGATACCTTACAGGAGTGGTTCTCAACCTTCCTAATGCTGTGACCCTCTAATACAGTTCATCATGTTATGGTGACTCCCAACCATACAATTATTTTCATTGCTACTTCATAACTGCAATTTTGCTGCTGTTATGAGTCGTGATGTAAATATCTGTGTTTTCCGAGGGTCTCAGGCGACCCCTGTGAAAGAGTCATTCAATCTCCTAAAGGATTCACGACACACAGGTTGAGAACTTCTGCCTTATAGCGAATATGTTGAGAAGAAAATATAAGTTAGAGAAAAACTGTTCTAAGACTTCAAATGCCCAGTGGCCATCAGTGACTTCCTGCCCTTTCCAATGCTATATACAGAGCCTAGCACAGTGCTGGGAATGGGAGGTCTCTTTTGAAGCATAGTTATGAGGGATACATTTTTCTTCTAGATCCAAATCAGGTTCAGAAGGTAAAGGGGGACAGCACTGGGTACATGTCCATGTAGGCTACCTGTAAGGTGGGCAAGTGACTGTTGAGTGAGCTTAGGTCATAGTTTGTGTGACCTTGAGGTGGATGGAACTCAGCAGGGGGAGCATGAATATGAAGAACTGTCCATAATTCATCGACTTTGGGCTGGGCTCCCTCTAGCAACAACTGTGATCCTTGTCAACCTCTACTTGGTGGTGTTTACATCGTACTGGCCTCTCACTGTGTTGATGCTTGTCTGGTTGGCTTTTGACTGGAAGACCCCTCAGCGAGGTAAGGGCCCTCTGGGATGTATCACCATATATTCCTCCTGCTACTCTTCTAATCAGAAGAGGCTCTGGCCAGTTTCCAGGCAATCTTTCAGCCTGTTACTCCCTGGGCTGGGAAAGCTGAGGGAAGGGGTCCTTTTAAGGTCTTGGAAAGGTCCATTTGGGAACTGGGGTTGGTAAGAGGAAGAAAGGGTTGGGTTCAGGGAATGAAGCAGAGGTTGGGTCTATTCTAGTTGCTGTGTAAGAGGATAGGAACCGACAGAGAGTGAGGGGACCCCATGGTAGCCCCTAAGGAACCCAAAAATGATAGTAGGGGTGGACAGAGCTTGCTTGTACTTTCAGGTGGTCGCCGGTTTACCTGTGTGAGGAGGTGGTGTCTGTGGAAACACTACTGCAATTACTTCCCAATCAAGGTGAGACCCATAGAGCTGAAGTGGCTCACTGGGTGAGATTTGGGTCAGGATTTGGGGTACAGGGCACAGCCACATGGGGGCCCAAGAAATCAAAGACCCCTGGAGATGCACGTTGCCCAGCCTGCATTGCTGGGATACACAGTCCTATCTCTTCCAGTTCTCTGGCCAAAAGTGAAGTCTTTCTCTGTCTCTAGTTCTCCTGTCTCCACTTTCCTCTACAGATTGTGAAGACAAATGAAATTTCCCCCAGCCACAACTACATCCTTGCCTGCCATCCTCATGGACTCATGGCCCATTCATTCTTTGGCAACTTTGCCACTGACAGATCAGGCTTCTCCAAGACCTTTCCTGGTATCACCCCTTATCTGCTCACACTAGGAGCCTTTTTCTGGGTGCCTTTCTTCAGAGACTATGTGATGTCTACAGGTGAGTGGCTCCTAGGGAATAAAGCCACATGGAGTGCCACCCTAAATAAAACCAGGGGACCTGTGAGAGCAAGGCCAGATCTGAGATCTCTTCAGGTGCTAAACAACTTCCCAGAATCACAAGCTGGAGAGGATGCTCCTTGCTTTCATTCTCCTTAGAGAAAAGTGGGGATGAACAGTTTACAGGGGTTGGGAAGTAACCAATGACCCTTGTTTTTTTTTTGTTTTTTTTTTGCCCACCAGGGGCCTGCTCTGTGAGTCAATCTTCCATAGACTTTCTACTTACCCAAAAGGGCACAGGCAACATGGTTGTCGTGGCTGTTGGTGGCCTGGCTGAGTGCAGATATGGCTTACGAGGTTCTACCACCTTGGTCTTGAAGAAGCGGCATGGCTTTGTGCGTATGGCACTTCGACATGGGTAAGGATAGCTACAGAGACATAGAGGTGGGATGGGGTAGGGAGGCTATGGAAACATCCAGTAGGCTTTGAGGAAGTGGGATTTAAAGAGAAAGTAATAAATATGTAATTTCTATCAAATAGAACAATTGCTATCAAATAGAACCACTGTGAAAATATATACTGTGTGTGTGTGGTTTATTTTATTTAGTTTTGTTTCTGTTTTTGTGTTGAGACAGGGTCTTTCACTGGCCTAGAATTTACCTGGTGGAGTAGACTTAACCACCAAGCCTTAAAGATCCACCCATGTCCACCTTCCTATTATAAGGTGCCTTTTTAAAATGCGGGTTCTGGGCATTGAACTCACTTTGCCAACTTAGCTATCTCTCCAGCCTTCAGTATACAAACTCTATTCAATTTTGTCAGTTAAAAACAAACAAAAAAAGTACAAAGGGAAAGAAAACTGCCTATGGGTTGGGATAGAGCTGTGCAGGGTGCTTTCCTGGAGGCCTTGCATTACCCTTCATTCAAGCCAGTCTCTCTACAAAAGGACTGTAACTGCCCCTTAGAGCAGTGAAAGCCAAACTTCTTACCATGGGGCCTAACAGGAAGAAAGCATATGAAATGGCCTTTGGGAATTTTCTTACAAGTGGTTCAGATTTGGGCATTCCAATGAATCACTGGGATTGCTTCCTTGTAGAAGCTGCCACTTCATCCCCAAAGGCATCCTGGTCTAGGGCATGGGCCACCATAGTCAGCTGGGACCTTTGTACAGATGGACTTGGGGCCTAGGGAGACTGTAGGCAGACCCAGGGGATGTTTATGTTCAGCATATCTTCTTCTACAGGGTTAGGGTTAGGATTAGGGTCCCTACTAACCTAAAAATAGGCAAAGGGTCCCTATTTTTCTGGGTATTCAAGGACATGCTTTTCTTCTGCAGGGTGTCTCTAATCCCTGCTTATGCCTTTGGAGAGGCGGACCTCTATGATCAGCACATTTTCACTCCTGGGGGCTATGTCAATCGCTTCCAGAAGTGGTTTCAGAAGATGGTACACATCTACCCCTGTGCTTTCTATGGGCGTGGCTTCACCAAGAACTCCTGGGGCCTTCTGCCCTATTCTCAGCCAGTAACCACTGTGGGTGAGTGGGCCCTTCTATTAGAAGCCTTCATTGAAGTTCTAGGATCCATTTCTGTGACTGAGCCTCAGCCCCAACTGTGGTTGGAGGCAGAGAGGCTGGCTCAGGAGTAAGGAGCAGAAAGAAGGCAAGGGTGGAGAGAAGCTCCAGGTTGGCCTGACGAGGAAGTTATTCTGATGTTTTGCCTTTTTCCTTTTCCATTCCCCTCAGCAGTTGGGGCACCTCTACCACTGCCCAAGATTGAGAATCCGAGCCAGGACACTGTGGCCAAATACCACACACTCTATGTTGAAGCGCTACGCAAATTGTTTGATCAGCATAAGACTAAGTTTGGCATCTCAGAAACCCAGGAGCTCGTGATAGTTTGAAAGACATTTCCACTGACTGGATGGTGTGGAACTGGTAACAACAGGCCAAAGTTACCTATGAAGCTTCACTTCTGACTTGACTGGTCCTCACTGAAGGGGGTGGGGGTGTGTCCATTTGGTTGTTTTCTTTGTCCATCCTTTTCCACTTCCATCTCTTTCTCCTAGTTTTTTCCTTTTCCCCTGAGACAGAGGTTCACTGAAGTCACTGGAGGCTCATGAAAGCATCAGCCCCGGAGAAATTTGTGGCTATAATAAACAGCCCATCTCTGGTATTTTGTGCTCCAGCTAGTCTGTTTGGAGAGCTTTAGAACCTTGTGCATCTGTCATTCTCCTGGCTTCAAGACTCTTACAAAACTGGTTATCTCAAGAGCCAGGGGATATCAGGTTCAGTCAGCAACACGTTCAAGACTCATTTTTAGGGGTAATCCATCACTTCTTATCCTGTTTCTTCAACTGTAAAATGGGACTAACAATTCCTGCTTACCTAAAAGGTTGCTGGCATGTTTAAATGCTATTGTATTTGGCTAAACTTGGTAAACTGAAGAGCTACACAAAAGTATTCTCCTCCAGTTATCTAACCCATTTCTTGTCCTAAGAACACAATGTCCTAAGGTTCATGGTGCCTCAATTTCTAAAAGAAGATTCAGGGTGATGTTGTGAAAGTTTAAGTAATTTTATATCCCTTGCCCAAACCTATTTTCCACCTCATAAAGCTATACTAGAATGATCAATGGTTTAGATCTAATTTTCTCATTTCTTCCACAGAAACTTGCCTGCACTAGTTTGGCCCTATGAACTCTCATCTTTGTTGGATAATCAAATGGGACAGCTGGCCTCCAGTATCTATGAAGAACTTGCTTTCTGAGTTTCTGAATGAAAAGTCTCTCACACTCAGCCCAGTGGCTATTGCAACCACTTATTAAATAATTTGATGTACAGGTTCTCTTGGATGGATGCTACCTGGTCCAATTGTTTACCTGCGTTGTTTATCAAGTTGGTTTAAGACATCCTGTGTACTTACAGGGTGACACTCCCACTCTGTCTTGAATGCCTATCACATGTGGCTGTTTGTACATGGTATGACAAAGGTGTGGTCTCCTGCTGGTTTTTGCCTGTGCTGCTTCTTGTGCCACAGGTTCCATTTTCCCTTGAGCTTCCCTTCCATACGGTGTCTTTTTTGGGGTGCTGGAAACTCAGGGTCTGACAGTAAAGATATGGCCTACCACTGAGTGATATACCAAGGTCTTCTTAAAATTTCCAGGCTTCTGAAACCGAACGCCTCTCTCCAAAGAAGCCAGAGGACCAACCAGGGTATCAGTATTTAAGCCATGCTCATGGGGCCATTGCAGGTTCATCCACATTACTTGAGAGTCACATTCCTCATAATAGATAAAGGCTGCTGGGGTTGAGAAAAGTTCCCACAACTATTCTAAGCTACCTATTACTGGCTGGTGTTGGTTCTCATGATCTCTTTCCTTAGAATACCTTCCAGGGGTTTCTCTAGTAAACAGCACAGGGTCAGGCAAAAGAGGCAACGTGACAGAATGGGAAGCATACTAGTGAACAAGCCAGTGTGAGACACTTTCTAGCTGAATGGTCTTGGGGGAGCTACCTAACACCCTAGAGCTTTGGCTTTGTCTTCAAAATGAGCCAATTTGTATACTAATGAGTTGAAGGTTAGGAGTTGAAGGTGAGGAGTTGAAGCTGTCTTGGGCAAGGCATGAAGTGTTGTAGATACCACATTCTTAAGCTAACAGTGGCACTGCCAGTGTTGTGTGTTCTTGTCCTGTGACAATATGCCTTCTGGCAAGACAACAAGTTTCTGAGGCTTACGGTTCTAGAAGAACTAAGGTATGTATGTTGTTTGGTGCTGAGAGACCACTTGGGATGTTCTGATAGAAATTTTAGACTAGCTTCCTTCTGGTGCTCTCACTAAAATGGGTTTCTTGATCTACCCCCAGAACTCATGTGTGGTGGCATCATTTACAAAGAAGCACGTGACAGGAAGGAAGAGCTCAAGATAATTTCAAGAATGGGGAGGGGAACACTTTATTTGCAAAGAATAAACCATTAATTTATACAAACTTACATCCCTGTTTATATACATTATATATAGTTTATATACACAGTATCTCACACAGGATGCTGATCCCCCAAAGCAGCATTGGGCCTGCTCCAGGCCATTATCCCCTTACCCCCATTTCAGTTGGAAGCTTTCTGAACAAAGAAATGACACATTTCACTCTCTTCTGGAGAGAGCCCTGAAATGAATTAAGAAAACAAATCAGGTCTGTGGTGCACATGGCCTAGGGACCCCAGGGAAGTGTGGGACCTCAGGCAACACTAGGGAGGCTGTGTTGGCTACTGCCTGGCTCAGAGCTAGTCTAGAGCCTTCCAGCCCAGAGGCAGGAGCTGCACAAATATTTTGGGGGAGTATGTGTGGGGAGGAGAGTTCTGATGAAAACTGTAGCCACACTTCTCTGCCTGACCTGGCTCCTGAAGGGAGATAAGCACTTCTAGCCTTGAATCTGTGGGATTATGACAATGAAGGTCCCATGGGAAAGGCTGCTTTGTCCCTTTTTACTGTTGAATCTGGTGGAGGGGACTTGCTCACTGTCTTATGTGGGTCATTTCCCTGTCTGGACATAAGTTTCACATGAGTAACAGGATGGATGGGATGTAGGTTGGGCTGCATTCCTTCTAAAAGTCTTTGTAGGTCAAAAGTATCTCTAAATCTGTTTGCATCTCCTAAATGACACATAAAATGCAAGCACTCCCATGAGGACCAAAGCCCTTGTTTGTCTCTAGGGTCCTTAGCCTTTTCTAATGTCCAAGCTGCAGAGATTTGGCACAGGATGGATAAAGGGGAAACTAAGGCAAATACAACATCTCCCAGGGAACCACTAGCCAAATAACATCCAGCAGCTACATATTGTGCCAGCTTGGCTTCTGAAGCTCAAGCAGCTGGTAGAGGCTCCATGCAATTTTCCTTCAAACTTGTCATCTGCTTACCCAAACATGTCCTTGTCCCATTCTCTATGCTAACCTTGGTGTGACTTCACATCATAGCAATTCCAAACTTTAAATTTATATCATCATTCTCCAATTAGTAAATTCTTCAGCACTTTACCAATGACCACAGCACAACGGGCCTCCCCAGTTTCTACTATTTCCTTCCCCTAACCCTCTTCCTCTGGGGCTCCTTGTGAGGGTTCAGAATGAACAAAGGGTAATGAGAAGCCCAATCCGCCTATGATTTCCATGCACAGAGAGTGCAGTAGGGTTGGCATGTCTTGCAGGTGTACAATTAGGAAACTATTTCCCCATAGCCATCTGGCTTTAGAATGGTCCTCTCGGCTTTTCCCTCTATTCCTGAGAGACTCTGGCAACATCAAGGTCTTTGTAATGTGGCAGAAGGAGAGAAGGAGTCACACTTAACTACAGGAAGCAGATTGGCTCCCAGGACTAGGGTTTAGAATGGAAGACCTTGCAACACATAGCAGCTCCTTATGTGATGGCTGCTGCTTGTATCAGATGGGTGAAAGGTCATGGAGGCTACCAGTTCTGTGGGACCTGCAGCTCCACTAGAAGGTTTTTCTCAAGATGAGAACTCTTAAGGTTCATCGCTGTTTATGAAGAAAATACCCAAGACCTCTTCCACAGAACCTCTGGCAGTCGAGAGAACAGGAAGTACTATCAAGTAATAGAAATTGGGCATTGCTAGGCATCTCCCTAGGCTCTCCAATGATGTCAGTTTCATATTATCACTTTTAGTTTTTTCTTTGTAGATCCAGAATCCAGTGCTGTGGTAAGGGACTAGCTTGGGAGGTATGCCTCACTAAAGGCTAAGGTCTTCGATTTATACTGGGTGAGATCTTAGTCAAAGAACTTTATCTCTCTCAGCCTTACCTATACAATGGTCACTGTGATATTCTCTGCCTCTTCTTCTTCAAAGGAAGTAACAGAAGGGGGAATAACCTTCAAATACTAAGTTCCTTCTACCACTGCTGATTGCTCAAGGCCTTCAAGGTCAGATACACATCTAAAGTTTACTTCATTTCTCACTGGAAGGCTGTCATTAGCTTTAGTCACAGGAGCCTTGGCCTACCACCTCTTGCTCTGACCCTTGAAGGACCAAGCAGTGTGGCTACTTGGAAATTGAGGTACAGTTGAGAAATTAGTACCTGTTGTTCTTGATGAATGTTAGGGATGTATTACCCATCTCTTCAAAAGGAAACACATTTCAGGAGCAAGAAGAACAGGCTGATACTCCCAGCTTTAGGCTGTGCCTTGGCACTCTGAAGCCAGGCAATTGGAAAGAAGGCTCATGAATAATCCTAGAATATGACCATGCAGGAAAACTGGTGGAGGTACCTTTGGATGGGAACTAGGAGTTAGAGCCCTGCCTAATAGCCAGACAGTTGGTTTCTTCTGACCCTGGCTCTGGGATAACAGCACAGACCTCTCTGGTGACAATAATCTGCTTCTGAAGAAAGACTGGGACAGTGGGCCATCAGGTGCTGTTCTTTCCAATAAGAACTGACCTAATGATCACTTGGGTTACAACAACCACGGGCAAAGCTCCCTGTTCTATCCCTACTTCTCTCCCTTTCTGGGAGATGTAGAAAAGCTCTGCTTTGCTGATATCCAAGGGGGTTTAGGGTTTGGAAATTCAGAAATTTACTTCGGCAGGTAACTGTTGAGCGCCACCTATGTTCAAACTCTAAGGGGCTTTTGAAGGTTTGTAGTTTAACCATCTGTTTCCAGACACAGTTTGATTAGAATTAGATGAGTAATAATTGCATTGCCTAATCGGTGGAAAATTCTTTGTGCCCAGGTAATTTAAGGAATACACCATGAAGCACCTGTCTCAGACAGAGGTAGGCACTATAGGGAAAGAAGATAGAATTTCTTGTTAGTCTGGGGAGGGTGGCACTGGGGAAGACTCCAGGTAGATTTCTGAGAGAAGAACATAGCTGTAAACAAAGTGAGATATGCACGGCCCCAAGTATAGATTCAGGTTCTTACATAGGCGGGGTTGTGGTCATTCCTGCAGTGATTCCATGGCAGAGCAACGCTCCCAGATCTGGAGTCCAGCATTGCTGGCACAGTGTGCCTCTTGGCCTGAGTGGGACGTTTTTTTGAGTCTCTTGTAGGTCATAGTGCAATGTAGCAAGAATGCCTCCTGTGCCAAGGATGCTTGCTTAGCAGGCTATTACTGCCCAGGTCTGTGCCACACGCACTTCCTTCTTCTGACCTGACCCTCTCCTTAAGCTTCAACCTAATGCCAACCCCAGCTAAGAGAGAAGCAGCAGCCTCCCCCCACCACCCATGGAGTCAGATGGTTACCCCTAGAATCTGGAGTGCACCTTTGCTTTTTTTGGATCCTCAGTTTAGTGCAACAAAAGATAAATCTGATGAGGGATGTAGGGGTTGAGGAGTCATCATAAGCTAGTCAGCAGGGAGTCTAAGAAGGTTCTGCTTCTTGAAAACCATGGGGCTCCATCAACTGTCCTGGCCACTCAAGGTTATTCTGGGAAGTCACCTAGGCCTTGTCATCCTGGAGTCACTGGGGAATAAATAGCACTGGGGCATGTCTCTCTGTGGCTGCAATGCCAATATACCTCATTCCACAGCAGCACTTAAGAGGTTCTGGGAGTCCTGGCTCCCAAACCTGGGGCAGGGGCATGGGCCTGGTTGGAACGGGAGAATCTAGGATGCAGGGGCTTCACCCAGCCTGATGGCCCCGAAGAAGGTGGTGTGCTTGCTCATATTGATAGAGATGTCAGCGTGCACCATCTTCACGGCAATTTTCTGCCTGGCCTTGAGGAGGCACACGCCTGCAGTATAGCAAGTGTTGTAGTTGGTCTTTCCTGTCTCAATGCTGCGGGTGCACTGCAGGAAGGGCTTCTCATCCACCACCACCTCGTAGCTGGCAAAGTCAGTGAAGTTGATGTAGTACACCTGGGTGAGAGGCAACGAGAAGGGATTGGGGGAGAGAGGAAAGAGAGGGTGGGGCCCTCCCCTGGTGATTGGATAAAACCTCCTCAGATGAGCTGCCAGTATACCCTGTGCAGAGGGCAGTGGCACACGAAACTGTGCCTGCTGGTCCACAGGAACAACTCGGTGACAGGGTCACACTGCCCTTCTCTTTCCCCTACTCCATTGGTTCAGGGTGAATAAGCAAACCTTTCTTACAGACTGCCTGAGTCCAAGAACAGTGCATTATCTGCCATTTCACTGGTCCCACTCCATAGCCCTGGCACAAAGCAGCACTTTCCACACATTAGGTGCTTAATCAACGCTCCAGACACACTAACCTCCAGTTCCCACACTAAAGGCTATTTAGGGATAGACGTGGAAATCTCTGATGACCCAGGGAGGTCACAGTAATGACTTCCCAGGTCTCTAGCCTGTGAAAAGAAGTTTCCTGAGCTTGTGGCAATACTCTTCTGAACTAAGCTTCTCTCCCTGACTCAGCCCACATTGGCCGTCTCTCTTGCTGACTGAAGAAGCGGATCCTGAGAGCTGGAGAGCTAGCCCACACAAATGTGGTAATGGAGGCAAAGCGTAGGCTCCGGACTTCATTCTGTGGCCAGGAGGAAGGAACAATCTATGACCTGGCCTCATGGAGACTTTCTTAGCTCATATGGGCCACTCTTAATCCTCCCCTGAGTGTAGAAATTGAATTTTGGCCCTTCACTAACTTTTGTCACCCCATCCCACCTTGAGCCTTGATTTTTTTTCACCACTACCAAGTGGAATTTTGTTCACAAGATATTGGGGTTATGCCCACATGCCCCATAGGAGTGGGGACTTTCCTTCATTTGACATCTTAAATCACTTCCTAAAAATGACTCCATAGGCTCTTTGATTAGAAGCACCATATTGAAGTGTTACATAATCTCTTGGGTTGGGACCAAGCTATGAAAGAATACTGTGTGTGGTAGACAGGTGCTTGTTAACTCAACTTCTCTCATCATGTCATTTTCCCTTGAGAGCCATTTATGGTTTCCACAGTCCTTCTGCTCATCTGCTTGTTTGCTGCCTGCTTCCCAGAAACCCTAACCTCAAGGCTTATCTACTTCTAGCTCTGAGGGAGCTTTGATGGAGGTCCAAAATGAGAGATGGAAATGGATGGCCATTGGCAGGCCAGAGAGGAGTGGGCCCAGGGCAGGAACAGGACAAAAGTGAGGGGGAGAAAGGTCTAGGAGAATGATATCAAGAAGGAAGCAAGAGAAACAGAAACAGACAGAAAAAAATGGGGAAGAGAGGAAGGAAAGACAGTCAGAAATCTTTTTGATGTAGAGAGAAGGTCCACAGGAGCACTGTTTATTATTATGCCCAAGCTAGCAGTGTTGTGGGGAGGGGTCTCCACAGCTCTGGAACTTAGTCTCAAAAACTTAGAACAAAGTCAAGTCCCTCTGTGCAAACAACTCAGAGGTGAAACAAGGGCCTGGGCCCCTGTGAGAGGGAATCTGGCAGCAGGGTGTGGGAGGGGCCTCTTCACAATTTTTCAGTGATATTTTTCTAGGGGGGAAATGAAATAGGTTCCCTTGGTCTCTTTTCCCTTCAACTCCCTCCCAGTGTGAAATCTGCCACCCCTACCCCCAGCACAGCAGGAAGTTTGCCATTGGATGGTCTTGGTTTGCTCCACAGTGCCCCCAGGTGGCCTGCACCGTATCTGCACCCTGGATATAAGAAGAGTTAGGCCTAAGACCGTACTCACTTCTACCTGACTATAGATGAAGTAGGTGCCGTCCACCAGTACCTCCAGCTCCCCGCTGCGGGGATGCAGCTTAAACACCTTGGGGTTCATAGTGATGCGAGACCAGTCATTGAGCACTCCACCTGAAAGATCTCAGTATGAGAGAAGGGCAGTCACTCAGTACATGTCAAAATAATCTGGGCAACAGAAATAAATATTAAGTAGTGCCCCCCCCCGCCCATTCCTCACCAACCCCATCTAACCCCTGTGACCAAAAAAGTTTCAAGGGCCACGCTTTAAGAATAACATTTGGATTAAGTTGCTAAAAGACAAGCAACATTTGCTTATCCAAATATATGGAGATAGACAGGTGGTCTTCAAAAACCTCAAGAGATCTGTGGAATATGACATTCAAAGATGCTTTCTTAACTTAAGATTTTTTTATATTGACACATGTCAGCTCCTGATAGCACACCCCATTCTATTCCAAGTAGATGATGAGCATCGAAGAATCTCCATTTGGAGATGGCTGCATTAGTGGCAAGCTTGTCACTGGGCAAGAGAAAGCCCTAGCTTCAACTGTAGACAGAATGCTGTCCGAAAAAAAACAAAACTTGGAAGCAGGTAAGTGGACAGCCTAGCTCTGCCAAGACTGGGTAGACAAGTCCTTCATAATTCCTGCTTTACAATTAATATCTGTCAGAGATACTGGACCAAAAGGCTGAAGACAGATGCTCCAATATATTGAGAGAAATTGGGGACTGTCTAGGCAGCCAGTTTTTAGTCTGTCAGTTCTTAGTTTTAGAAGCTGCTGGTGCTGCACTTCCTGTTTACTCAGATATATTTATCCTTCTCAGGTCTCTGATGTGGTTGAAGACTAGATAGTTATAGTCTCACAGTTAAATTTCAAGTTGTTTAGGAATTAAAAGGATGTTCTAGGTCTAAGGAGATGTCTTTAAGTTGGTAATGCAAGTTAGGATGGAAACTGAGTTAGGTATAGAACTTTAAACTCAAGGAGATAGACAATAGAATACTAATATCAGTTGCCAAATATGTATGGACATGGTCATTGGAAATGTAGGTTATACCCTATAATTTTCGTAATTGTGGCCTAATTGTTCTTGTTGTTTTGTATTGCATTTACTGTTATAAGAAAAAGAGCTATTTATTGGACTAAAAGAGGGAGCTGTTGGGGAGAAAAAAGATACACCTTAAATTAAAACAACAACAACAAAAGCAGATTGGAAGGTGAGGGAGGAAGAGGGTAAGAGGGAGGAGGGAGGGGATTTTGACTGAAATGTAACTTGAAGAAATAAATAAATACTAATAAAGAATAACATTTGGAAGCAGAAAAGGTGTACTGTTTGTAAAGTGGCTTCTAGGCCTGCCTGAAGGCCTATGGATCTACATATCAGTCTTTATCCTTGCAATCTTGACCGTTTCATCAACAAGACTCTTTACCTTCTAGCTGGAATCTGAGGTGGTGATGATGGAAGAGGAGAGTAGGCACATAACCATATTTTCTTTGTTGTTATGGCGACTGCACAGGCAAAAATCCAGACACTGAGTGGCAGGCTAAGTCTTAGTATTCAATTTCATTTTCCTAGCAATATCACCCAAATTCTTCTCTTGTCTCAGAGGTTCATGTGTTTTTGCCTTCTTCTTAATAGACTGTTTTCTGTGGCTCCTCCACATCCACTCCTTTCTGGGAAGCCTCCCCAGGGCCCCAGGAAACCACTTAATCAAATGGTCCATCTGTCTGGAGAACTAGCTAATGGGAGTTCAGTATCAGGCTGATCACTCTGACTCCAAGGCAGCTGGGGATAGTGACTGCCACTAACCAGGCCCCATAGGTGAGGGTGAGGTTTACAATACTGGGAAATAGGCTGCCAGGTTGCAGTAGACCAAATATGCCTAGGAATTGAAGTCCCTTTGGCAAAGCATTTGCTTTATATCCCTAATTCACTTGGGGACACAGGTATGGGAGAATAGAGAAATATTTCTCTTTCCATCTTGCAAATAGAAAGATGTTCCTACCATAAGAAGAGAAACTAAGCTCACAGGGACTTTTTCTCCCAGCCATTTGCTCTTCACATAAGAAGAAGATGATGTTCTGAACATTCATCCTTGGGCAGTCTCAGAAAGTCTGCCTCTCTGAAGTCTGAGGAAAAGGAAGTCACCTGAGTCAGCAGTGGATGCTCTGGCTCCAGTACTTAGGACAGTTGTTCTGCCTGCCTAGTGTCCTCTCATGGCAGCCCTTCCCCTCACTTCTAGTGCTCAGCATGAACTGCTACTGGGAATTTGCCCAGAGGGACTGGAAATTGTCCTACTCTGTTATGGTAGTGGGAGCAAAATGAATAGCTTCTGCCGTAGGGTGAACATGAAGGCCACCACTTAAGACACCCAAACAAATTTTTTTCTTGTCTGACATCCTGTGTTCCAGGATGGAAGGATTATGACCTATCCAGGACCTGGCTCCCACAGTGCTTGATCCTCCACAGGGCTGCTAGGGTTTTTCTCTTACTCTGCTCCTATTTGTACTTGTGTCACTATTAGGATGGCTGTTCAAGTGACAATCAAGGAGAGTAGCTACGTCCAATGGTTAGTTCAGCACTGATTGTGCTCTTAGAAGCTGTCCCAAGTAGAGGCTTTGTGACTTCCATTTATGCTTCCTGCTCACAGCCCCTCCTTTCCACCCTAAGCTCTGTAAGCACCTGGTATCTTGGCTAGCTTGCTGCTTCCTAAGACTTTTGGGGGTTCACGCATTTTAGGCTTTGGGCACCCTGGAGACTGGGCATTATTTTAAAGCACCATTCCTTAATGAATGTTCATGTCTCTTTGGGAGAAGAAAATGAACTTAATCATTCAGTGGAGTGTATACACACATCACTGAAGTAGTATCGCACAGTGCCAAGAGAAAGATGTGGTTTGGAATCTCAGTCCCCGACTTAACTACAAAATCTTGGCCTAGTTAATTAAGTTCTCTGCACTTTAATTTCTGTGGCTGTAAAAACAGGCAGGGGGAGCATTGCAATACCTACCTCATAGGGGGGTTGTGAAGGTTAAATGAAACAAAAGACAGGACATTTGGGAATTCTAAAGTACCATGCAAACATAAAGCAGCAAAGTTTATTTTGGTATTTCTAAGTCTCTCTGGGCCTCTGTTTCCCTATCTCATAAATTAAAGTATAACATTAAATCAGCAGTTTTCAGCCTCATTAACATGTTTCAACTGACAGACACTACTGTCTCTTACTTCCTGGAGACTAACATATCCCCTTTTCTGGAGAAGCACCTTCTCCACCCACTTTCTGTATAGAGTAATTAGACAAAATAACTTATTTACTATGGTTCTAATTTCCTTGGTTTGCACTGTGAAAATGCTTATCAAACTACATATATTTCCATGGTGACTCTGACAAACCTGTCAAGACAAGTTAGGTAGATGATGATGCAAGTCCTTTTCAGATCCCACATTAGTGGATTCTAAATGCAGTTTAGGGGCTGAGGGTTTAGTTCAGATGGTAGTACACTTGACTAGCACTCACAAGGTCCTGGGTTTGCCTCCTTGCACTGGAAAACCAAAACTAAACGCAATTTGGGTGTAGCAACTGGTCTTGGTGCAAGCAGTTACTTAGGACGGCCAGTAGAGGGCACAATGGAGTAGGAAATGCCCTTATGCCAAGGATACTCAGGTACTTGGGAGGAGCTAGGCTGGCTGACTATTGGAGGCTAGGAATGAGGGAAGGGAGAAACTCCTTATAAGAAGAGAGACTACTTTGATTCTTACCATTCTTGACTTGAATTGCTGACCCTTGGCCCTGCAGATGCACCACAGCTGGCTGGGAGGATGAGAAGAAGAGAGTAACTGTAATGGATGCTTGCTATGTCATGCAGTCCCATGTTTTTACGTGTGACTTCTAGACTCTTTGTTTCCCAGTTCTGGTCCCTCTCCTCTGTCTTGGGATATTAGTAGCTATGCTTCTGTAAAAAATAGTAGGACTTTCTATAGCTCTACCACATCTTCACTCCGTGACCTTCAGCCAAATGTAGTGGCTTTCAACTTTATTTCCCCAACTGTAAAATGGGGATTGTTAGAATCTCTGGCTACCTCACAGGGTGAGATCTAACAAGCGGGTGAATATAAAATTGTCCACAAAGACATAAAGGACTGTGCAACTGTGTAGGTTTATCATTGTGGACAAATATCTGTAGTGAGGGTGGTTGCTGGGAGGGGACAAGGCAAGGCTAAGCAGTAGAATCTGTGAAAAGAGACAGATTGAGAAACCCAAAGACTAGGAAGGAACCTATAAGGCAGGCTGGTCTTGGCTTAGAGCTAGTTGAATGCTTTTCAAGGTCACACTCTTAAAACTTCTCAGCTTCAGAGTCCAGGCAGTCTGAGTTCCCATCAGGTATCTGGGATGGCTTGGAAGTCAGAGGTCTATGTGTACAGGCGTGACAGGTAGGTTATTTCCATACACTATGGGATCTGGCTGTAGTGACGCTCTGTCTCTCATGTAATGAGTAAAATGGTCCAGGAAAGACTGTGTTCCCCATAGCTAAAGGCACATCCTTGAAGCAAAGGTTTTCAATCCATAGACCATGGCAGTGACTGTCAGTGAAATCCTCAGAGCCCCCAGGGCAGCATAAAATAAAGCCTCAGGGAATTTCAGAGGGAGCAGTCTTTAAGGTGACCCTCAAGCCTGAGGCCATCCATCCTCCCCAGGAGACAGTAATCCAGCCAACCTGGTTTTCTCGACTTCCAGTTTTATCAGCACCACCTGCAAAACAGGACAAGGCAGTCAGGGTGTTGTGCTCCTTTCTACTTCCCGTTCTCATTTCAGCAGCCAGGGGTTCACAGCCTGGATTCCCACACACATCCCTGGAGGAATTGTCTTCTACAGCTCTAATAGCTGAAGGGAGTCAGTCACAGTACAACACGGGGCTGTCACTGGAAAAGAATATCCCCTCCTTCCCATTTCTGTCTCTGACCATATTCAGAGGGTCTAGAACTCAGTAGGGAAGTTGGCCTCTTGCCAATATTGCCCCAAAATAAGCCCCACTGAGCACCAATGGAGAGCCACAAGAGGGTATTGTATGTCCCCTGTCATTGTATGTCCCCAAGACAATGGATCTTCCTTTTTTAGCCCTTTGTTCTCTTACTGATTTCACCTGGGTCAGTGTCATTTATAAAGATCTTGTTTCGTTACATGTGTCTCTTTGACTCTAGGACATAAACTTCATGAGAACAGGGATCACTAGCAATATATCTCTTTGTACATAGAAATTGTTCAGTCAGTATTTGTGGAATGATTGGATTTAGAAAAAAAAAAACAACTTTCTCTCTTGTGGCCATGGTAACACTGCTGAGCCTGTTTGAATTATAAATGAAAGGATGTGAGTCCTGCTGCTGAATTCTTAGACCTAGAGAAATCAGCTGTAAGAGTCCATTTCTTTAAATCCCCAAGACACTAGAGGGGAGCAGGAGAAAGAAATAACAACCAGCATCAGTTCAGGCAGTGTGCCTCCTGTCAACTCTAATTAGGCAGGTCTGTATCGGCAGGGATACCTGTTGCATTCCCTGCTCGGCTCCAGGAGAAAGATGCGAAGGGATGGAGCAGCTTTGAATGAGCAGCACGGCATTTAAGGTTCTAGTGTGAGAAGCAATTGGCTTAGGGACAGGGTGCTCTTGGTTGTCTGTGTTTGTTACTGACACAGCCTGAGTAATTCATAAGTTTCTAACCACTTGACTAGAAGGGGCTACTTGTTCACACCAATGAGAAAGGGATTTCAAAGTACATGGCAAGAAACTATAATAGGGTCGCCATTTTGTCCAGTCCCCCACATTTCACCTTACAACAATTTCCATGCAAACACTATGTGGCACTCTATGCTGGCAATTAGAGTAGGCCAAATGTATAACTAGAGGAACTCCAGTGAATGGCTGGGACCTCTTTCTCATACCTCTGTTTTTGGCTCATATGAGTATATTGGCTCACTATATGGAGGCCTAGAGCCAAAGATGGACTGTGACGGAAGGTTGGCATGGGGCAAGAACAGATGGCCTGTCTGGAGCAGCTTGGTCTCAACAAGAGTTAGAGCAGGCCAGGCCTTATTGGAGCTTATTCAGTTTCTACCTCTACACTGGACTAGGGATTTCTTACTGTTTGAAACTTCCCTGAAGATTACCTGCTCCTACTCTACAAGAATACAGACAAGGTTTCTAAGAGGTGGGAGACAGAAGAACTCACCAGAAGGTCCTTGGAGGCCAGGGGGTCCTTGAGGACCAGGAGGGCCAGGAGGGCCAGGTGGTCCCATAACAGTTGTTCCTGGGATCCCAGGAATTCCTGGAATCCCTGGGGGTCCCTGGGGTCCTGGAGGTCCTGGAGGTCCCGGAGGGCCATTGGGCCCAGGTGGCCCTGCTTTCTTTCCTAAAACACATGATTCAGTATTATATTTGAAGTTAGTTACTGTCAAGAATGTACTGACAGGAGTCTATTTTCAGGTCTTCCAGAGACTTCCAGTGACTCAAAGTCAGCCATCTAGTTTTTGCTAAAGAGCTGGACATGTTCAAGATAGATTTTAGGACACAGAAACAAACAGTCCTCAAGGAGCCCAGTATAGTAGGGAAAAGGTTATAAGATATTAGGAGTGCCACATTAATGAGAGAGACCAAATGATAGTACAGCTCAGGCAAGACTTCAAAAAGGAGGTTTTGATCTAAGTCCAAACTTAGAACTTTCTAACTAAAGTTCTAACTTTAGTTAGAAAATCAAACTTAGGGGCCACTTTCTGGTTCTTTTTAGAATTTGATTATCATTGATAAGTGTGGAACTTCATTTTAGCTGTCCACTTGGGTGAACTCGATGTGATTAATGAAAGGCTAATGGAGGTCTGACCCCAGGAACACCATTAGCTACAGGAAGATTTGTCAGGAGTCAGATGTGCAGGAGATGGGGTAGGTAGGGGCAGCCTTGGCTGCAAAAGAGGAGTGGGGAGTTTTTGGAAATAAAAGTGGAGTGAGAAGGCTAGAGATCGAAGATATCAAGAAACAACAGAAAAGAAGAACTAGCAGGCACAGAGAGCTGATGAGGAGGCGGCAGGCTCTGCTTTCTCAGCTGACCTCTGTAAACTCTATTTTTAAAGATCCCTGCGAAAGGAAATTCTGCAGACTCTCTGGGTTCCATGTCCCAGTGTTTATCACCCCCTACTGCTCACTGTTCTGAAGTTCTTTGGTATATTTAACTGAAATCCCTCCTGAGGCCATTTGAACTTTTATTCTATTCTTTGTGCAGGTAGAGAAGAGTAGTTATCACCATATACATAAAACCTCATATACTCAAAGACATTAGGTTACCTATCAATTTCCATCTTTGTAGGTCAAAATAATCCACCTTTCCAGAGATTATCCTTAGAGGCTGTACTGTTTAGCCTGTTTATCAGTGAATCTCAACTGTACTGTTTATTCTGTCTACTGACCTTACCTCTTTCCCTTCTCACTGTTTTTCCAGAACAATATCAGTCCTCCCATTTTATATTTTAGTCGTTCTAATATTTCTTCTCACTGTCTTTCCAGAACAATATCAGTCCTCCCATTTTATATTTTAGTCCTTCTAATATTTCTTCTAGGGTGTAGTCATGGTAAGTGAATTATAACTGTTCCTCCTATAGACTTGTTCTTTTTTGAGCAGACCCACCAAAGTAATGCAGGTGGTCATGGATAGGTTTCGTTCTCTTTTTTACCATCTTAGATTTTTAATGGAACTCCCAGGATTGGAAATTTTTTACAATGCCCTCTCCTGAGACAGTTCCTTTTTTTTTTACATTTGTTTATTAATTCAAGTTAAATCTCCTTCACGGCCTCCTAACTCCACCCTTCTTGGTCCTACCCTTCCACCTTCTTCTTCTTCTTCCACCTATCCTATTCCTCCAGTGTGGGGTGCCCCCACATCTCAGCCCACCTAAGAGCTTCCTCTTACGCTGGGGGCCTACATGGTAGCTCCATTAGGGCAAATTCTCCCACTAACAGGTAACAAAGTCCATGTTCCTGTTCCTTTCAATGTGTTGGTTGTAGGATAGTTATTCTGTACTAATTGGCTAAAATCCAGTTATAAGTGAATATATGCCATGTGCATCTTTCTGAGTCTGGGTTAGCTCACTCAGCATGAGCTTTTCTAGTTCCATCCATTTGGAAGCAGATTGAATGATTTCCTTATTTCTGATAGCTAAGTAGTATTCCATTGTGTAAATGTGCCATGCTTTTTTTTTTTTAATCCATTCTTTGGTTGAGGGACATCTGGGTTGTTTCCAGTTTCTAGCTATTACAAACAAATCTGCTGTGAACACAGTTGAGGAGATGTCCTTGTGGCTTGCTGAAGAATGTTTTGGATATATGCCCAGGAGTGTTATGGCTGGGTCTTGAGGTAGAATTATTCCAGGTTTTCTAAGATATCTCCAGACTGATTTCCATAGTGGTTGTACAAGCTTGCACTCCCACCAACAACAGAGGAGTGTTCCCCTTTCTGAACACCCTCGCCAGCATGTGCTATCATTTGAGTTTTTAATCTTAGCCATTCTGATGGGTGTGAGATGGAACTGAGACAGTTTCTTAATTTCAAATACGAACTTCTTTAACTTTTGTGTTAGGGTTTCTATGGCTATGATAAAACACCATGACCAAAAATAACTTGGGGAAGAAAGTGTTTTTCTTTTTGTTGTTGTTGTTGCTGTTTTTCCTTATATAGGCTGAGTCACAGTCCTTTGAGGGAAGCTAAAGTAGCAACTAGAGGCAGGAACTTAGAGGCAGGAACTGAAGCAGAGACTTCAGAGGAACAGGGTTCACTGGCTTGCTCCTCATGGTCTGTTCAGTCTGCTTTCTCATACAACCACTTGCCCAGGGATGTCATCACCCATGGTGGGATGGGCCTACCCACATCAATCATCAATCAAGAAAATGCCCCACAGATTTGCCTACAGACAGTCTATTAGAGACATTTTTCTCAATTGAGGTTACAATTCCCAAATAACTCTAGCTTGTGTCGAGTTGACAAACAAATAAATGACTCCCCAAATCAACAAACAACAACAACACAATAACAAGCAAGTCATCTTTACTTTGAAACTTTCTTACTGGCTTCAACTCCTCATGCCTCGGATGTTTAATTCTGGAGAATTCTGTGAGGATTTATCAGGTCCTCCTTTAAGAATAGCGTTTCACCCAGAGGCTGTAAACCAGACCCATGACTCACTGCAATGATCATTTGGAAGAAAAACTGTTTGGACAAAAAGGTAAACTGTGTGACACACTGGGACACACTTCAGCCTTCATAGCAAGATTTTTGTTTGTTTTCTTTGGGGGATAGGTTGCAAGGGTGGAGACTGACATGGACAGATGGGGAGATGAGTGGGATTGGGGTGCATGGTGTGAAATTTACAAAGAATCAACAAAAAGTTTTTAAAAATCCAAAAAGGATAATGCTTCATGTCTAAAAAAAAAAAAGAACACCCAAATATCTAAGAAAGTCCCATAAAGAGGCCAGCTATTCACATCTAACGACATACTCATTTGGAATGGAACAGTGGGTCAGAATGGGATCTCTTCTTTAGAGAAGAAAGACTCGTCCTGAGATCATTAGTTCAAGACAGCCTATAGGACCTTAAAGATTTAGAGGCACAAGTATGGCATTTGCCATGTAGATATTAAGATCAGATCTGCCCAATTTCTAGATCTGAATAGGAAAACCACCTCCTTCTGGATTTTGCAGCTTCTAAATCAGGCTTATTCAACACCCAAATTTCAATGCTAGTTACTGTCATGGAAAGTACATGGGATATGGACTGCAGAGATAAAGATGTAACCACCACCACTGCCACAGAGGCACTTTGAACCTTAGGTTCTTCGTCTAGGAAACAAGGAGCTTGGTGTCAGTGCAATCATCTCTTTTTGAGACTGAGGTTCCACAAAAAAGACTGAACTAATGTCAGTTGGGAAACTTCCCCAGTCTGGATGTAAGGTGTGCACCTCCCTCCTTATTTTCCAGGTGGAGTAGACAAAGAAGCTGATGCACAGACACAGATGGATAGATATACAACAAGTTGGCTATTCTGGGTTCCAGCAGATCCAGGTCTCACAGAGATTTTCCAGCTAGAGGATGTTCTGTGGGTAGCACAAACTTCAAGAATGTATGTCCTCTGTAATTGCTTAATGTAATTTTAGAAGAATTACACCCGGAGACTTCTCCAGTCCAAGAGAATACCAGTTGCAGTGTAAACAGAGTGGTTCCTTATGAAAATGTTCGAAGGCATCTGAGAAAAACACCCCACTGGAATGTGCTTCTGCAGCTGGCCATCTTTGCTTCTTTACACCTGGACAAGGAAGCCCCATATATTTGCATTCCTCTAGAAACTTAGGGCTGCAGAAGAGTATGCAGAAAATAACCTCTAGACCAAGAGATTGAATTCCTTCTTTAGATTCCCTAACTTTGACAGAATACTTACTTCATGATACAAAAGCCTAGAGACGTTTGTACTGAGAAAGTTAATCTGTGTAGTCTTAGATAAAAGAATAATCACATCATTTCAAAGCTAAACTTCATCACAGGGGCATTTCCCTTACCTTTCAGCTAAGTCCCAAATGTTGAACGAACAAATGAGTAAAGGGAGGCTGGAGAGAGCTATGTGAGTAGGAAAATTCCATTAAACAGTGAAAATTAAGTGAACAATTTACCTCTTTAAGTATGTGCCTATACACTGTGTCCAAAGAAGTCCATAGGAAATGGCTTCCACACCACTTTTAAATAAAGTAGATGTTTAAAATTTATATGCATTTTCTTCCCAACAATGTTCCATAGATAAGGTAGCAATGCTAAGCAATGATGTGAGTTATACTTTCTATCTTGAAGGAAAATGACAGGAGTCAGGAACTGAATACTTGAAACTCAAATCTACTTCTTTAAAAGATAGAGCATCCAGGGGTGAACATCCAGAAAACTGCAGAGGAAGGGTTCTATGCTTACTCCAGCTCGCTGGCATTTACTAACTTTGCTCAATTCATGTCTTCAGAAGGCTGGGCATTTTTAGAGCTCTTTTTTTTCCAGTGAGAACACAAGTTTGACACATAGTTAAGGGAACCTGAAGTGGAAGACTACCTTGCACTATGAGGACTGGCAGGCAACCTCCATGGTTGTTAGCCTTTTTAGGAAGTTTGGGATGCCCTAGAAAGTGCCATAAATCCAAACAGACAAAACAACTTAAAGAACTTTTTACATTTATTTATGTCATTTTATGTGTCTAAGGGTTTTGCCTCCATGTATGTCTGCATGTACATTACATGCATTGCTGGTTCCTGAGGAGGACCGAAGAAGGCACTGAATTCCCTGGAATTGAAGTTACAAATGGTTGCCAGTCATCAAGGGGATGCTGGGAACCACATCCAAGTCCTTTCTAAGAGCAATGGGTGCTTTTAACAGTTAAGCTATCCCTGCAGCCCTGGTAAAGAATTTTAAGGTCCATAATCCATGCTACTTAGGAGGCTTAGGCAGACAGATCACTAAGTTCAAGATCAGTCTTGGGTTACAAGGTGAGTTCAAGGTTAGCCTGGACAACTAAGAGAGATCATGTCCAATTCAAAGAAAGTAAAATGTACACCAGTGATGTAGTCCAATAACAGAGTACATGACTAGCACATGTAAAACCCTGGTTAAATTCCTAGTATCATATAGACAGAGGGAAAAAAAGATTGTTAAAGTGAAACTCACTAGTTTCCCATTATCTCAGTCTACCTTTTATGTCAGAACCCAGAAACAAACAGGTACATACGCTGAATTCACAGTTAGCTCTTTTTAGTGCAAAGGACTGAATTTTATTTGCCTAGTCCTTTCAACTTGCTTTTTAAAAAACTTTTAAAAAATTATGTTTATTTATTACTTCAAGTAACATTTCCCTTACAGCTCCCTCCCTCCACCCTTCTCAGTCACACCCTCCCACCTTCTCCCCTTTCTCCCACTTATCCTACTCCTCTGGTGTGGTATGCCCCACATCTCATTCCCCCTCAGTTCAGCAGTCATATGAGGGCTAAGAGCTTCCTCTTACACTGGTGGCCTACATGGTAGCTCCACTAGGGCAAAGTGTCCCACTAACAGGTAACAAAATCCATGTTCCTGTTCCTTTTGGTGTGTTGGTTGTAAGATAGTTATCCTGTACTATATGCCTATAATCCAGTTATAAGTGAGTAGATGCCATGTGCATCTTTCTGAGTCTGGGTTAGCTCACTCAGGATGAGATTTTCTAATTCCATCCATTTGGCAAAAAATTGCATGATTTCCTTGTTTCTGATAGCTGAGCAGTATTCCATTGTGTAGATGTACCACAGTTTTTTGTTTTTTTTTTTACCCATTATTCGGTTGAGGAACATCTTGGTTGCTTCCAGTTTCTAGCTATTACAAATAAAATCGCTATGAACGTACAACTTGCTTTCTTTTTGGATTCTCTTCCTTAGGCAAGCAAACAAGTACGCAATGTGCCCTTGGATAGTCTTGTCTCTCTGTAATGTGCAGTGTGGACCAGAAACCAAGAACAGCACAGTGAATCGCTCCAACTACCATCTACTTTAAAAACATGAAAGGAACAAAGTAACTTAGAGGCATCTATCTATCTATCTATCTATCTATCTATCTACTCTCATCTATCTCAGAGCAAATGATGCTGAATTCTCAAAGCAAGAAATATCATCTTTGATCTTCTGGGAAGTTGAGTAAAGACAGCTTTTAGGTCAAGAACCAGCATACTGATACCTTTCTATAAGTAGTCTTATAACTGATCTGATAAAGAAGAAGGAAAGAAGAAAAAAGAAGGCAGTGGACAGAGCAAGGAAGGAATTAACTATGAACTGGAACCAGAGATGTACAAAGGAAGAAAGAAGAACTGAAATAAGGGCTGGAGTAGGAGTGTAATGGTAGAACTTTTGCCTAATATTTGTGTGTGTGTGTGTGTGTGTGTGTGTGTGTGTGTGTGTGTGTGTGTGT
>CAJQZJ010000003.1:541819-578941 GCA_907164525.1 Lophiomys imhausi
GTTGCTAGTATATCTACCTTGGAAGAAATGTTAATGGAAAAGGAGTATGACACAGGTTAGAACTTTAGAGCTACATAAAGAAGGGAAGTGAGTTAGAGAACAGATAAAGGAAGATAAAGAAATGAGATCTGAAGAACTACAACACCAATACACATGTTACATGGTGGGGGAAATCTCACAGGCCTCACCCAGAACAAGAAATACAGGTAACTACTGACCCTTGAGAGGACAAGAAATAGTCCTTCCCAGGGATGAGCCGCTTAATTGGTTATTCAAGACCAAGTGTTCATCCCTGAACTCATATACACACATGCAACACTAAATGGACATAGTAGGTAGGTATTGATATATTTAAATGTTTATATATGTAACAATTACAACTAAAGAAAAGTCCATGGGGGCTGGAGAGATGGCTCAGAGGTTAAGAGCACTGGCTGTTTTTCCATTGGCCCCGGGTTCAAATCCCAGGACTCACATCGCAGTTTACAGCTGTCTGTAATTGCTTGGTGTGGTGGCGCATGCCTTTAATCCCAGCACTAGGGAGACAGAGGCAGGTGGATCTCTATGAGTTCAAGGTCAGTCTGGTCTGCAGAGTGAGTTCCAGGACAGCCAAGGATGCACAGAGAAACTGACTTGAAAAACCACAAAAAAAGAAAAGAAAAAAGAAAAAGAAAAGAAAACAAAGAAAGAAAAAAACATAAAGCCCATGATTTTGGAAGGAAGCAAGGTAAGGAGGTACAGGGAGGGTATGCAGGGAGGAAAGAGAAGGAAGAAAATGATGTAGTTCAAATTTATTTTTGCAGATAACACTTCCATAGCTATGGCCTCTGGGACTGTGAAACAAATGGTAGCCAGGGCTGTCCATGTGACCGTGGATACTGAATTATCCATTGGAGCACAGTGGGTTCATAAGTAGGTACACAACTGAAGACAACAACTCCTCTCCCTGAGCCTCTGTAAATAGGCAATAGCTTCCTAGGACACAGTGAACCCCATGTACCTCTCTCCCTCATGACTGACTGCTGACAGGCTCAGTCTTATTCAGACCTGGTGTAGGCAACTGCAGCTGCTCTGAGTTCACAATTGCAATGGCTGTGTCATGTCCAGAAGGTATCTTTTTTCACAGCCCTTCTCCCTATCATCTTGTCCTTCCATTCTTCCCACCCTTGTGTCATGATGTTCCCTCAGACTTAGAAGAGGTGGTATTGTTTAGGCCTGAGTCCTCGACAGTCACTTATTCTCAGCCGTGAGACTTTGGTCACTACTATTCATTATAAAAAGAAGTTTCTCTAATCAAGGCTGAGAATACCATGCGTGTATGGGTATATATATAGTGGTTTGATGCCACATTCATTTAGCAAAATAACATTAGAAAACTCCATGAGTTTTTTAAACCAGGTTTATAGCAACAGGTATGACTTTCCTTCTGTGGAATGGGTCTCAAATTTATCACAGAGTGGTTATTTGCCCTCATAACATTCATCCACTTCTGCACCAGTGGACACGTCTTGGTGGGTAGGTGGTATTGTAGGACATAAGGTCCACATATGGGTGAATGTAATGATGAGGTTTTTATCGATGAGTTTTCTCCCCCAGCAGCCTGTATTGCATTTTCTGACACAATACATGTTAGCCAATAGGCAGGGAGCTTCCAGTTAAGTTCAATCTTGATCTATCTATGCCATGCAACCAAGGTATGTGATGTCTTCAGCTATAGAGTCTTACTGTCTAGTTCTGGTGGGCAACCAAGATTTATGGCAATAGCCTATGTTGCTTAGGGGGCCTGTGAGCATAGGGAGGTAGCCATATGTCTTCTTATATCCTTAGTTTTGGTTAACCCTCTTTCTTCACCTCCTCTTGTCCTTTGTACTTTCTGACTCATTCCCATTTAAAACTTACTAGCCTTATAATTTTGGTTGTGAGCCTAGCCTTTAACGGCTGAGCCTCTGGGTGTGGTGGTACACGCCTTTGATTCCAGCACTTGGGAGGCAGAGGTAGGCAGATCTCTGTAAGTTCAAGGCCACCCTGGTCTACAAAGTGAGTCCAGGACAGTCAAGGATATACAGAGAAACCCTGTCTCGAAAAAACCGAAAAAAAAACCCAAAAACCCAAAACAAAACAAACAAAAAAAACTTACTAGCCTAGTAGTCTTTCCCCCTGTACCTTCATTTTACATGAGTTCTACTGTTTGCCCCATTCAAGCCTTTTCCCCCCAACCCATGGTCCTTATATAACCTTCTGTTCTCTGTAGATATACTAAGTTAAACACAAAATTCTAAAATTTTGAAATCATGATGTACATACAAGGTGAGAGGGAACATGCAGTCTTTATCTTTCTAGGCCTTTCCTCCAGCATAATTTTTCCAGTTCCATCAATTTTCCTAAAAAATTCATAATTTCATTTTTAAGTGTTAAATAGAGAATTCCATTGTGCAACTGTGCCACAAATTTTCAATATCCCTTTATTAGTTGATGCACATATGCCTTCTTTAGGGTTCCTATCCCTATAATAAAATACTACAATCAAAAGCAGCTTGGGGAGGAAAGGATTTATTTCAGCTTACAACTCTCAGGTCACAGTTCATCACTGAGGGAAATCACGGCAGGAACTCAAGGCAGGAACCTAGAGGCAGGAACTGAAACAGTGGCCATAGAGAATGCTGTTTACTGGTTTGTTGGTCATGAGATACTTAGTCTGCTTTCTTACACAACTCAGGACAACCTGCTCAGAGGTAGCACTGCTCTGCCATAGGATGGGTCCACTCACATCACCATTAATCTAGAAAATGCTTCCACAGGCTTGCTTGCCCACAGGTCTGCTAGGAGGCATTTTCTCAACTGATGTTTCCTCTTCCTAAATAGCTCCAGCTTGTGTCAAGTCAAACAAAACAAAACAAAACAAAACAAAAACAACAAAAAATGCTGCAAATTGCATGATTTCATTGTTTCTGATGGCTGAGTAGTATCCATTGTGTAGATGTACCACAGTTTTTTAATCCATTCTTCAGTTGAGGGACATATGGGTTGTTTCCACTTTCTAGCTATTACAAATAAGGCTGCTATGAACATAGATGAGGAAACTTCCTTGTGATGTGGTGAGGAATCATTTGGATGTATACCCAGAAGTGGTATGGTTGGGTCCCAAGGCAGAGCTATTCCAAGTTTTCTAAGATGGTGCCAGACTGACCTCCAGAGTGGTTGTACAAGCCTGCACTCCCATGAGCAATGAAGGAGAATTCCCCTTTCTCCACACCCTCGCCAGCATGTGCTGTTATTTGAGCTTTTGATCTTAGCCATTCTGACAGGTGTGAGATGGAATCTCAGAGTCGTGTTGAGTTGCATTTCTCTGATGATTAAGGATGTTGAGCATTTCTTCAAGTGTCTCTCAGCCATTAGGGATTCCTCCTTTGTGAATTCTCTGTTTAGCTCTGTTCCCCATTTTTTGATTGGATTATTTGTTTTCTTGGCATTTAATTTCTTGAGTTCTTTGTAAATTTTGGAAATTAGCCCTCTGTCAGATGTGGGGTTGGTGAAGATATTTCCCCAATCTGTAGCCTGCCATTTTGTTCGAATGACAGTGTGTTTTGCCTTACAGTTTGATGAGGTCCCATTTATTGATTGTTGGTCTTAGGTCCTGAGATGTTGGTGTTCTGTTCAGGAAGTTGTCACCTGTGCCGAGGAGTTCGAGGCTTTTCCCCACTTTCTCTTCTAGTAGATTTAGTGTGTCTGCCTTATGTTAAGGTCCTTGATACACTTGGACTTAAGTTTTGTACAAGGTGATAAGAATGGGTCTATTTCATTCTTTTACATGTTGACATCCAGTTGGACCAGCAACATTTGTTGAAGATGCTGTCCTTTTTCCATTGTATGGTTTTGGCTTCTTTGTCAAAAATTAAGTGACCATAGACGGGTGGGTTCATTTCCGGGTCTTCAATTTGATTTCAATGATCCAGTGGTCTGTTTCATGCAATTTGCAGCCAAATGGATGGAACTAGAGAAGCTCATCCTGAGTGAGCTAACCCAGACTCAGAAGGATGCACATGGCATCTATTCACATACAATCAGATTTTAGCCATATAGTACAGGATAACTATACTACAGCCAATGCACCAAAGAGAACATGAACATAGACTTTGTTTCCTGTCAATGAGACACTTTGCCCTAGTGGTGCTGCCTTGTAGGCCCCCAGTGTATGAGGAGGCTCTTGGCCCTCATATGACTGCTGAACTGGGGGCAGGGGACTGTTAAATAGGGACACTCCACTCCAGAGGATTGGGATGGAAGGGATAGGCAGCAGAAGGTGGGAGGGCAGGACTGGGGAGGGGTGGACAGAGGACACTGTGATGGAGATGTAACCTGAAGTAAAAAAAAAAAAAGCAGCCAACACAGTGTGTAGGCTGATTTGTTTTCCTAGCTACGGTGAAGGAGTAAAAAATGGACATAGATGTGCAGGTATTTGTGTCAGAGAGTATAGACTCCTTGGGACATATGCCCAGGAGTGGTGCAGTTGTGTCAAGTAGCAGATCCATTTCTAGATTTATTGAGGTATATACATGCTGATTTCCATAGCAACTGCACAAGTTGACACCCTCATCAATAGTCTCTTTCCCCACATCCTTGCCAGCATTTGTGTCACTTACTTTCCTCTTAAAGACCACCACCATAACTTGGGTTAGATGGACTTTCAAAGTGGGCTTTAATTTGCACTTACCTGATGGCTAGAGATACTGAACACTTTAAAAAAAGCTTTTTAACTTAATAAGGTCCCATTTGTCAATCAATAGCCTTATGTTCTGAGCAAGCAGTGTCTTATTCAGATAGCCTCTGTATGTGCCTATGTCTTCTGTACACCCTTATGTGTTCTAGCAATTTCAGAGTTTTGGGTGTTACACTGACATCCCAGATCCATTTGGAGTTCATTTTTATGGAGGGTGTGAAATATAGATCTTGTTCCCAGTTGTGCAAGAGTTTTATTTCCACAGATTCTTAATCCAAAATATCACATTAACAGCCCTGTTAAGGGTCTTTTCTTCACTCTGAAACTTCACAAGCCAGGCCTCCATCATCTGCATTTCTCTTAGTAGTATCTTCCAAATTCCCAGAATGTTCATTAAGCTCTGAGTACTCAATGCCTTTCCTAGCCTAAAGCTCTAAAATTCTTCATCTTCCACCTACAAAACAATCCAAGGCATAAAAGTTACATGGTCAGGTCCTTCGCAGCAAGAGCCTACTCTCTGGCACTGATTTCTTTTCTAGTTTGTTTCTCTGTTGCTGTGATAAAACACTGACAAAAAAAAAAAACAGTTTGAGAAGGAAAGGGTTTATTTGGCTTCCACATCTCAATCACATTCCATCATTGAGAGAAGTCAGGGCAGGAATTCAAGGAGAAGAGGCAGTATTGCTTACTGGCTTGTGGGATTCTCTCTTTCCAGGTGACTCAAGTTTGTGTCAAGTTGACAAAACCTAACCACCCATACGCATGCCAACACCAACTCAAAAACAAATGAACAACCAAAAGTTTTTAAAGTAAAGTTTCAAACTCTAGGTATTTTATTACAATAACAGAAAATGGACTGAGACAACAACCAGGAAGGATTTATTTATGATATTTAAGGCTAGATAAACATAAAAATAACCAATTTAATATATTTTATATCAACAAGATAAAGAAGAAAAATCAAACAGTCATATCAATAAATGTAGAAAGTATCATACATAAAATTTCACATCCATTTATGATGAAAAAATTCTACCCAATAGGGCCAAGGGCATTTCCGCAATTTAATTCCATATGAAATCCTATATATCACAATGATAAGAAAACTGCATGTTATCCCCTAGAATCAAGCACAGGTAAAGGATGTCCTTTCTCAACACTATAATTCAGCAATCATTCTGGAAATCCTAGCTCATGTGACAAGTTAAGAAAAGGAAATAAAAGGAAACACAGAACAAAGACTATTTATAAATGCTGTAATTTTTCTGATAGAAAAATCTCAAAAGGCTCCAGGAAATAAAAAGCAATTAACATAATGTTTCACAGTTAAAGTCTAATACATAGAAGTCAAATTCTTTCCTACATATCAGTAATGAACAACTGAAATTTGCATTTAAAGATTAGAATACTATTTACCTTAGAATGAGAGTAGGAGGGTAGTATTTAGGTATAGATTTAACAAAATATGAGTGTCCATATGAGAAAAAACACAAAAATTTGATGTAAGAAATAAACATCTAAATAGAAAGATACCCCATGTTCATGGAAAAGAATGAAATATTATAAAACAGTCATTTCCTCCAAACTTAATGTATAGATTAAATGCAATCCTCATAAAAATCTTAGGAAGTTATTTTATAGATATTAACAAACTGAATCCAAAGTTTATACCAAAAGGTAACAGATATAGAATATCAAATATGATATTGTGGAATAAAAACAAAGTTGTAGAGCTGCATTTCTTTAATTCAAAATTTACTAGAAAGCTATATCACTCAAACCAGTGTGAAATAGCAGACATAGATTAGTGAAACAGAACACATAGCATAGATATAGAACTCAAAATAGAGTTAACTGATCCCTGACAAAGTAGAACAGGCAATCTAACAGAAAAAAATGAGATTTATTTTCATACATGGTGGTAGAACAACTGGGAATCTACATGGAGACATGTGAATCTAGAAACAGACTCAAAAGGGGTCAGAGATCCAAATCCTAAACACAAAACTATAAAAAATCTCATGAGACAACACAGTAGACCTCTAGTCAACTTTGGACTTTGTAATGAGTTTTTAGATATAAAATCAGAAGTACAACCTGAGAAAAAAGTTAAGTTGGATATCCTTGAAGTTAAAACTTGTGGAAAGAAAGGCATCATTAAGCGAACATTAAGCAATACAGGGCATGGTGGTGCACCCCTTTAATCCTAGCACCAAGGAAACAGAGGAAGGTTGATCTCTTGAGTTCGAGGGCAACCTGGTCTATAGACCAAACTCTAGTACACCAAGGTCTAAACAGAGAAACCCTGTCTCAAAAAACAAAGGAAACCAATAAAAGAAAAGAAAAGAACAAAATAAAACAACCCCCCAACAAACAAACAAAAAAGAAGCAGGAGAAATATTTGCAAAAACACATGACACATCTTATAAACTACTTATATTGAAAAGACACTTAAAACTAAAGATTTGAAACCAAAGAAGAAAGCAGGTAACCCAATTAAGAAACAGGCAAACATCTAAACAAAAAACTTACTAATAAGAAAAGAATCAAAGTAAGAAATGGACAAAAGAAGTGTATCAAAGGCATTAACACAAAGCCTGACACACTAAATCTAATAGAAGGGAAAGTGGGGAAAAACCTCAAATTCATTGGCACAGGTGACATCTTCCTGAACAGAACACCAATATCCCAGGCTCTAAGACCAACACTCAATAAATGGGACCTCATGAGAAAGTAAAAAGCTTCTGTAAGGCAAAGGACACTGCCATTAGAACAAAACTGCAACCTACAGATTGGGATCTTTACCAACCCCATATCCGATAGAGGGCTAATATCCATAATTTATAAAGAACTCAAGAAACTGAACACCAAGAAACCAAATAACCCTAATCAAAAATGCAGTACAGAGATAAACCGAGAATTCACAAAAGAGAAATATGGCTGAGAGACACTTGAAGAAATGCTCAGCATCCTTAGTCATCAGAGAAATGTAACTCAAGATTACTCTGAGATTCCATCTCACACCTGTCAGAAGGGCTAAGATCAAAAACTCAAATGACAGCACATGCTGGCGAGGCTCTGGAGAAAGGGGAACACTCCTCCATTGCTGGTGAGAGTGCAAACTTGTACAACCACTATGTAAATCAGTGGAGATATCTTAGAAAACTTGGAATAGTTCTACCTCAAGACCCAGCCATACCACTCCTGGGCATACATCCAAAAGATTCCTTACCAAACCACAAGGACATCTCCTCAACTAAGTTCCTAGCAGCTTTATTTGTAATAGCTAGAAACTGGAAACAACCCAGATGTCCTTCAACCAGAGAATGGCTAAAAAAAAAAAAAAAAAAAAAAAAAAAAACAACTGTGGTACATTTATATAATGGAATACTCACCTATCAGGAACAAGGAAATCATGCAATTTACAACCAAATGGATGGATCTAGAAAAGGTCCTCGTAAGTGAGATAACTCAGACTCATGAAAATACACATGTTATGTTTTCACTTTTAAGTGGATATTAACCACATAGCACAGGATGACCATCCTACAATCCACAGACTCAAGGAGATAGCAAGCTAGCATAACTATCCAATGAAAACCTCCACTCAGAAGTGAGCCATGGGCATAATGCTTGTTTGTGGAACATCCTACCCTAGCTGTGTAGTCATATCAAACCCCAGTAAAAGAGGAAGCTCTTAGCCCTCATGAACTAAGGGGGTTTGATATGTGGAGGCTCCTCTCATCCAGGAAAAGGAGAGGATGGAGACAGGGATGAGGGAGGGAGGGTGGGACCTGGAGTAGAGGAGGGAGGGGACTTTGATTGAGATGTAACTTGAAAAAATACGTTAATTAATAAAAAATGAAAAAAAAACTTGAAAAAAAGCAGGGGGCTGAGTATATAGTTCAGTGGTAGAGTACTAGTCCAGGGTCAATCCCTAGTGTCACAAAAACCAAACAAACAACAAATATCAACATAGTTTATGCTATTGAATCTTGAAATCTTAAGAGTTTCTTTTTCTATTTCACACCATTAGAATTACAAACAGAATGCACAAATAAGTGTTGCAAGGCCAATACATTTGTAGAAGATGGAAGCCATTAGCTTCAAAGAAGAGTGAGAATTCTGAATGAAAAACACATGGAATGTCCATGTTCAGAACCCAGATTATGATCCCAACACCTCTCTGAGCATGAGGGGAAAGACAGAAAAGGTAGGGCTGTGCAAGTTGATCCCATTCCACCCCAATGTCAAATATTTCTGATGTGAGAAGGCTTGTATTCTTCTTTCAACCATTTTCTTTATATGCATTAGAGCAGAGGCCCATATCTCGATTTCAGGCTCCACAAACATTACTTAAGTTATTAGCAGCTATGAAATTTTCTGGCTCACTTCTGTATTGGTTTGGGAAAAACTCAAAAAATATTACTGTGGTTAGGGCAACAGTAAACCAGTCCCACCAACTGCTGACAGTTCAGAAGTTTGATAGTGCCTCAAAGTTTCATAAGCGATAGGTTTGTTCACATTATCAAAGACGTGTCCAAAGTCACAAGTATGTGCTCTTGCTAAGGATACATCCTGCAACATTGGGTCTTTGGTCACAAGTGGGTAAGATGAAAAAAAAAAAAAAAAGCTAGGCCTAGGAAACAATCTATGAAGATGAGTTGAGAAGTAGTGTAGAGTAGTACAGGCTTAAATGTGTGTGTGTGTGTGTGTGTGTGTGTGTGTGTGTGTGTGTGCATGCTTGAATGTATGTGAGTACACATGTATGTGCAGGTGTCTGCACATATGTGCAGGTGTGTGTAGAGGCCACAGGTCAACCTCAGGGTCATTACTGAGGAGCTTTCCACCATGTTTTTCTTTTATTACATTTATTTATTGCTTGAATTTCTCTATGCATGAGAGACTGCTTATATAAGCATGGTGACATGTATGCCACAGCATGTGTGTGGAGGTTATTTGTACTGTCTTACTACCATATGAGTTCAGGGATCGGACTCAGGTTGTCAGGCTTGGTTATAAGTGTGTTTACTTACAGAATCATCTTGCCGGCCCCATTTTGTTTTTTTGACACAGGGTCTCTCACTGGTGCCTAGGGCTTGCTGATTGTGTTAAGCTGGTTGCCTGACCAGTGGGCCCCAGGGATCTTGTTTTCTCAACCTCTCTAGTGCTGAGATTACAATCATGTACTACCATACCTAGATTTTATGTGGATGCTAGGGATCCAAACTTAGGACTGCATGCTTGTACAATAAACACTTTACTGAGTTATTGCTGTATCCCTCTTCTTTTGGCATCTTGAGACAGGGTCTCATGTAGTTGAGGCAGGTTTTGAAACCCTGATCATCCTGTTTTTATCTCTCAGATTCTATAATTTTTGTAGTCTACCATTATAGAGAATATGAGAGAGCTGTGTGATATTAACAGATGCTCTTAGAAAGATGGCTGGTTAAAAAGAGTCTAAAAAACACAGCCATAAAGAAAAATAGATTGTTTTTCAACTGAAGACTTCTCAAAAATTTCAATAAATTCAATAATGAGATATGTCTCTACAAAGACAACATAAACATGTGGCACTTACTTCTTCGGCCAAGAAACTTTTCCAAGAATTATCTATCTTTTGTTTAGTTAATACTCTGGCTTATACTCTGGGAATATTAAGTTGTAGAAAGCTTATGAGCCTTGTTATTCTTTCTGAACAGGTTTGAATTTCAGCTCTAATGTTCAATAATTGTATGATATTGAACAAGTTACTTTATCTCTCTGATTCAGTTATACTTAAAAAATAATGATGATAGTAATATCTGTATAAAGTCCATGAACCATAACAATGATCAACTTAACAAGATATTCCCAATGGTGCAAACTAGCACTTACATCTTGGGGGTAACCAACAGCTGTCTAATCGGACTTAAGTTCCACTCAATAGGTGGGAGTTTATGCCTGGTAATACAAACCTAGCTAACTACATGTGGCTGGTGAGGTCATGGACCCTAAGGGAGAATCTACTACTGACACTTTTGTAACTAGTGTAATTTCTAACTGTATTCTACTTGTACCTAGAGATAAGTGTTATTAGTATTCCTCATCAAAGAACCTTCTCTTGAAGCAGTTACAGACTACTATAGGAACCGACACTGGTCAAAATATAGAAAGCAACAGACTAATGTCTAATCCCAAGTGATACATTTACATTGTAATGATTACCACACAACCCCTCAGTGAACACTACGGAAGAGGGGGAAGTAAGATTTCAAGAGCCAGGGGACTAATAGGAGGGCTTTAAGATAGTGATGATATATGTATATGTATATGTGTGTGTGTATATATATATATATATGATAGTGAAGCTGTACACATGAAATCTCAACAATATGATTGCCTAAACAAGACTTGAATATGACAATGATGTCAGTTGTCATGCAAATATGGGTGGGCAGAATCTCACAAGGCTCCAACTCTAGAGGAAGAGGTGCATGCAATTAATGGCTACTGAGAGAATTGGTCTTCTCCAGGGACACTCCCTTCAGAGGTTATCAAATACCAAGTGGTCAGCCTTAAATACATATACATATGAATAACACTAAGTGGACTCAGCAGATTATACATACATATGTATGCAAGTATATATAGCTCAATAATTCAAGAATAAGAGGTCATGACTTTGAGAGAGAGACTTGGAGGACACAGGAGGAGTTGGAAGTGGAAGAGAGGGATGGAAATGATATTATATAGTTTGCATGTAGGAAGTTCTCAAAAATAGTATCTATCATAAAAGAAATGGTGAATGAGATAATGCATAGCATATAAAATAACACCTAAGTACTCATTGATAATTTAATCTTCATATTCATTTGTCAGTACCACCATTATCAAACCACATACCAACCAAAAAAAGGGTGGCCAAAAGAGCTTCAAAAGAAGTGTGGCCTGAGGACTCAACATTTTCTAAAGCTATATTTCTTATTGCTTTGGAACTAAGTATAGGGAGAAGGTGAAGAGAGATGAATAAGTTGTCCAGATACAGCTATATAGTGTGGTTTTTGTTCTCTGACCTTGAGTGAATTACTTCACCAATTTTAAATTCTCTTAAATGTAGATATGCACTAGACAACTTTTTCCTCTAATGTTTCACAAGCCTCAACTATAAAAGTCGATATGAGATTTATAAATTTATTGGTAAAGAAATCGTTAGTACACGTTAAATCCCATTATAAAGGACTGTCCTGTATTTAAAAAGAAAGCTATTTTTATGTTCTAGCAGATGGCTGGAAGAAAGAGTGCTTTGCCAATCTGGTTACAATGAATTGCATATAGTGAATAATTCTGTATAACAAATGCTTTTTCTGGTCCCTGACCCTGTAACGGTCAGTCCTTAACATTGCTCTAATCAACCACAGAAGTCAATTATTTGTTGCTTTCATTGTAGATACAGAGAGAGGTACTAAGATAAGCAAATTTATAGAATTTTATATTCAGTTCCACTATTTTACAGATGATGAGAAAATAGAATGAATGGTTAGGAGACTTGCCAGGGGTCACACAACAATAAGTGGCAGAGGTCTGAATTAGTTTGGTATATTTTACTGCAGTCAGTCTCTCACCCAATCTGTATATAAAAATGTTAAATAAAACCAGAAAGAGATTACAAAATTCTACTGTTTATTTGTCTCAATCTAGCAAGATATGCATTCATCCCTAACCTCTTCATAGGATGACCCCTCTGATTTCATGGTGCATGGTGACACAACTTAAAACATAATAACCTTTGCTAGGGAACTTCAATTAGAGGATTTTTGAAAGTCTAAATAAATTATGCCCATTGATCCCCTTAGATACATGCACAGTTCTTCCCACAAAGGCCTCTGCTTAGTCATGTGTGTTTTTCTTACTATGAAACCATGATGTCTTTTTTCCCCAAAAAACTAGGTTAACAGACATAAAAATCTTAATCAATATGAATATCAAAGGTTAGTCTTCAGGCTCCTGTTTTTCTCTTTTCTACACACTTTTTCATGAGTACATTTTGTTCTAAGATTCAACCCTTATAGAGAATGATACTCTCCAAATCACAGCCCATGCCTCTGACTACCAATGCATCACAGCAATTTGAATGTATTGCTGTCACCTGGGATTCAGATTAAACTCATCGCCTCAGAGAGTGTTTCTCAAATTTGGCTACACATTTGAATCACCTGAAGAGAGTCAAAACCTCTCACTGCATGGATGCCTGCCCCGAGGATTCTGGTGTCATCAGCCTGCTGTTGCTGGGTGGGCATGAAAAAAATCTGAAAGCTCTTCAGGAGACTAATGCCTGGCTGAGGCTGAAAACTCTGACCAAGGTCAAATGTGGAGTACTAATTGCACTATTCTCTTTTATCTGGGTTCAAAAATCTGAGGTATTAAGTTTTCAGTTCCATGGATTGATGAGACAATAGAAATAAAAACAAATTGGGAAAGTGTGAAGTGTTAAGCAGATTCAAGGAATTATTTTGAGCTGCATGCATATGAATCAAATGTACTGCTTTAGTAGTTGAGATGTGCTAATTCATTAAATATGTTAAAGGTTATAACGACAATCCATCATCCAGATATTCTTGCCCAACAAAGCCCAGGAATCAGAGGGAATCTACTGTTGGAACATGATATAATTAATCAAAGCTACACTATCTTCCTGTGGACAGGTTAAAGCTATCCATGGGTGGAAGGAACCCAGATGGTAGGTAACATGTGCTGTTCCCAGAAGCAATTCTGCAAGGCTCGCCTTTGAGGAATTCAGTCACAACTGCTGGGCAGCCAAACCACAGACTGGTTACACTGAGAACCACATTTCTACAATGTGACTCCAGATTGGGTCGCAGAACAGTTCAAGATGGCTGCTTCTTTTGCTGCTCTGCATGCTGTTCCACTTTAATCAGAGATGAGGCTTATTCTGAGACTTATTGGATCCTTCTTACAGTGGGATCAACTGAGGAGCTCTGTTGTTCAGTGTGAGTGTACTCTAGTTATTCAGTGACATGCCTAGGATAGAGGTATTGCTTAATATTTTGCTTTAGAAAGAACCAATCAAAATTTTTTTCCTGATAAGGCACATCAGCCACTTTACCTTTTAATATGGTGTTTTCTTGCCTTCTCTGCTTTCATTCTTGACCTTGCCACATTGTCGATGTAGATTTGTTTTGATTCTTAGGAGTCACAATTCTTTACATATCTCACCTAATAGGATTCTGTTCCAGGAAATACTTGGAGGGAAGAGTGTGTCCATAGATGGGAACCAGTGGTGGAAAAGGCATGGTTTTTGAAGTCACAGAATTACATTCAAGCTGAAGTTCCTCTTTTTACAAAGTGCTTTGTGACACTGAGAAAATGGTTGAATCTCTCTGAGTGAATGCAGCCACATTTATACAATGGGGACACTGTCATTTACTTTACCGAGTTGTTATTACACAAGATAACATACAGAAAATGGACAAAATAGTCTCTGGACTCTAAATAAATGCAAACTCATCACTTTGGGAAAATCTATTACTGTATACACTTCATTCTTCTTAAACCTAAGTAAGCAGAATGCTCAAATAACCAAGCCTTTTTATTTAATACCAATTGCTGTTCAGGGTCATGATCTCAAGGCATACATGACTCTCAAATGGCCTTAAAGGATTTAACTGCTTATAAAAACTGTTTCCAGCTGAGTTTTTCAACTATATTCAGTTCGCAAATGTTGTTTGAACAGATTTGCTGATATTGTACTTGTGCTACAAGAAATGTACACAAATGGCCTAGCCACCTTGGGGATTTCTACTTACAGTATCTTATCAGTTAGATATCTTGTGTGTATTAGCTACAGAATCATATCCATAAGTGATGGATGTTTATATAACTCTCTGATATTTATACTTTTTCTTTCATTGTATTAGTAAGAAATTAAAGGGGCTAGAAAGGTGGCTCAGCAGTTAAGAGCATGGTCTGCTCTTCTGGAGGACCCAGGTCCAGTTTCCAGCACCGTTATGATGGCTCACAATGTCCTGTAACTCCAGTTCCAGGGGATCTGGTGCCTTCTTCTTGCCTCCAATAGCACTGAACATCAATGTGGTATACATACATATATGTAGGTAAACACTCATATACACAAAATAAAATAAATCTTAAAAAAGGAATTGAAGAATAATGTTGAGTATCGTCAGTTATAATGAACATCCCAACTTCAGCAAGAAGGCCTCTCTAAGCACCATGCTGCTTATTAGACCCAGACAGTCTGGGATTACTAAGAATTATCGCAAAAATCATGCTAAATTTTTATCGTGTCTTTTATCTGAGATGATCGCATGACTTATATATTTTGAGTTGATGATGTAATGCACCATTAAACTTTTTCATATCATTGAATCATCTTTACATTCCTAGCACAAAAAGGTCATGACCTATATAATACAGTAAATATTTTTGAGGATTTGATTTGCTAGCTTGGGATTTTTCTGATGGCTTTATGAATTATTCTTTACTACGAGACAAAGAAAAATAACTTTAAAATCTTTAGAAATTATTTTGTTATGTCTACCAAACCTTTTTCACATTTCAAAACTTAGTTTTTTGAGAATTTTTAAAAAATATTTATTTATTACTTCAGGTTACATCTCCATCACAGTGTCCTCTTTCCACCCCTCCCAGTCCCGCCCTCTCACCCTCTACCGCCTATCCCTTCCATCCCACTCCTCTTGAGTGCAGTGTCCCTACATAACAGTCCCCCACCCCAGTTCAGCAGTCATATGAGGGCCAAAAGCCTCCTCATACACTGGGGGTCTGCAAGGTAGGCCACTAGGGCACAGTGTCTCACAGACAGGAAAAAAAGTCTAAGTTCCTGTTCCCTTTGGTGCATTGCTATATTATAGTTATCCTGTATTTTATGGCTAAATTCCGATTATAAGTGAATAGATGCCATGTGCATCCTTCTGGGTCTGGGTTAGCTCACTCAGGATGAGCTTCTCTAGTTCCATCCATTTGGCTGAGAATTGCATGATTTCCTTGTTTCTGATAGCTGAGTAGTATTCCATTGTGTAGATGTACCACAGTTTTTTAATCCATTCTTCTGTTGAGGGACATCTGTTTTTTTTTTTTCCAGTTTCTAGCTATTACAAATAAGGCTGCTATGAACATAGATGAGGAAACTTCCTTGTGATTTGGTATAAGTTACCATATTCTCATAACTTCACTGGGTCAAGCCTGCTTTTTGAAAAAAAAACAAAAAAACAAAAAGAAAACCCAACAAATATAATATGTGCTGCCCATATACTCTTGGGTGGTGTGTGGTCTTCCAATGGATCATTGTTGACCAGTCAGGGGCCAAAGTCCTTAAAGAAAACTGACTCTTCCTCTCCTACCACCTACCAGTTTTCCATAGCTCCTTAGCTAGGGGTGGGAATTCATGGCCACTTCTCTCCATGCTGGGATTTTGTAGTGGTCCCGCACCCTCCTGACTGAGCCGCAGAGGACCTATGCTGAGATTTTGTTTGGCTTAAACTTGTGCAGGTCTAGTGCATGCCATTCCAACTGCTATAAGTTCATATGTGCAGTTGCTCTGTCTGCTTAACACTGCTTCCTTGTAGCTATCTACTACTACCTTTTATAATCTTTATGCTCCTTCTTCTGCAATGATCCCCAAGCCTTGGGAGGAGTACATGTGATACAGACAGCCGATTTAGGGCTGAGCATTCTATAATCTATCTTTTAGACTTTGACCAGTTGTGGGGCTCTGTTCCTAATCATCATCTATTATAAAAAAACAGAATCCCTGATGATGTTTGAGAGATACACTAATGCATGGGCATAATGAAAATTCACTATGAGTTAGTTTAATACTATGTCCATTGAGTAGAATAATAATAGCACTGGATTCTTCCCTAGGTTGATGACCTATCTAGGCACAGGTTCCTGGCCCTGATAATAGTACCAGGTATGGATTCCATCTGTGGAGTGGGCCTTTAATCCAATCAGAAAGTGGTTAGTTACTGTGCCAGATAGTTTTTATGTCAACTTGGTGCAAGCTAGAGTCATTTGGGAATAGGGATCCTTATTGAGAAAATGACCTTGGGCAAGAATGTGGTACATGTTTCTTAATTAGTGACTGATATGGAAAGGCCCAGCCTACTGTGGGTAGGTAGGTGGTCTTGTGCTATATAACAAAGCACTGTGTGTAAGCCTTGGAGAATAACCAAAAAGTAGCACTCCTCTCTGGCCTCTGCATCAGTTCCTGTCTTGAGTTCCTACCCCAGTTCTCTTGGACTACACACTGTAAGATGAAACAAACCCTTTTTTTGCCCAAGTTGCTTTTGGTCATTTTGTTTTATTACAGCAATAGAAACCCTAACAAAGACAGTTATTCCCAAGACATTCCTGCTAATAGTGTATTAGTAGCTATGTCTTGCCAGGCTGGTTATTTAAGACTTTTTGTTTTGTTTTTATTTTTTTTATTTTTATTTATTACTTTAAGTTACATCTCCATCACAGTGCCCTCTTTCTACCTTTCCCCTTTCTCCCTCCTATCCCATGTGAAAGGCTTTGTGTTCAACCTCCTAGTATCACAAAGAAATGAAAACAATACTATTATTTCTAGCTTGTAGTATTTTTTCAGGGATAAATGGTACACGATTTTAGTTTAGTTTGCTTCATTTTTGTAGCATTTATTTATTTCTTCAAGTTACATCCCAATCATAGTTCCCTCCCCATTTCCCCTCCCGGTCTCACCCTGCTACCTTCTTCCCCCTCACAATCCTATCTGCTTTTTTTTAAGTTAAGGTGCATCTTTTCCCCCCAACAGCTTCCCCTTTTAGTCCAATAAAAGGCTCTTTTTCTTATAACTGTTAATACAATACAAACAGTAAGAACAATTAGGCCACAATTATGAAAATTATAAGGTATAACATACATTCCCAAGTTGCTTTATTTTTTTACAGTTCTTTCAATTGTGCTAGTCAAAACACACACTTAAATATCACTATCATCACCATCAGCAGCAATAAAAACTGTCATGATCTCTCTTTAACTGTTTTTCATGACTTTCTCATCAAGTGCCAATGTTATCATCTCCAGAGGCATCAGAAATAGGAGGGATGAAAGATGAGAATGTGCAAGAAGGTTTCAAGGAGAAATAGATTCTTGGCAGGTTTGCCATGGGAAAGCATTATAGTGAGGATGCAGCTTAAACAGATCATTGGAAGGGGACTGGTGACTGCCATTGGGAATTGGAAAGGAAATGTATTTTCAATATTTATTCTCATCAATTAATATTTATAGAATTATTAGCATTCTTCATTTTTAATGCATAGCTGTTCCTGAAACAGACATCTTATGGGAATACAGTGAGTACACATTGCAGGTATCACACTTAAATGATAAGTACCTTATTGCCTAATGATCCTTCCATATTTAATAAATTCGATATTTGGGACTTTTTCCCCTCTTTTTTCATTTACTTTATCCATGGACACAAACAGAAGTGAGGAGACACTGGCACATGGGGGCTATAACTAAAAGGCCTGATATGGGTGTCAGAGACTGCAATTGTCTTGTAACTCAAATCTCAGTTATTTGCAGTAATTTGAGGAAGCAGTGTTTAGGAACTACCAGACATCTACATTTCCAAGCTCTTCCCCCAGAGCAAGTTTGGACTGGCTTTAAACTGCATCCTTCTAATTGGTCTGCTTCTCTTCTACCCGTTTCTTGTCTAGTGATACACTCCCTTGCCTAATTTGCTGGGAGCATCTGGGTCAGGAACTTTCCTTGGATGCTTTGGCTTATTTTTTCTAGACTCCATGGATATTACAAAAGGGCTTGTTGAAATGTAGGTTGTGATTCAGTGGGGTCTCATTCATGGCATAGATTTAGCATCTAGACAAATCCTAAGTTTTGCCCATCTGTCCAAATAACTGGGTGGAAGTCTCTGGACTCTGTGTGGACTCTGTTACTTCTGGCTAGGCGAGCGCCTCTTCTGGAAGAGGAGCGAGGTTAACAAAAAAACAGCAACGAACTAGATTTGTCTTTTAATAGAAATATATACAAAGTTGAACACATTATTTAGGAAAACTATTTTTAAACAAAGCCCTTCCCAATATTACCCCAACAGTCTACTGTGAGCTTTTCCCATTCCAAGGAATGAGGTCATGTTTTATGGGAGACATCTGCTTCTGAGGATACCACTGCCCTGAGCACAGAACATGACTTCATTAGAGGGAACAGTGGACTAGAGAGAATCAACAGGAGATTGCATATGTGACAGCAAAACGAAAAGGAGCCAATTGAGATTCCTCTCAAGTCTCTAGGCTTCAGGATAGACCAAAGACCTGGTGACTTCACTCTCATGTGACTTCCTTTAGTCTGAAAAGCATGAGCTATGTGTAAAAAGCTTCCAGAAAACTGTAACTAATAGCAACACCACCTGTGTTTGTAAATAGAAAAGCTTTCTTCTCTCAAGGGACTGGGTAGATTCCATTCTGGGAAGAGACTAGGTGCTTGAAACTTTCAGGTGGCTACTGAATGCACACCCACACAGGGTCAGTTTTGTTGCAAGGAAGCATTGTTCTAAGAAGATGTATACATTGTCATCTTTCAGTTTTGAAAGCAAATTCAGAACATTAACAGGGATTTGGGTTTCCTAGGAAGATGGTTTCCAGAGCAGATTTATACGATTTTGACATATGTTGTTTATAACCTTAATTTTTAAAATGAGCAAGTCCATAAATCTGTTACCTACTAACCAAGCTCTGGTCTAGTTGCATCTGTTCCCATTTTACATGATACTGTAAAGAAGTTTCAATACACAGCTAAATATTTTGGTGTTACTCATAGTCTTCTGTTCCTATTGACTGAGACTTTTCAAAGAAAACTTTCAAAATCACTAGCAGCTTAAAAGTCACTAATTGCTGGTTCAATTTACTAGTCTTTGCTTCGAAGTACTCAGGATGCAGCTGGAATCACAGAAGTGGGAGGGGGTATTAAGAGATCATGAGACTGGGTCCCCTTTGACCTAAGAGGGGTAGGAATTTGGCAAGTTATAGAAGGCTGGTTTGGAACCTCTTACTGTAACCTGCTTTAGCTGGGGATCCTAGTCAGGGTCAATAAATTGTTTCTTGTATATATGGTGCTAAGTGTTCCAGACCAAATGTGTCGCTCCATTTTTGGTTGTGTTTCAGGCATTATTTGGAGAGAATTTAAAAAATAGAAATTCTGGGCCTCATCTCATATCTACTAAATAAAATCTGGAGACAGAGTCAGGAGTATATTTGTATTTATACAGTAAATCTTAGGTGATTTTTATGAAACTGGTGGCATTAGGGTCATCTGGCAGGGCACTGGTGGTGGAAATACGGCAAAAATAAGTAAGAGAACAGTGGATACATGTGAATAGCAGCATTTAGTATCTTACAAAGTGTTTTCAAATACCATTTTATTTAAATACAGCATCACCTTTTTGTTACTGTCCAGTCTACAGATAAACTGAACCTCACTGAAGACCTCTAGGATCTCTCAGTCAAAGGGCTGAGTTAAGAGCACACGAAATCTCTTATAATAACTTCTTAACAGTCTTAGAGATTATGGCATTGATTTTAAATGAGGGAAAAATGATAGCTCAATAAGAAATCAAAACCCAACTATCACAATATGATAAAAATCACAAAAAGGCTGATATCATATCAACATTACATTTAGTCCCTTTAATAGATGGAATCCATTCTTGTATAAAATTTTAAGAAAGACAAGTGATTCAACCCTCCCTAATCATACTTTTTTTTTGCCCTTTTCCTCTAAAAACCTATAGCTTAGCAGGAAGCTCATTTACAACTAAATTATATATTATATTCCAACTTGAAGAAGTATGGGATAGAGTGATAGATAAATGAGGAGGTGATGGAAGAGTAACCAAGAATTCATCCTAGGCTGATGTTTCATAATGAGCAAGTATATAAAATGCAAAACAGTGTTCTTTGAGCTTGGTCATTCACGGCACAACAGTTTATCACATAAACTCTATTCATAATGTGCAAATTCCTATCTTTCTCAATGCAGGATGTCAGTTTTCTCTTGAAGGTAGTTGTGATAGTTAGTGTTGGTTGCCAATCTGATAGAGTCTAGAAATACTTAGGAGACTAGGCACACTTAGGTGTGCCTCCTGGCACGCCTCTGAAGAATTCTCTAGATTAGGTTAAGTGAGGTGGGAAGACCCAGCCTAATTGAGGGTAGCACCATCCTAGGGGCTTTGATCCTGGACTGAGTAGAAAAAATGTTAGCTGAGCATGAGAATTAGTATCTCCTTTCCTGACTGTGTGCACTGTAAGCAGCCACCTCAAGCTCTTGCCACCATGATTTTTCTATCATGGCATGCCTTCAAATTGCAAGCTGAAACCATCCATTGCTTCTTTAAAATGCTTCTTGTTGGATATTTTGTCACATCAATGAGAAAAGTGACTAATATAAGTGTAGTAAAGCTGCAAGACAAAGCATTCATGACAATCACATGTAGATGAACTTGAATTCCATCAATCCTATTGTGTGGACCAAGACAAGCTCTGTGTGTGTGTGTGTGTGTGTGTGTGTGTCTATGTAAGTATGTATGTATGTTTGTATGTAATTTATACATATATGTATGTGGAATTGGGTGTGAACTCAAGCCCCTGCATATGATGAGCAAGCACACTACTACTGATTTCTAGTGTTCCCTTGGACCTGTAAAATTATTTCTCAAATTTTTAATATTTTTATTTGTAATAGAAAAATAGCATTATCACTTCCTGAAAGTTGTGACAAGAAATACATTAAAATTATCCCAGCATTAATTTGACTAGTAGTATCTAATACATGATGGGTATTTAATTGATGTTAGTAGGTACTTAATCAGCATTAATCTTTATTTATGTCCCTCAAAGTTCCAGTAATAACAGAAAATTGGTTGAAGATTACGGATTCATTTTATTTTATTGTAATAAACTTATTTTAAATTCAATATTTTAGGTAATCTCATTTAATGAGAGTATTTGTAAACTTCAGAATCGACATAAGTAAAATGGGAGTGTCAAATATGACTGACGTGGGATTGTAATAAATGACTGCTTAATTAGTGGTGAAGGAATAATTGGCTACCAATATTGGAAAAAGTAGTATAGCATTCCTGTATTAGATAATGCACAAAAGTAAATTACAGATAAAGAATCAAGACCTAAACTGGAGAAATAAACATTTTTAGTAGATGTAGAGACAAATATTGAAGGATATCTTTGGGACCTTAGTTTAGGGAATGATTTCTTAAACAAGTCGAAAACAAACTCATAGGTTAAGGTGAATCCAGTTGACTATATCAACACAGGTTTTGGTGAAGCTGTGACAAAATGCAGCATCTCATGCATGGTCAATGAGCAGTTTGGTAATATCTGATAAAAATGACAATGCCTGTGTCTCCTATGGCTTAACAATTCCACTTCAAATGCAAGCTTGGATAAATTCTCTCACAGGTACAGTCAGTATCCAAGGAGACATATATGGGAACATTTACTCTGGCGTTATTTATAATAAATGAGTGGAGGCTTCATTGCCCACCAACAGGAGAATGAATAAACAACTTGATACATTTCATATAACAGAAAATGTTACATTATTTATAATGAATGCACTATATATATGCATTTACCAAGATGAATAGATTTCAAAATGATAATGTATATGAAAACTAAATGCAAAAATATAAAGAGACTATAGCATCATTTATCATAATTTAAGACATATATAAGTCAGACTTCTGTTTCTGGAATAATGGATCCTCTCCTGTAACTTCAACTAGGTACCCTGAGAAAACATGAAATCTTAAAAAGACGTTGAAAAGTACGAAACAGAATGTAGATGAGTTGTGGATTTAACACATAAGGAACTACAGGAGGGTGAATTCCTTTGTTTTTTTTTTTTTCTTTGTCACTTATGCCTCAGAGTGGGTACTCACTAGATGGGTCTACAGGTAGTTATTAGCAGCGAACACAGACACAAATAGAGGGGAAAGTCTGCTAGCTGCTCTGGCAAAGGGAAAGGAAAAGGGAAGACTAATAGGAAGTCAGTAGAGAAACCTTTTCCAAGTGGCAAAGGCAAGCCGGAACTCAGGCAGTCCGGCCCATCCCTTGCACTGTGCCAGGTAGTCTTGTACTGCAGAGTGCCAGATATCCATGTGCTTTACAACCATCTACCCAGACATCATGGGTCCTGACCCACCATCAAGCAGCACCAGATAACATAGGCAAGGGATTTGCCAAATCTCTACTCAATGTCCAAAGCAACCAAGGCCTGCTGTCTCTTGATCTTTAAATGAGCGACAGTAGGTAAATCATCTTCAGTGACTCCTGAACCTCAACCTAGTAGAAAGATTCAAACAAAATCCTTGTCTTTTGACTCTTGCCCTGGCAGCAAAAGATAGCACAATTTGGTAAGTTTTTCCTTTATAGCCACCAGCAGAAATGGAATGTTCTTCATTTCTAATAAATCGTTCTAAAAAAGTAGGCCAGAATTGATATGCCACACCAAAAGATGTGACAAGAGAAAACATAATTGGGGTTAAGAGTCTCGTAGTACAATACAGGTGTTTTTAGTGTTTCAGTGAAGTTTCAATGATAAACATATTGAAAAGTGAAAATATCATAAGGAGAATGTTCGATATACCCACACTGAGAAGTAGAGCATTGGGTTTTCCCATTGTAATTCCATGACTAACTGGGGACATTGATTCTCTGCTGCTGCACACCATCAACAGAATCATACCAGATATTGCTAGCTTAGGACAAGATCAACATCCAAAATCTGAAATACAGTTTTATTGAATGTATATCTTTTGAATCCTTGTAAGCTAGAAAAAATAACTCAGTGGGTCATCTATAGTCACAATATCCAGGATGCAATAAAATCAAGCAGATATAGTAAGAACTAGGCATGTAAAGACGCAAATGAGAAGAGAAAAATCACTTGATATGATACCGTCATAAATGAGATTGTTGGGACTATCTAAGTTTTAAAGCACCTATCACAAAATCACTTTAATGATCAATTATAAATTCTCTTGAAAGAAATTACAAGTTAGAAAACAAAGAAGTATGCTGTAATAAAATGGGAATCATGTGTATGTGTATAAAATCACTCTCACACTCAGCAGGTGATTAGACTCCAGTCAAGTTACTGGTAGCCAGAACTTCCATTTTTGCCAAGGAGTAATAAAAAGTCCCTTCTCCCTTGAGTGTCAAAGAAGACCAAGTACGGTACCTATATTTTTACCGGTACTTGGCAATAATGAGGTGGAAAACCTTTCTTCTTCTACTGGAATTGTGTCATAAAAAGACAATTAAGGCAAAAGATTTTATACAAAATCTAGGTTAAATAAAATATGAACTGTTGAAGTTTGAATTCAACCACCTATTACACCACAAACCAAGACTAACTTAAACTGAAAAAAAAAAAAAGATTAAAAACAGAAGGCACCAGTTGAGATGGCAGAGATTATAGGGACGACTATATGACACATATTTGTAAAGTAGCCATTAAAAGAATGCTTCAGTGGATAATTATGAACACAGTTGATACAACTGAAAAAGTCATCTCACAAAGAAATAGTAAGGAAATGAAGATATAAATAAAAACCAAATTGAAATACTGGAAATGAAAATATAAACAACAGCCCTTAGTTGATGAAGCCAACAGCAGCCACACATTATTTAAATTTCTGAAAAGTAAACAAAAGTTTAAAACTTTGAATGCAGTCAGAGAAGAATGAAGCCTTATTGTATAGTGAAAAAGCAACTCAAATGGTAATGTATACAACATCAGAAACCAGAAAGGCCAAAAGGAAGCACTGCAAATTTTTTCAACTGTCAAAAGAACTTCAGCCTTACTTAAACTCCAGCCTTACTTCTTCCTAATCAAAGTGCTATTTGGGAATTAAAAATCTATCAAAAGAGTCTCAGACAAAGGGAAACAAAGAGAATGTGTTAACAGTTGACTTACCCTGAATGATGGCCTAAAAAAAAAAGTGATAAAGAAGGGATATTGCACAACCATAACGGAAGAGAAAAACATAATGTGTGTGTGTGTGTGTGTGTGTGAGGCCAATACATTTCCTCTTTTGTTTTCTGTAGTATAGTAAAGAAATAAGTAAAAAATATTGACGTTAACAATATTGTATCATGTAGTTCCTGACATATGTCAAGGAAATGAAGGTAATTACAATGTATTGTGTAAATTAAGGGGTATAAATGCAGAGACTTAGAGTGGTAAGATTTCTATCTTTGTATAAGGGAGTAAAATGATGATTCTAATAGACTAGTAATTCATATGTATTATATAAGTAAATACATGAGTATTATAATTCATATTATTTATACTCAGAAACCACAAAACTATCTAGACAGAGAAATATACCCATAATACACCACTGAAATGAAATTATAATACATGTAACAGCTAAGGAAAAAAGACATTAAAAAATCCAAATGAAAAAGAAATGTAAAATTTGGTAGATGTAAGCCATAATCTGTAAAGCACTTAAATATACATGATCCATGCCACACATGGTGGTGCTACATTATTATATCAGCACTTGGGAGGCTAAGGCAGAAAGAGTATAAGTTCAAGGTCAGTTTGTGTTACTTAGTAAGTTTGAGGCCAGATTGGGCTACATAACAAGTCCATTTCTCAAAATTCAAAACCCAAGCAATGCTCAAAACAAACAAAACCTTATGCCTTAATCATATTTTTTTAAAAAAAGAAACTTCAAATATGACAAGTGTGTATAGAAGTTAAAGTGCCTGCCCCTAGAGGCATTGCAGATGTGGCTGCTGTGTCACATGTGCATCAGTAGGTGGCAGAGAAGAGAGAGGCTATGTCTAAGTTCAGTGTTCTGTCCTATGAACATCTGAATCAATAGTAGCCTAACATTTCTGGAAAAATAAATCAAGCTGGAAATCAACACCAGTTCAGCACCATGGGGCCCTGACAGGGAGCTAGCCTGTGACGACCACCAATCCAGCACCAGGAAAGCACCAGATGGGCTCCCAGGACAGGAAGCAAACCAGAGAAGAACACTCCCTGGCCCTGGATGTGGGGGATATGTGTGAATCAGCCCTGAGGGTGTGATTGTGGGAAAGCCAGACCTGCCTTTTGTCTGATTTTCTGTGGTTTTGGTGAGAGAGAGATCCCCTCCACTCTCTGATGCCCGTGACATAGGTAGCAGGTGGGAGAGTTGGCCCTGATGGTCCAGCCCCTTACTTTCTGCAGAACTCAGGATAGCAGGCCCTGAACCTTACCTGGGTAGCACAGTAGAACTTGCCCTGCATTTGGGGTTGCAGGCCCAGAACCAGAGCTTTGATTTGGCCCTCACCAACATCTACCCCATGGATGAACTACTGCAGTGCATTAAGAGGCCAGTTCCACAGACCCAAAACTACAGAATCTCCATGACACAGGGCAACAGGATATCTGAGGAGTCCCAGTGAGGTTCCAGTATTGACAAAACAGAAGAAGACAGATGCCTCATACCAGACGAAGGAGTCACAATAATGAACATTGCAAGCAAAAGAGTGTGGACAAAAGGGAACATTGTGGGGACACACTGGGACACCCTACAGCTTCCAAAATGAGATTTTTTTTCTGTTGAGAGAGGTTTCAAGGGTAGAGGGTGGGTCTGAGGGGAGGTTGGAGATGAGAGGGAACAGGGTGCATGATGTGAAATTCATAAAATAAAAAAAACAATAAAAAAGTTGAAGTGATTTTTGTGTTTTTATTTTGTAGTCTGCAATTTTGCTGAAGGCATATTCTTGGGTTTCTTTTATAGTTTTCTTGGAGTTTCCTATATAGACAATCATGTAATCTACAAACAATAGCAGTTTTACTTCCTTCTTCTACTAAGAAGCATACCAACTCCATTCTGTTTTCTCATTTTTCTATTAGTTCATTGAGAATTTCATACAATGTATTTTAGTCATACTCCTCTCCCCAACTCCTCCTAGATTCTACTCCTTTTCCTGACCCATCTAACTTTGGGTCAGTAACAACTACACAGTGAGACCCTATTTCACACTGCTCTACTCACTAAAACCCCCATCAAATAAAATTTGGGGTGCCATCTGCTTTGATCAGATAGTGGGAAAAAGACCAGCTGTCTACTCGAATGTGCTAGTGGTATCCCAGCAGTGGACGAGAACAAGCTTCTGTCCTTGGAGGGGAAAGGAGTGGTGTGGAAGATTAATTTCTGGATGTGCTTCATTGAAAGTGCAGAGCAGTGGGAAAAATAGATTTTTTTTTCTCATTGGCTTTTGACTTGGATAGGCATTGGCAAAAACTTTCCTGTTGTAATATTACCAATATTACCATACTGTTTGGACATAGAAGATGGGCTTTTCTAAGAAGTTTTTCACCTGTGCCTGTTGGCAGTTCTGTACAGATCTATCTGAGTTGAATGGGAGGCAGTAGGAAACCCAGGGAGCCTACGGTTACAGTGTTTCTCAAGTTCTAAAGTCGCCTGCTTTCTTTTTCAACACCATTCAGCCTTGCTTTAGTGATGTATCTGGAGTACTGTATTTTTTTTATTGTTGTTAGTATTTGAGAATCCCATACATGCATGTGTTTGGTCAATTTCACCCCAACTTTCTTCCCCTTCAACTCTTTCTCTATTTCTCCTATAACTTTTCTCTGCCAACTTCAAGTGCTTTCTCTTTGGAAACCCACTAGTCCACTCAGTGCTGCCAGTGTGTGCATGGGGGTAGGGCCTTCCACTGAAGCATCACCTACTGGGAGCCATACTCCTGAAGAAAACGGACTCTCCTTTCTCTAGCAGCTATCAACTGTCAATTTCTCCTCAGCTAGGGGCTGGACTTCATGATCTCCTCCACCATATGTGCTAGAAAGCTGGTTGGCTTGATACTGTGCAGGGAATCACAGCTGCTATGGGTTCATGTGTGCAACTGCCATGTCATGTCCACAAAATACTGTCTCCCACTGCCTCTGGCTCTTATAATCTCTCACCTACCTCTTCTGTGATGGTTCCTAAGCTTTGGAAAGAGGGAATATGATACAGAGATCCCGTTAATCTAGGACAGAACATTCTTATTCTCTTTGCTGTTTCTTTAAAGAAAAAAAAAACTCAGCAGAGAACAAAACATCCCTATAATGCATTTTCAGGAACTTCTAAAGTTATTTGTGACACTAGCAATGATTTAAGGATAAATGACAGCAAAAGAGTGTCTCAGGGAATTCAGATGGATGGAGACTTACTAGACTAGAAAGGCATGCATTTGGAAAATTTTTTAATGTTGAACTGATCAGTTTTGGTATGAGCTAAGTTCTGTTTTCTACACAATATTCCTCTGTAGGTTTGTAGAGCTCTTTGTTTTTCTTGGGGAAAAGGAATAAGTGGCAGAAAATTTTGGCTCCTTGTGTCTAAAACAAGTTTTGGCATTCACAATTACTGTTGAGTAGAAGTTAACATTGGTGGGAGCAGGGTCCTGTTGGAGTCTGCAATAGCAGTGCTCTAAGTCTCAAAAGCAATGTCAAGAATGTGCTCCTCGCATACACACACTCTCAGCTCTAAGTACTAGTGCTTATGGTTTTTATTTGCAGTGCTCAGAATGGAACTCAAGGATCCATGAACACCAGGCAAGCACTGTACTACTGAGCTCTAACTCAGTCCTGTACTTGTGACTTTTACTTAGTGGGATTCTCTGTATACACTGTACAATGTCAGTGGTTTCGGGAGAGGCATTCATTTCGTCCCCTCATAATTCTCATCTTACATAACATCAGATCATTTATTTCAAATGATGGTCCACCACTAGCACAAGGCTGATTATAATTTCAAGGGGGGAAAAGCAAGTGTATGGCTATGCCAAGTGATTTGGAGGCAAAATAGTTGAAAGAGCTTTGGAACCCAAAAGACTTTGGGTTCATTTCTGTATCTGCCAATAACTAGTTTATGTCTTTGTATGACCAAAATGAGAATGATAATGACTTCATAGGATTGTTGTAAGTATTCAATGATGGGAAACACTCATACCTAGAGCACAAAGTTGGTACACAAGTCTGATAAAACTTCTGGAGACTGATCTCTAATAATAAGTCTGTATTCAATGAATGTTTCTCCCATTTGACCATGTAATAGCTGTTTCCTGCTTCTCTCAGATCTTCAATTTTCATCCAGTACTTATGAATTATGTTTTAGCTTATGGTACAAAAAGATATCAATTATGTGAAATAGAGAAAAACGGTGTGCTGGTGAATTAGTGTCAACTAATCACAACCTGGGAAAACAGTCTTATCTGGTTGTGGAGAAAGGGGAACACTCCTTCATTGCTGGTGGGAGTGCAAACTTGTACAACCATTATGGAAATCAGTTTGGCGATATCTTAGAAAACTTGGAATAGCTCTATCTCAGGACCTAGCCATACCACTCCTGGGTACACATCCAAACAATTCCTCAACAAACCACAAGGACATATCCTCATCTATGTTCATAGCAGCCTTATTTGTAATAGCTAGAAACTAGAAACAACCCAGATGTCCCTCAACCAAGGAATGGATAAAAAAAAAAAAAAAAAACTGTGGTACATCTACACAATGGACTACTACTCAGCTATCAGAAACAAGGAAACCGTGAAATTTGCCGCCAAATGGATGGAACTAGAAAAGCTCATCCTGAGTGAGCTAACCAGACTCCGAAAGATGCACATGGCATCTATTGACTTATAATTGGATTTTAGCCATATAGTACAGTATAACTATCCTAAAACCAACACACCAAAAGGAACAGGAACATAGAATTTGTTATCTGTTAATGAGACACTTTGCCCTTGTGGTGCTGCCATATAGGCCCCCAGTACATGAGGAAGCTCTTAGCCCTCATATGAATACTGATCTGAGGGGGGCTGATATGTAGGGGCAATCCAGTCCAGAGGAGTAGGATAGGTGGTAAAGGGTGAGAAGGAGGGACCAGGAGGGGTTGAGGGAGGGGACTATGATGGAGATGTAACTTGAAGTAATAAATAAACATACCCCCCACCCCAGGGATTATCTAGATCAAGTTGGCCGGTAGGCGTGTCAGTGGGTGACTGTCTTTGTTATTAATTGATGTAGGAAAACACAGGTCAATGTGAGCAGCAGTATTCCTTAAGCTGAGAAATTTCACTTCTTTACAGGAGTGAAGAAAGCCAGCTGTGGGTAAAAGGGCAAGCAGGCAGCATGGGTGCACTCATTTCTCTCTGGTCTTGACTGTGGATGTGATCTGACTAGCTGCTTGGCTTTTGGTCAGAATGTTTTATCATAACAAAAGAAATGAAAAAAACAAATGCTATCATCAGCTCATCTTGATAGTTATAATAATTAGTTACTATAAGTACCCCCAGAATAGAAGTTTAAAATATACAAGACAAGAAAAAATAAATAATAAAAGTTATGTTGCAAAATAAATATTTACTGCTCAATTCTCCCCTATTCTATAGTATCATCTAGTTTTCTTTCTATAGTAAAACTTGTTTTGTATTTTAAGAATGGAGGAAGTGAGCCCCAAATTTGTCACACTGTGATGATATTATACACCATTTTCAATAATGTCCAAGGTCCTAATCATACTAACCTAAAAGTGATACACAGAGAAGGATACCATCAAGAGGACAGTTTAGGGATGAGTCTTCGTTTGAGACTTCACAAATATTCTAAACTGTAACTAAAAATTTCACTTTAAGCTGTTTGGATCAAGAACCAGTAAAGCAATCTTCTGCCCTATAACTCCAGTGGAATGCATATGAATAAAAAGCTCCTGGCCGGGATCCAAAGTTCAATGATATTCTCAGCTACAAAGTGATTTTTGAGGCCAGCCTAGGCGACATGAGAAACTGTCTCAAAAACAAAAAGCAAGCAAGCAAGCAAACAACAACAGCAACAAAAACCTAAAACACTTCCAGTCAAGTAGCTGCAAAGAAAGAGCAGCCCACTCAAGGGTCTAGCAACAGAAGGTCAACATGAAGATTCTAATACTGAGATCAATATTGGAAGCATCAAAAAGCAAAATGAAGACCTTGCCAGAACGGGTAAATAATACAATATTATCTTTGTATCTTTTCTCACCACCTATACCTCTGTTCAAACGACTTAACATCTGAAGTTGTTGTCTGGGATTATATGTAAAATGAGAGAATACTTTGCTTCATGTGCCAGATGATGTGAGGATGAGAATGCCTGCCATAGTGCCTGGAACACAGGAGAATTGCAATAGATGATTGCTATTATTGGAACATATCTTGAGGGCTTTATTACAGCCTTTGGCTCAGTGAACAAAGAATAAATGCATTAGATATGTCAAGTAGTTTTTATAAAATAATTTTAACTTTACTTAAAAGCAATATAATTTCATGGCTGAAAGAAATCCCAGAGGTTATGTAAGGTTTTTTTATTTAAATGTGTAACAGTTTTGTTCTGGCAGAGATTTGGTATCTTATAGCAATCAGCAGACAAATTCTTTTGCTGAGGCATTCTGTAACTAGGCTGTTCAGAAAAAGCACAGGTTGCTAGGGCCTAACAGCTAACATTATAGAAAAGAACACACTCTATAGGCAAAATTCAATCAATTGTTGTTTGGCAGCCCTGGAGATGGATCCCAAGGCCTCATGAACACTAGGCAAGCATTCTACCACTGAGTTACACTCCTAAAGTTGGAATTGAATAAATGATTAAAGAGCTCATATATACGCTGACTAGCTTTAAGGCACAGATAATACCTCTATGACTGTAATATTGTTTCACCTCTGTTAAATGTAAGACAGAAAGAAATAGTCCTCATAGAAGTGTCAAGGAGATGAAATATTGACTTCTTTTTTCAACTTCAGACTATCTCGTCAAAAAAAAAAAAAATTAGAAAGGAAGATGGCAAAGCTAGACTAGTATTTTTCCAGAAGCAACAGAGCTATAAAATCATCACAAAATCATAGAGTCACTTGAGTTATAAATGAACATCAAATCATACAAACAGTGAAAAACATACCCTAGACTTTCTGATGTCACCACCATAGCCCACTTGAAACTGAGGCAAAGGTTTTCATTTATATTTATTTGTATTTAATTTATAATTAATTGTATAGTCTTTATATTTCCTAAAAATAATACATAATTGGCCAATGGTGCTTGGCATAGTTACCACAGAAAATAAATCAAAACTACAATGAGGCTATCCATGTGTCTGAGTGGTAGGGTGCTTAGCTACCTAGCAACAAGACCCTGTGCTTCAGTCCTCAGCATCAGAATCCAGTCAACAGAACAACAAAGCGACAATGAGATACATTTCACTTCTACAAAGATGGCTTTTATTAAAAAAAGATAGGAACAAGTATTTGTATGGATATGAAGAACAAAAGTAAAAACAAGTGTGACTGCATAAAACTAGAAAGCTTCTCACAGCAAAGGAAACAACAGAAAAGGGACAACTTGCCATATACCTGGGAAGGTTACAGTCTGGAATATATAAGGAACTTTAGCAACTTAACAGCAAGAAAACAAACAACCTGATTACAAGTAGGAAAAGAATTTAAATAAACACTGCTGAAAAGAAAGCTACAAGTGGACAAGTATAAGAAAAAAAAACATTCAGTAGCTCTAATTATGAAGACAATGAAAATAAACACTACAACCAGGTACCAACTTACTCCTGTGGGGTGGCTCTTACAAACATGATACATGATAAATGCTGGAAAACAAGAGAAAATGAGAAAAAAGAGAACCTTTCATGTTGCTAGTAAGAATATAAATTTGTATAGACATTTTGGGAAATAGTATGGTGGCTTCTCAAAAAAAAAACTACAAATAGAATTAGTGTATGATCTAAGAATTCTACTTTTGGTTGCATATTCAAAGGAATTGGAATTGCCATGTTAAATAGATATCTGCACACTTATGCTTATTTTAGGATTATTCATAACAGGCAAGAGCTGGAAACAACATGAATGTCAATTGATAGATGAACTGATTTCAGGCATGGATTGAGGAGGGCCTCCTGGTGTCCTACCTCTCCCTGGAAGCTGCTCTCAGTTGGTGGCTGCCAGAGCAGGGGTAGTCATTGCCTTCAGACTAGGCACAGAGAGTCAAATACTGTGTAATCTGAGTGGAAAACAGTACAAAAATAAACTGGAATTGCTGAATAAATAGGGTTAGGCTAGAGAAAGGACACGCTACAAATTCCTATTTCAACTGTGCCATTTTTTTTTCTAAAGAAAAAGGAAAGAGAAGGTCATTAGAATACCAGTAACATGGTTTTTGTATTTATTTTTCTTTCAGATCTCAACTAGTGCTATGACTGAAATCATATGATTAAAAACTCATTTTATGGGCTAGACAGATGACTCAGTGGTTAAGAGCACTGGCTGTTCTTGTGAAGGACCCAGGTTATATCCCCAGTATCCACATGGGAACTCACAGCCTTGTATAAATCCAGTTCCAGGGGGATCCAATGCCTTCTTTTGGCTTCCATGGACACTGCGTACACATGCTGCATGGACATATATGCAGCCCTAAACACCCATACACATAAAAATAGGTTTAAAAATAGAAAAATCTATTTTTATGACTACTAAGAATATGATGTTGAGTATATGAATTAACTTAATTGAAAGGAAAATATTGAAATAGTTGGCATCTACTCAAGAAAAAGTATACAAAAGTCTTTGAATTTGTCAGTCAGTAGCATAAACAAAGAAAATAGCTTCTGTAATCTCCATGGTACTTAGTTGTTTCTCTGTTAATGGATTTTGTACAAGGCTTTGGGTAGTTTGGAAAGAAAAATGTCAAGATGCAGCACATAATCCAAATATCACCTTTGGATTCTTTTTTTCCTCCCTTATAAACTACCTCTGTTAAGCAGATTCCTATGAACAGAAAGAAGCCTATGACTGAAGTTGAAATGGATACATGTGATGTCTCCAAATCATTACGTTCCCTTCAGAAGCTTGCTTAATATCCACTGGGAGAAATGATCAGGTACTGTGTTGGAGATCGATACACTAAAACAGTGATTTTTAGTTCTGGTTTTATAGTATGCCTCTGGGTCTCTGATTTTTTTCTAAAGGGTATTAAGAAAATCTTGCAACATTGATTTGTATTCATGGTATCTTTTAGCATAAATACAAGCCAAATAGCACATCTTTTGCAGAGGGGAGATAAGATATGGTCAGGAAAACAAATCCAAAAACTAAGAGTATTGTAATACTCATGATGGGAACCACTGCTTTAGTTCTCTGATTGACCCACACATAGACTCATAGCCTTCCATTGCCTCTATAGTATCAGATAAACTGAGAAAGAACAAAAACTTTAACACTGAGATTAAGACCTAAAAGTGAATATATAAAGAAACTCATTTAGTTGTTAATATTGCCAGTGTCTAAGAGCTGAGATTATGTTCTTATGTTCCTTGTGTTATATCATACATAATACAGATACTATGCTTAATTCTATTTTAGAAGAAGCATATTTTGTTGTAGTAATTAAAAATTTCAACCAAGGCTTCAGAAGGCCCAAAGTAAAGAAAATTAGATTTAGTAAACCCTCAAATACAAACTAGATTTTAGCCCAAAATATTCGAGTATACATACAAAGAGTAGTGTTACCGAGTTGTTATAAAGGTTCGATATCCCTTATCTGAAATATGTAGGGACTAGAAGGATTTCACACTTTGGATATTTGTTTTTCTCATATTTTAGAACTAATAGGCCTTTTCTCTATTGGTGATGCAGATATAGTCCAGATTAGACCAGATTAAAAGCAGATAAAGGCAGGTTTATTAGGCACTGCATCCAGGGTGGGTTCATCCATCCGAAAGAAAGTTAGTTGTGTACCCAGGCTAGGGCAGGGAAGTTTTTTGACTAGACGAAGGGGGATGACATGTCAGCCACAAGCTGGGTTTGTGTCCAGATATAGTCAAGAGTTGAACACTTAGGCAGGGATTTAGGTGGCTGGCAAGAATGCGTAACTGGGCTCTTGGTGTCTTTCCTTTGATCAAAGGCTTCCCAGTGCAGGCGGAATTGGGGGAAGGAGTGAAGACAGGGTTCCCCAGCTTGTGCAGGGGCTGAGCAGGTTTCCAGCCAAACAGAAATATCTTAATATATACAATAAAGTTGTTGGGAATGGACCTAAGTCTGCTGCAATGTTCAATTGTATTTCACATAAGCTTTATATGTAGTATCTGGCTGTAATTTTATATAATACCTTAAATAATTTTGTTAGTAAATATGAGCATACTGGACTGTCAGATTTTTGGTATCTTATTGGTATTCAAAAGTTTCAGATTTTATGTGAATGAGGACCTGAGTTCAGACCCCAGTACCCATATAAAAAGCTGTGTGCGCTTGCATCCTAACATTGTGTGTGAAAGAGTTGGAGACAAGAAGATTTCTGGTGCTTCACTAACTGCTTCTCTAGCTCGGTTCAGTGGAGATCTTGTCTGAAAGGAATAAGGTGGAGGAATGTGATAGAACAAAACCCTCAAAGTCCTCCTCTTGCCTCCACTTGGACATGTTCACCTGAATACATATGTATATATGTATACACTATACTTAAACATAATAGCACACACAGTTGAAATTAGTTTTCATACCTTATTTTTATTTAGCCTAAAATATGTTCATTTCAGTGTGTTAACAATATAGATTTATTTTAATTAGATAGTTTATATTGCCTTGGAGGCTTTAAAACATGGGATACACTTTATATTTAGGGTTCTCAATTTTCACTGGCTTATGTAGTCAGCATTTATTTAGTTTTAAACAAATGTACTAAACACCTGGGAACCAATCATCTAAAAGAAAAGCTGGGGTTTTGTCAAAATTTTTATATTTAGCTTTTATCTCCTTACAACTCACCCACCAACGTGAACTTTATCTTGAACCTGTTTTATTTATAATTCTATCAATTTCACTTTCATAATTTTCTCATATTCGTGTGTATTTATAAACAGAAGATTAAAAAATCTTGGTTGACTATCCCTACAGGCATTGCAGATGTGACTGCTGTGTCACATGTGCATCAGTAGGTGGCAGAGAGGAGAGGCTATGTCTACATTCAGTGTTCTGACATATGAACATCTGGATGAATAGTAGCCTAACATTCCTGGAAAAAAAATCAAGCAGGAGATCAACACCAGTTCAGCGCCATGGGGCCCAGACATGGAGCTAGCCTGTGATGGCCACGAGTCCAGCACCAGGCAAGCTCCAGATGGGTTCACAGGATAGGAAGCAAGTCGGAGACTAGAAGAACCCTGCTTAGCCCTGGATGTGGGGGTTGTGGGTGAGCCAACCCCGAGGGAGTGAGTGTGGAGGAGCCAGCTCTGCCTTTTGTCTGATTTTTGGTGCTGTTGTTAAGGGGGAGATCCCTTCCACACCCTTTTGCCCTCACCACCAGTGGTAGACAGGAGATCTGGCACCAATGGTGTCACAAGAGCAGGAGAGTTGGGCCTGTCCCTCACATGTTGCAGCACTTGGGAGAGCAGGCCCTGCACCTTGCATGGACAGCACAGTAGAACTGTCCCTGGATGTGGGGGTTGCAGTCCCAGAGCCAGATCTTTGAGCTGGCTTGTCCCAGCATAAACCCCATGGATGAACTGCTGGAGTACATGAAGAGGCCAGTTCTACAGACCCAAAACTATAGGACCCCCATGACACAGGGCAACAACAGGATATCTGAGAGGAGTCCCAGTGAGGTTCCAGTACTGATAAAGTAGCAGAAGCCTTGTACCAAATCAAGGAATCATTGTAATGAACATTTGCAAGCAAAAAGTATAGACAAAAGGGAATATTGTGAGACACACTGAGACACACTGCAGGTTCCAAAATGAGATTTCTTTCTACTGGGAGAGGTTTCATGGGTGGAGGGCAGGTCTGAGGAGAGTTGGGAGATAAGTGGGGACAGGGTGCATGGTGGGAAATTCACACACACACACACACACACACACACACACACACACACACACAACCCAATAAGATTTCTAAAAATCTTGCTTGTTTGTAAGATTTACAATGACCATAATATTTAGTACTTTGGAACTTACAGGTTTTTTTCGGTATCAGACTTTATTGTAGGTTCAAGGTGATTTTCTAAGTTCATGCTTTCTTTTTGGGTGACAACCTTAACATGGGGAATGTTTTGGTGGTGTTTGGGATCGAATTCAAGGTCTCATAAGTCCAAAGCAAAAATCTACCTTTGAGCCCTAAGGAACTTACTTTTTGTAAGCATAAATTGTATTGGTAAGACTCCTTATATCCAAAACTGTTACTGCAACACTCTGGTTTGACTTCTGTTAAATATTCCATGGTATGAACATATAATATTTCATCCATGTACTAGACTGCTTATGAACACTTGGG
>CAJQZJ010000003.1:629884-675023 GCA_907164525.1 Lophiomys imhausi
ACACACACACACACACACACACACACACACACACACACACACACACAGTTGAATACCAGCAATTTCACATGGTTCAAATGATTAGTGTTTTGGAGTCACTTGACTGGAATATAAAGTGGATTTTCCCATATAATTGAAATATATCTGGTTAGGGCCACAGTAATGCCACGTAAACCACCATAGAAGTAAGTCAATTATAACACTAATAATATGAAATCAAACTGGCATTTAAAATAAAGTGTTAATCATGCCAGGTGTGGTGGCCCATATTGCAATTCCGTGTCTGGAAAACAAACACAAAAACAAACGAAAGACTCAAATCTAGCCCCCAAACCAGAAAGACTGCCAATAATCTTGGGATAAAACAGGTTTTTGGCTTTTATTTTATTTTACTTTTGATAACTTTGACTACTAGATCTTGGGCTATTTTGTGTGGATTTTAGTTTTACTGCATGGCTTGCAGAATAAATGAAGGCCTATTTGCTTCTACACTAAATGACCCCAGTCTCCTACAGTCCTGAGGGGCTTTTGTTATTATAATTACACTACAGATGAATGCATGCTTTGTTAAAAAGGAGCTTGAGATCATCTTGAGGCAGGAGAGGAAGCACCTAATACAGATTGTGAATAAATGAGGCTTCTTAGAGGAGATGATGGCATCAGGAGCCTTGAATGATGTCAAGGATCTAGAAACAAATGGGAAACGGAAAAGGAATGGCAGATGAAAGGATAATTGTGTTTCAAGTCTTAGAGGAAAAAGTGAATACTGTTTCTAAAACTACAAGTAACTTAGAATAAGTGGTAGGAGGTGGAGAGAGATGGTGAGAAATAAACAAGGGGTATTAAGGATTATAGAATTAGACCATGTTAAGGAATTTATGGAGGATCAACAGCAGGGGTCCTGTGAAGGATTCTTTTCCTTCCTGATATATTTTGCCTGGTGAAAATTGGATATATATTTTACCTATAATGAAAATGTTACTTTAAAGCAAGAGATTTGACAAATGTACACATTCTTATACTCTCTACCCAGCTCAAGATATAGAACATTTCCATGATTAGACATACTTCCCTTACATACCTTCCATTCACTCTCTAATATCTTCTGCCTCAAGTTGACTTCAGTTCTGGTCTCTAACATCACGGTTTGGTTTTTTGCATCCTAGACTAAAATCTCACGTATGAGTAAGCATAATTTTTTATTCAATATGCCTATGACATTAATTCCTGTTGTTATATGTATAAGAATTCCATTACTTTTTAATAATTAGTAGTATTTTATTGTAAGACTCTGTCCCTTACATTTAAAAAATTTTTTTCTTTGACAAGTTCATCCATGCATATAATGCAATTTCATTATATTTACCTCATTTTCTCCTTTTATCATCTTCCCATTCCCTCAAAACTCTTCTTCCCAATATGTCCTCTTCCTAGAGCTATCCTTTTTTTATAATTTCTCCTTCTAACTCTTTTGAGTTGCTTGCATGTGCATGGGTGTGGTGTTACTAATGAAGCCTGAGTTTCTTCCAGTGGCTAAACCCCTGAAGAAAAGACTCCTTCTTCCCCAGCAGCCATTAACCACCAATAGCTCCTAAGGGCATCTTATGCCCCCCTCCATCATCCATGCTGGAATGTTAATGGGACCAGTGTAATACAAATCCTATGTATATAATTGCAGATGCTATGAGTTCATGAGTGTTATATCCATGTCCTGTCCAGAAAACAGTGTTTCCTAGCACTCTGACTCTTAATGTTCTTTCAATCTCTCTTTCCAAAATGTTCTCTGAACGTGAACTGTAGGGACTGTCACTCTTTCTTAAGTGCATCCTCCTATTGATGTCTATCTGGGTCATTTCCAGTTGTGGCTATAACAAATAAAGCTGATGTGAACATTTAAGTGTAAGTTTTATGCAGATATGCCTTCAGTTTTCTTGGAAAGACATCTAAAAATGGGACCTCTGGGTTGTATAAGTTCTAAACTGCTTTCTAGAGTAACTGCAGCATTTTATGTGTCCACCAACAATGCATGGGTTTCCCAGGTTTTTCTATCTTCATCAATAACTGACAATGTCAGTAATTTTTATTTTATTCATTCTGGCAGAGATAAAACAGTATTTCACTGTGGCTGGTTTTTTGAGTTCTTAACATTCCTTTTCTTCTTTTTTTTCTGTCCTTTCTTTTTAAAAACATTTATTTATATCTCCATCATAGTCCCCTCTCTCCACCCCTCTTGATCCCACCCTTCCACCTTCTTCCCCTTCTCCCAGAACTCATAATTCTTTTTTTAATAATTAGGCCACAATTATGAACATTACAAGGTATAACATACATTCACAATGTCCAGTCCATACATATTTGGCAACTAATATTATTATTCTATTATCTATCTATCTCCATGAGTTTAAAGTTCTAGACCTAACTCAGTTTCCATCTAAACTTACATTACCAACTTAAAAACATCTTCTTAGATCTAGAACATCCTTTTAATTCCTAAACAACTTAAAATTTGACTGTGAGACTATGACTCTCTAGTCTTCAACCACATCAGAGACCTGGAAAGAATAAATATATCTGATTATATAGGAAGTGAGGAGCCAGCAGCTTCCAAAACTAGAAAATGACAAACAACTGCCTGGACAGTGCCCAATTTCTCTCCATATACTAGAGCATCTATCTTCAGCCTCTTGGTCCAGTATCTCTGACAGACCTTAATTGTAAAGCAGGAAATATGGAGGGCTTGCCTACCCTGACTTGGCAGAGCCAGGCTGTTGACTTACCTGCTTCCAAGTTTTGTCCTTCTTGGACACCATTCTGTCTGCAATTGAAGGAAGGGATATTTCTTCCCCAGTGACAACCTTGCCACTAATGCAATCATCTCCAAGTGGAGATTCTTTGATGCTCACCCTCTACTTGGAGTAGAATATGGGGTGCTGTCAGGAGATGACATGTCTCAATATCAAAAAATCTTAAATTAAGAAAACATCTCTGAATGCCATATTCTATAGATCTTTTGAGGTTTTGAAGACCACCTATCTATCACTGTATATTTGAATAAGCAAATGTTGCTTGTCTCTTAGCAACTTGATTTCTGATTAAATTAGAAAACATCTGTGAAAAACTAAGCTAGTACCTAACAAAATGACATGTTTGAATTACTATTCGTTTGCATTTCTTAATTATCCTACAGTTTGTGACAGTTGCTATCAAAGGCCCAAACTTCACATTGCATTTTAAGCGTTACCTACGAACAATAACTTAAAAAGGGTTAACCTTACTTTTTATGTATATTTATTATTTCAAGTTACATCTCCATCACAGTCCCCTCTATCCACCCCTCCCAGTCCAACTCTCCCACCCTCTTTCCCCTCTCCCACCTATCCTATCTGGTGTGGGGTGCCTCCATGTGTCAGCCCCTCCCCCCAGTTTAGCAGTGATATGATGGCTAAGAGCTTCTTCTTGCACTGGGGCCTACATGGCAGCACCACTAGGACAAAGTGTCCCACTAACAGACAACAAGGCCTATGTTCCTGTTCCTTTTGGTGTGTTGGCTATAGTATAGATATCCTGTACTATATGGCTAAAATCCAATTATAAGTGAATAGATGCCATGTATATCTTTCTGAGTCTGGGTTAGCTCATTCAGGATGCACTTTTCTAGTTCCATCCACTTGGCTGCTAATTGCATGATTTCCTTGTTTCTGATAGCTGAGTAGTATATTTTGGCTACTAATATAGCCAAATATAATCTTAATTTTGCAACAATATACAAAGATATAAGAGCATATTCAATAATCTGTCCCTTTTCTTTATCATTCCATATCTATATCCTTTTTTTTTCAAGTCTTTCTCCCATACATAGGACAGAAAGAAGGATAGAGAAAAGAAAAAGGGAGAAATCCCTGGGTCTAACCTCCAAAACTTACTTAACAAGACCATCTAACTTTCCTTTTCTAATGTCACCTTGTTTTCAACTACCAGATTTCAAATCACTCATCTACAACATATTCTCTAGATCCTTCAAATTTGCTGCTACAGGTTTGACATCTAATTAAAACACCGATTAAGCTCATGTAAAAATAATAAACAGGCAGCAAATGTAGTTCTGAATGGTGCTTTCAGTAAGATGATCATTAAGTGTTTAGAGACCATTTGCTTACTGCCTGAATTATGGCTTAAATTTGAGTCTGTCTATACCCAAATATCATATGTTATGATATACTGGTATTCCTGAGATAAAAGGATTCCAAATGTAAATGGAGAACCTCATCACTTTTGCTTACTACACCTCTAGACATGGCTTCATGTGCTTTGGGACATGTGCTAAAGGACAACTTCTGTGTGAGGTCTGGTATGGAATTTTGTCTTCCTTATATCCTGCTGGTGGCACAAAGAGAAGTTGCTTACATATTAACTGTTCCAAAATGTCTGATGACAGCTTACAAGAATTCAAACCTCCAGAACAGGAGCACTAGGGGAGAAACAAACTTATGCAGACAACAGAAACAATTCCAGCTTCCATGGGTAAAGGAGTATCTGAAAGTCCCTCAAGAAGGATATTGTTGATGTTACAGGATATGCATAAGTCAAGTGTTCATTAAAATGGGACCGCTTGAATATGAAAATCTTTGAATAGGTTATATTTTCTCAGACACTAGAAAGAAAACAACACAAAATGCTTTAAAATCAAAATGATTCCCTATTCACAGTGCCCTATCTAAGTCTCAATTAAAGGCAGTTGGGAAAACTATACCCTATATAGATAGCATAATGGTAAGACAACCTCCCCGCTCCAAAAGAATCAATAGCTTCTCATACAAGAAGTTTGAATTCTAGCTTTAGTTTTGCATTCATTAGCATGGCCTCCAGAGGCACATTGTAGAATATGAACAAAATAGCCTTCTCTTTCAGAATATTGCTTTCCTATTGTACAAGGAGAGAGCACCAGGAAATGTTGGGCACAGTCAGACATTTTGCTCAAGGGGGAAATCTAATTCTTTACACTTCATTGTGATGACATTCTTGTTTCTTATGGTAAAATTACATGGTAAACAGCACCTGCAGATTACAGGGATTGCAGCTAGAAACAATTTGTTAATAATGAGACAGAAGGTATATATACATTATTATTAGTGACACTCCAGGTATTAGGTATTACTACTACAAACATTTTTTTTTCTAATATCAAAACCTACAAATTTAATTCATTTTCTATTTCGTCACTAACATACTGTATTTTACTAGATGATTCACAGGAAATGACTCATAAGCCTTTTGATGGAAGGAACCCATCTCATCCATTTCTCTGTAACTAGTGCCTGGCCCTGGTCCTAGCACACAGTAGGCTTCCTATGAATCTCTCTCTGTTAAGAGAATAATTGAAATATCATAGTCGGTTTATGCTGCTATAGCAAAGCACTTGAACCTGAGTAATTTATGAAGCACAGAACTTTATTTTTTTCATTGCTCTGGAAGCTGAAAATACAAAGTTTAGTTTCAGATGACTGGTAAGGCCTGTGCTCTATTTCCAATATGGTGCTTATCAATACATTCTGTAGAAGAAAGGAATGCTATGTGCTAAAAGGTAGAAAGCAGAAGGGCAGGAGAACAGCCTGCTTTGTGAAGACTCTTTTATAGGGTCTTAATCCCATTCATAAGGAAGAGAATCTCATGGCTTAATTAAATCTTAGAGCTTCCCACCTGATGATGTCATCTTATTAGAAATACTTGAATTTTTAGGGAGTCCACATTCAAATTGTAGTACAACCCATTTCTTGAAACCACAGTATGATTTCATCCTAATTGTGATGTTTTGGAGACCAACCACAAAACAGGCTAGTTCTTCTATGAATCAAATCAATGGGATCCTAAAAGTGAGAGACCTTGTAGGTGAGTGTTTTCAAACCTTGAAAAACATCAGAATCACTTCTTATGAATATTAAAGTGCAGAATCCCAGGCCTCTATTCTCCCAAATTTATATTGAGTAGTCCTTACATGAAATCTGAGACCTGACACAAATTTGTTGTTTATGGTGTTGGGACATGCATAATCCCCAAGTCACATTTTAAGAAACTTCTGTCCACCAGAGAACTACTACAACTAAAAAACACCTTCAGCAAGGTGGCTGGATACAAAATTAATTCAAAAAAATGGGTAGCCATTCTTTATACAAAAGATAAAAGGACTGAGAAAGAAATTAGGGAAACAACACCCTTCACAACCAAGCAAATGAAAGACCTGTATGACAAGAACTTCAAGTCCTTAAAGAAAGAAATTGAAGAGGACATCAGAAGATGGAAAGATCTCCCATGCTCATGGATAGGTAGGATCAACATAATAAAAATAGCCATCTTACCAAAAGCAATATACAGATTCAATGCAATTCCTATCAAAATACCAACATAATTCTTTGCAGACCTTGAAAGAACAATTCTCAACTTTATATGGAATAACAAAAATCACAGAATAGCTAAATCAATCCTATACAATAAAAAACAAAAACAAAAACAAAAACCATCTGGAGGTATCATCATCCCTGATTTCAAGCTATACTACAGAGCAATAGTAATAAAAACAGCATGGTACTGGCATAGAAGCAGACCAGTTGATCAATGGAATCCAATTGAAGACCCAGAAATAAACCTACACACCTGTGGTCACTCAATTTTTGACAAAGAATCCAAAATCATTCAATGGAAAAAGGACAGTATCTTCAACAAAAGGTGCTGATCTAACCAGATGTTGACATGTGAAAGAGTGAAATTAGACCCATACTTATCACCTTGCAGAAAACTTAAGTCCAAGTGGATCAAAGACCTTAACATAAAGCCCAACACAGTGAATCTAATAGAAGAGAAAGTGGGAAAAACCTTAAACTCATTGGCACAGGTGACAATTTTCTCAACAGAGCACCAATAACTCAGGCTCTAAGAACAACAATCAATAAATGGGACCTCATGAAACTGAAAAGCTTCTTTAAGGCAAAGGACACTATCATTCGAACAAAATGGCAACCTACAGACTGGGAAAAGATCTTTACCAACTCCACATCCAACAGAGGGCTAATACCTGTAATTTATAAAGAACTCAAGAAATTAAACACCAAGAAACCAAATAATCCAATAAAAAATGGGGGACGGAGCTAAACCAAAAACTCACAGAGGAGGAAATCTCTAATGGCCAAGAGACACTTGAAGAAATGCTCAGTATCCTTAATCATCAGAGAAATGCAACTCAAGATGACTCTGAGATTTCATCTCATACCTGTCAGAATGGCTAAGATCAAAAACTCAAATGACAGTACATGCTGGAGAGGTTGTGGAGCAAGGGAAACTCTCCTCCATTTCTAGTGGGAGTGCAAACTTGTACAACCACTAAGGAAATCAGCCTGGCGATATCTCAGAAAACTTGGTATGACCCTGCCTCGGGACCCAACCATACCACTTCTGGGTATACATCCAAATGATTCCTCACCAAACCACAAGGACATCTCATCTATGTTCATAGCAGCCTTATTTGTAATAGATAGAAATTGGAAACAACCCAGATGTCCCTCAACCGAAGAATGGATAAAAACAAAACAAAACTGTGCTACATTTACACAATGGAATACTACTCAGCTATCAGAAACAAGGAAATCATGGAATTTGCAGCCAACGGATGGAACTAGAAAAGCTCATCCTGAGTGAGCTAACCCAGACTCAGAAGGATGCATTGCATATGGCATCTTTTCACTTATAGTAGGATTTTAGCTATATAGTACAGGATATCTATACTACAACCAACGCACCAAAGGGAACATGGACATAGACTTTTGTTTGTTTGTTTTTTAGTTTTCTCTTCCTGGCAATGAGACACTTTTCACTGGTGGTACTGCCTTGTAGGCCCCCAGTGTATGAGGAGGCTCTTGGCTCTCAGATGACTTCTGAACTGGGGCATGGGACTGTTATGTAGGGACACTCCACTCCAGAGGAGTGGCATGGAAGCGTTAGGGAGTAGAGGGTAGGAGGGCGGGGCTGGGAAGGGGGGAAGAGGACAATATGATGGAGATGTAACCTGAAGTAACAAATAAATAAATTTATTTATTTAAAAAAACGAAAATCTGCTTGGAAGATCTTATCTCTCATATAACTGTTCAACCGAGGGGGACTGATATGTAGGGCCAATCCACTCTGGAGGATTAGGATAGGTGGGACAGGTGGGAGAGGATAGATGGGTAGGATCAGGATGAGTGGAGATAGGGGACTATGATGGAAATGTAACTTGAAGTAATATATAAATATTTAGAAAAAAAGAAAAAGAAACTTCTGTTATCATCCAGCATCCTCCTGGCTGAGCTATGGTGGACCTGGACATTGGGAATCTATGTTATACCTTATAATTTTTATAATTGTTGCCTAACTGTTCTTTTTGTTTTGTATTGTATTTATTGTTATAAGAAAAAGAGTTTTTTATTGGACTAAAAGGGGGAGCTGTTCGGGGGGGAAGATATATCTTAAATTTAAAAAAAAAGGGATAGGAAGGTGAGGGGGAAGAGGGTAGGAGTGTGGGACCGGCAGAGGTAGGAGGAAGGGGACTATGATTAAGTTATAACTTGAAGAAATAAATAAATGTTGGGGGAAAAAAAAGAAACTTCTGTATTGTTCGTTCTGTAACTACTTTATAACCTAGATTGAAAAAGCTGAGTTCTCTTTCTTTTCGTTAAAAAAACAGGGTTCCTACCCAGCTAGTTTTTTTCTCCCTTTTCTTCTGTCAATCTTAATTAGGTTATAAAAAGTCAATACTTCATCTCTCTCAACAGGAGACATATATATACCAGGCTTTCTAAAATTAGCACATCATTTACTTAAAAAACATTTCTCTTTCAATATTCTGGAGTTCATTTATTTAATCTATCTTTCTTATTGCAGCCAATTTCATCTCATCATCATTATCATCTATCAATAATCGGCCAAGATCGTCTGAAACATTAAAATGACTTATGCTCTGAGGCCCCGAAGAAAAAGAAGACTCAGTGGCTAAGGAATTGCTGTTCTTACAGAAGACTGAGTGAGTTCAGTTACCAGCACCAATTTCAGAGAGCTCACAATTTCCCAATTTCCCATAACTTCACACCAGGGGATCCATTGTCTGCTTTGAGACTCTAAAGTTTCATCTGCGCACATGTGCGCGTGTGCACACACACACACATACACACACAAATAAAATATATCTTTACACATAAAAATGATTTATTCTCTGAAATGTCAGTCTTTTCTTCCTGCGGTGCTAGGGATTGGACAGGGTTTTGCACATGCTATGCAAGCATTCTACTACTGAGTTATACCTTATGTACTGAACAAAATCTTCAAGTGCTTCTTCCATCATAAGATATTCCTGCAGTATTCAGTGAATCAACATTGCCAGATGAGCTTGGTGAACACATCATAGGTATAAGATGAACCAAAAGGTATCACCAAATACACTTTTAATCTTATTAAGAACCCTTAGCATGCTTTAATTATAAACAGTAAGTCTAGAGAGGGTCAACTGGAGTCTTGTCTTTTGAACAAAAATTGAGTACTTAGCACATGGAAGGTACCGAACTAGACATACAGAGATAAAATGCAAATAACACAATTAATTTGTAGTGAAAGGAGAGCACTTCATTGAAGGAGATAGAAAACATTTCCAACTCAGTGGTAAGAAGAAAGGTAGAGTCTGTGTTGATTGCTGAACAGAGTGCAGAACAGTGTGCCAGTTTCTGGGAGTAAGCAAACAGGAACATTCAGCATTGATCAAAGCATGATCCCACAGGAGATACCACCAACAGAGCTGGGTTGGTAGTGGAAGCAATAAGCCTGTACACCAAATGTGATTAGCTATTTGGATGTCTCTGATGTGGATGCTAGGTTTTATATTCGTGCTATAGATACACTGGAGGACATGTAAAATTATGCAGTAAAACAACACAAACGCTAACATTTTGCATCACATGTAGAGCTCATAGCCATCTCTGAATACTGCTTCCTGGGCAGTCTAACTGAAAAAAAATATCAATGTCAAACAAGGCAAGTGACTGCAAAATAGAAAATTTTAGAAAGAACAGTACCTCTGCTTAGAAAGATTATCCTAATGTGGTATCAGTGTCAAATTGCATAACCAACCAGCTCAATGTTAGCTTTTTCTTACTTAGTTTCAGCTTGAACAAGTTACCTAACCTTTATCAAATAATGCCTTATATATCTTAATATAAATTTTATTCTCCTTATAGGCAATAAGCACCTCAAAGAGGGTTCATAATGCGTTTAGACTTATCCTTAGGACAAGTATGAAATCTGTTTAAGATGCATATCAAGAGGAAAGGTGAGCTAATATAAATACATGGCGACTAATGAAAGAGGGAGAAATGCACCCTGCCTTCAGCTTTCCATGTCCTGTATTCATCTCTGTTTCTAATATACAAAACAGAGATGGAAAAAGACAAGCTTCTTGAATTGATTTATATCAATGGACAATACAAGCATGTCTAGCTTTTATATGACTTTGAAATTCATAACCACCACAGATGTCACATTTACCTCATTGATCTATTTTATTGCTAGAGTCAGAATCATGCTTAATGTGAAATGGCAAGAGAGGACCACCACTACTGGGATTTTGGAAGTTGGCTGGTCTATCAGCATTAAAGCCATGCTCACTGGTGACATATGTGGAGATGCAATGACAGAAGGATACCCAAGCATCTTTGGTATGGCGAGCTTTATAGCATAACCACAGGCAGAATATAAGACATATTGTAAAGGATACACTAAAGCATAGCTTCAAATAACACAGCATAGCTGTGGGCTGCTGGGGAAAATAGCAGCTGAGACCAGATAGGAATACAACAATATGGAATTTGGAAACTGTTTTGGAGAAAGGCTTTCAGCTGGCCACAAGTTGAACACAGAAACACAGGCAGTGACAGGCTATACAAATAGCAGGGGTAGGCACAAATCAAAAAGCAGTTTGTATATATGTTATACGGGGAGGATTTTAGGTTGAAGATTTAGAAGTGACATATTTAATTAAGAGGAAGGACAATGATACATACTGGATGTCACTTTCTTCCCTTAGGAGTTGTCTGCTAATTTAATTTGTAATTCCTCATATTTCTAAAGATCAAAGCACTTTGGTATATTGAAGGACAAAGAAGCGCCTCTATTTGTGATACTTGGAAATAACTAAAGATTATCATTTCTAAGTAGGACCAGATTATAAATCAGCTGCATTCTGAATTAAGAAAATAAGTTCAAATGCATTCTCTGAATTATGAATAAAAGACTGAAAATTTTATAACTGTGTTATAGCTTACCTTCATAAAGCTGGACTAAATTAAGCCAGAGTACCTAGGTGACCAAAATGAGATTGCTTGTGTAATCTACTTCTTTCAAACTAGTAGTTCCCCTCCCTCCATGTACAAAATTTCTCTTTTTGTTCTTTTTGGAGACCCAAGTCATGTAAACTATTTAAATTAAAATACACTTGTCCATGATATTAAAAATCAAATATGGAAGAAGGGTAAAAGTGAGGTAGCCAGTGACTAGAAAATGGTAACCTTGAGAACTTGCCAGCGAGGACTAGGTAAGAGCAAAATTCAGAAACAGAGGAGTATTGATTCTGAGATGGAAAAAAAATGTTTCAAATATCCTAGAAAAATTCATGTGGAGGGGATTTTAGAGAGACATGAATCCCATTCTGGTTCCGTTGATGCTGAAGTAAGTTGTAAACTGGTTTTAATTTAAAATGAGAATATAGAAAACAAAGCTCAAGAACCCTCAATCCAAGCACTTGAAAGGGCAGGGGAGGAGGGTCATGATGAGGGAGAAGCAAAGGAGAGAGGGAGGAGAGAAGAGAGGGAGGAGAGGGGAAGGGAGAAGAGTGTAGGGGGAAAGGAAAAGAGGAGGGGAGAAATTTCAGAGACCAGTTAATAAGTTCGAAGAGAAAGGTTAGGCAGGATAAGATGGAAGAGTCTAACATACAAATATCTTAAGGACAGGAAGGTTCATCACTAGTGATGTGATCAGGAGAGATTCAGCCCATAATAACTCCCTGAAACAAGCCTATGGATTAGAAGAAAACAGTAAAAGACCTGAGGCTCAAATTCACAATTTTAAATACTGTAAAACTAGAGCTGCCATGGGCATAAAAGAATTGGCAAGGAAATTGTAAGGCTAGAAAGAAAGACCATTTCACTGTGAGATTAGACAAGTCTAAAGTTGCAATTCAGTTCTCAGGTAGGTTGGCATTTTCGTTCCTCCTATGTCCAAGTGGGGTCAGGCCTCCTGGTGAGGTAAATACCAAATAACTGGTTATGTGACATAATGGCAGGCCAATATTGTTCCAGCATCTGCATAACAGAAAAAACCAATATGGCTTTTAATTAGAATCCAGTTCTAGAGTGTGTCTATGGAAAAAAATCTATGCTCTCCGAGGAAAGTTCCTTTCATTTGTGACACCAACACTGAATGAAGAAAGCATCTTGCTGAATATTGTCTCCTAGTCTTTTCCATAGTATCTCAACAAAGATATCCACTCAAAAGAACTGAGGGAAAAATACAAGCAAATGAAGCACAGCAAAGCATTTTCATTAGAATTAATTTTATGTATATCCTATGTTTAGCTGTTAGTTTTAGGGAGAAAGCCATCTTTCCACAGAGCAAAAGAGAATTAGATGTCATCATTGTCCACTAGTCTCTCTCTCACAGAACTTTTACCGTAATGAATCCTCTAGTTTCTCCTAGTGGGGAAAAAGTGTAGATTTGTCCAGCTTGTGCCTAATTGTCCCCAATTACAAATATTTCCAAAACAATCACCAGAAAACTAATGAAATTTAAATTTTTAATAGGGATATAGACATATAGACAAGGTAGCTGATTAACCAAACCATATTAGCACCATTACCTCCCAAAACTCTATTAAAATTACATTAAACACATAAAAATGATATAAACAGAGTAATTCAGGATATCATCAGAAAAGAGATTTCAATACATCTCAGAAAGACAGAAAGTGGATAGAATGCTGAGTAACAAAGATAGACTAATAAAGAGACAGGATCAGAGGAAGTTTAGAGCTTGGGAAGATACAGGTCTGGTCAAATTGGCAATGGAGTAGTTTAAAAATTGGACAGGACAAATGAAAGGAGAGGGTGAAGTGCTGGGAATATAGTGCGTGGTGGAGCACTTAAGCCTTGAGTTTGAGTCATAGCAGCATAAAAAAGGGCGTGCTTGTGAGAGTGGCATGTGAGAAATTCACAGAAAATCTGTGTATAGAACAATCACCTCTTTCCTCCATTTATAGAATCTCTAGCAATGAGGCATTTAGTCCTAAGTGTTCCCTCTCCAAATCAGAAAGCTTTTTTCTAAAGAGAGTAAATAAAATTGTGAAAGAATTGAAGTAGATAGTATGACCAATACTGCTCCAGAGCAAAGACATATGGATATTATAGGTGACAGAGCATAATGAGTATGCAGATGGGTGTGACTTACTGTTTTGCAGGCTTCATATGTAGAGTATGCTAGGTACTTACTTCAATGCCTAGATACATTTTAACATTTCAGAAAATCAAAAGATGAAGTCCCTAGGAGCTTTCATAAAGGAAAACCATGAACAGTTAAATGAACAATATTTTGAATAAACCAATCATATTACCAGAAAAACTATTTTAAGAGAAAACAATGGAGAAATACCTTCAAAGATCTGAAGGAAAATTATTTTGAAAATGTAATTTTTTAAAAATAATTTATTTTTATTTTACGTCCACTGGTGTTTTGACTACATGTGTTCATCAGATTGTTTGGAACAGGAGTTACAGACAGTTGTGAGCTGCCATGTGAGTGCTGGGATATGAACCCAGGTCCTCTGGAAGAACAGTCAGTGCTCTTAACCGCTGAGCCATCTCTCCAGCCCCAAAAATGTAATTTTTATCCTAACTATAAATAAGTATAAATTGAGTCTGACAGCAATAGAAAGATATTTTTGTCTTACAAATACTCTCAAACTTCACATTTGACACTCTATTTCTACAAAGTTACTTAAGGATATATTCCAGAAAAAATGTTAAGGTAAACAAAGATCAACACATATATCAGATTCTGGAAACAGTGTAACTAAAACCAGAGACTAATGAAAGTAAGCCCAAGGTTGATAGCTGCACAGTAGCCTGAGGAGCACAACCTCCAAACTGAAGCAATGAAGGCTGTAAAAAGGAAGGTACCTGCAACCACTTCCTCTCTGCTGCTGTGACAAACCACCCTTATAAAAAGCAACTTGGAGTGGAAAGAGCTTGTCTCATCTTACACTTTTACATCACAGTCTACCACTGAGGGAAGTCAGAAGCAGACTATAAGGCAGGAACCTGAAAGCAGAACTACTTATTCCACAAAGCATTATTTCTGACTAGGAAACTACAGCAGGAACTGTGCAAATTGCTGCTAGCTGGCTTGCTCTCAGGTCCATACTTACCTAGCTTTGTTATGCAGTCTAGTATCACCTGCCTAGGAATAGTGCCACCCAAAGTGTATGCTGGACCCTCCTGTATCAATTAATCATCAGCACGAGACCACACAGACATGTGTACAGGTTAATTTCATCTATGAAATTCCTCAATTAGGTCTCTCATTTAGATGACATGGGGCTATGTTAACTTGACAATTAAAGATAACTAGGATGGCACCCACACAGAGCAGGAATTAGAGAAACTTATGGGTGTCATAGACAATAGAATAAAAAAGGGAATCAGAAAGTTTGAAAATATATTTATCCTTCTCAGCTCTCTGAGGTGGTTGAAGAATAGACAGCTTAAGTCTCATAGCTAAATTTTGAGTTGTTTAGGAATCAAGAGGGCGTTCTAGATCTAAGAAGATGGTTATAATAGTGATGCAAGTTAGTATGAAAGCTAAGTCAATTATAGAACTTTAAACTCATGGAGATGGTTAGAAGGTAGAAGGTTAAAGTCAGGGGCCAAATATGTATGAACTGGACATTGGGAAGGTATACTGGGCCATTTAATTCTCATAAATGTGGCATATTTAATTCTGCTGTTTTGTATAGAATTTACTGTTATAAGAGAAAGAACCATTTGTTGGATTGAAAAGGGAAGCTGTTGGGGGGAAGAGGGTGGAAGGGTGGGACAGGAAGGGGGAATAGGGAAGGGTTTGTGACTGAGATGTAACTTGAAGAAAAAAAAAGTACTTATATATATATATATAAAAAGAAAATGTCATACAAGTATAATTGCTAATTTAAAAGTTGACAAGAAAGAAAAATTTTAATTAAAATTATTTTAAAAATTTACAACTATTTTAACAACTAACACTATCATAAACAAGGTTTATTGATTTTCAAATAAAAGCACTAACCAAAATATTGAAGCCTAGGATTCGTAATTATAGAGATTGCCATAGATGTGGAACAAAACATAAATACTATCCCCCTTGGCATAGTACAAGCAAAATGTAAAGCTTGTAAAAGTACAAGCAAAATGAGTTGATATACTGAAGGGGTCAGAGACAAAGACAGGACCAGGAAACTTAATGGCCTCTCCTTTTTATTTTATTTTACTTTTTTGGTTTTTTGAGACAGGGTTTCTCTGTATAGCCCCAGCTATCCTGGACTTGCTTTGTAGACCAGGCTGGCCTTGAACTCAAAGAGATCCACCTGCCTCTGCCTCCCCTAGTGCTGGGATTCAAGGCATGCGCCACCACGCCTGCCTAATGGCCTCTTCTTAGAGAGTTAAGAGATACTGTACAGGAAAAAAGTGGTGGCAAGATGGCAGCAATTAGCTCTGACACATTCTGAGGCTTAGGAAGACCAACTGGACCACTGCAGAGATATACACCTACTGAACGGCAGTTTGTGAGGCACAAGCCTATCTGGGCTTGCCCAACAAAGCCAGGGATAATAAAAAACTCTGTACTGGAAATGTAGACACTAGAAGAACTGAGACGCCAGACATGGGACACAGACCGCTTCCTGCTGGGAGAGTGCACTCCCTGCTACAGTGGAAGACTTGGCAGATCAGATCATATCGGGACATCAGCTGGTGGTTTCGACCTCCAAACAGAGGCCCCCCCTCAGTTTCCTGAGTCCGCAGCATCAATGCAGGCATTCTGACACCCAGGAGAAGACCAGTAGAGCCACTACTGTAAGACAGAGGGTGATTCTCCCTGGGATTTGCAGCATGGCAGCATCTGGTTTACTGGTAACTGGGGAATTGAGACAACAGGCGCTGAGCTTTCCTGAGTCCAAGCATGCTGTGGTCAGGATATAGACTATATATTGGAACTCTCTGCCCCCGCCTTGCCTGGCCCCTCAGCTGGGCTCTCCACTGTGCATTCAGGATACAGCATCTACATCTCAGACCAGAGCAGTGAAGCAGTTCTGGACCATTGTGTGCAGTCAGAGAAACCAGGCTACACAGGTTCACAGAACTTCAATCTGAGAGGCACAGGCTGGCTCTGAGACTAGTCTGAGAGTAGATTGGGAGGACCATGGCCACAGTCCTGACACTCTAGCTGCAGGGGGACTGTCGGCAGCCCCTCCCGACCCAGAAAAGAAATTTGTGTCGCCACATAATAACTGAAACTCCAAATGTACAGAACAAAGAAAGAATATTAAAAGCTGTAAGAGAAAAAAGTCATGTAATGTATAATGGCAGACCCATCAAAATTACACCTGATTTCTCCTCAGAAATGTTAAAAGCAAGAAGGGCCTGGGTGGATGTAGGGAGTTAGATTAATATAAATTATATTTAGTAAATATCTAGATTTCTGATACAGTCTCTTAATCAAGGGCATGAAGATCAACTTGGCTGTGAGCAATTAGCTTATCAGGTTGTGGACTAAAAACAGGGATGAAGTCAAGTGAAAGTTATGTGAAACGAGGGGAGCCTATGGACTAAAAACAAGGTTGAAGCCAGGTGAAACAAGGAAAGACTTTATGACCTGGCATTGTTTTCAGCTGCTAAGTGAGCAGAGCACAAATTAAGCTGAAGCAGGTGGAACAAGGAGAGATCCTATTTAAGGACAAGGGGATGAGCCTGGAGAGCTGAGTGCTACAGCTCCAATGCACACTAGAAAGGACAACGAGTAGTTTGTATCCTCTGATGAAGAAAGTGCTGCTGGACTGATGGCCAGATCTCCCTGAGGGAGAAAGAAGCTGGTGAAGCAGAGAAAGCCTCAGCAAGACAGCAAAAGGCCAAGGACTAAACCCTGTGGCTCAGCTTTTGCCTAGAGGGGTTTGACCTGTCCGAACAGTGGCCTGAAGGAAATTGTGGCCAGCTTCAAGGACTGAGGAAGAGCAGCAGAGTTGCTGATATTAAAGGAAATAAGTTGGCCTACAGATGGCTGAGGTCTCCCAGAGAGAAGAAACCCTCAAGCGTTATTTAAGGAGAAACCACCATAGCCAATTTACCCTGATGAATCTATGTCTGAGATATTCCAAAAGAAAGACTGCTAAGTGCATTAAAGGGTCTACCCCAGAGACTGTGTTCCTGATGACTGAGGACCTTCCCCAGAGACTGTATCCTTCTAAAAGGTTATGAAAATAGTTTGTAATAGTTATCAATAGGTTTAGTGGTTAGGTCATAGGGGTTGTAGGCATTCATAGGGGTTGAAGGAATTTATAGGGTTAGTAGTTAAGTGTTTATATTTGTTATAAGTAAAGAGTTACTAATAAATAAGTGGTGATTAATTTAAAAAGTTCGGTTACAGGTGGACGTCTTACAAGCCCTAAGAGACCATAAGTGTCCAGCCAGACTACTATATCCAGCAAAACTCTCATCAGCACACATGGAACAAACAAGATATTCCATGACAAAGCTAAATTTAAACCATATCTATCCACAAATCCAGCTCTACATAAGCCCCCAGAAGGAAAATTCCAACCCAGAGAAGATAACTACACCCAAGAAAACAGAGGAAACCAAAACCCCACTGCAGGTAAACCAAAAGAAACACACAAACACCACCTACATCAAAATAAGAGGAAATAACAAATTATGGTCATTAATATCCCTCAACATCAATGGACATTTTCTTGGGGAGTTGTCCCCAAGAAAAAGACACAGGCTTACAGAATGGATCCATAAACAAGACCCACCATTTTGCTGCATACAAGAAACACGTCTCACTAACAAAGATAGACTCTACCTCAGAGTAAAAGGCTGGGAAAAGCTTTTCCAATCAAATGGTCCCAGGAAGCAAGCTGGAGTAGCCATCCTAATATCAAATAAAATAAACTTTCAACTGAAATTAATAAAAAAATATAGAGAAGGGCACTACATACTCATTAAAGGAAAAATTCATCAAGATGACATCTCAATACTGAATATCTATGCCCCAAATACAAAGGCACTCACATTTGTAAAATAAACTTTTCTAAACCTTTAACCACACATCGATCCCTACACATTAATAGTGGGAGACTTCAACACCCCACTCACACAAATGCACAGGTCATCGAGACAGACACCAAACAAACAAACAAAAAAATGAGACTAACAGAGGTCATGAACCAAATGAACCTAACAGATATCTACAGAACGTTTCACTAAACAAAAAAGAATACACCTTCTTTTCAGCACCTCATGGAACCTTCTCTAAAACTGATCATGTGGTCAAACACAAGGGAAGCCTCAACACATACAAGAAAATTGAAATAACTCTTTGTATCTTAACAGACAACCATGGATTAAAGCTGAACTTCAACAACAACAGAAATAACAAAAAGCCTACACATTCATGGAAACTGAACAACTCTCTACATAATGACCATTGATTGAGTCAGAGAACAAATAAAGAAGGAAATCAAAGACTTCCTAAAATCCAAGGAAAATGAAGGCACAACATACCCAAACCTATGGGACACATGAAAGCAGTGCTAAGAGGAAAGTTCATAGCACTAAGTGCCTTCAAAAAGAAAATTGTGATAGCTCATATTATCAACTTAACAGCAGAACTTGAAGAGCTAGAAAAAAAGAAGCAAACACTCCCAAGAGGAGCAGACAGCAGGAAATCATCAAACTCAGGGCTGAAATCAACAACTTAGAAACAAAATGAACAATTCAAAGAATCAACAAAACCAATAGTTGATTCTTTGAGAAAATCAACAAAATAGACAAACTCTTAGCCAAACTAACTAAAAGGCACAGGGAAAATACCCAAATCAACAAAAACATAAATGAAAAGGGGGAAATAACAACAGACATTGAAGAAATCCAGATAAACTTTAGGTCTTACTTCAAAAATCTATAGTCCACAAAATTTTTAAAACTAAGCAAGATGAGCCGGGCAGTGGTGGCGCACGCCTTTAATCCCAGCACTCGGGAGGCAGAGGCAGGCGGATCTCTGTGAGTTCGAGGCCAGCCTGGTCTACAAAGCGAGTCCAGGACAGCCAGAGCTACACAGAGAAACCCTGTCTCGAAAAAACCAAAAAAAAAAAAAAAACTAAGCAAGATGGACAATTTTCTTGATAGATTCCACCTTCCAAAGTTATATCAATGTGGGATTTGAGCTTCAGTAGTGTTTCTTTAATGAATGTGGGTGGTCTTACATTTGGGGCATAGATGTTTAGTATTGAAATTTCATCTTGGTGGATTTTTCCTTTGATGAGTATATAGTGTCCTTCCCCATCTCTTTTGATTAATGTTGGTTGAAAATCCAATTTGTTGCATACTAGAATTGCTATTCGAGCTTCTTTCTTGGGTCCATTTGCTTGGTATATCTTTTTCCAGCCCTTTACTTGGAGATAATGTCTATCTTTTTTGCTGAGGTGTGTTTCTTGTAAACAGCACTGGAGAATTCCTATACTAGCCACCTAAAAGAACACCTGAAAGAGCTAGAACAAAAAGAAGCAAACACTCCAAAGAGGAGCAGACGAGAGGAAATTATCAAACTCAGGGCTGAAATCAACAACTTAGAAACAAAAAGAACAATACAAAGAATCGACAAAACCAAAGTTATATCAAGATCAGGTTAGCAAATTAAACACTCCTATAACCCCTAAGGTAACATAAACACTCATTAAAATCTCTCAACCAAAAAAAGCCCAGGGCCAGATGGTTTAAGCACAGAATTCTACCAGGCCTTCAAATAAGAGCTAATAAAAAATACAATACTCTTCAAACTCTTCCACAAAATAGAAACAGAAAGAACACTGCCAAACTCATTCTATGAGGACACAGTCACCATGATACATAAACCACACAAAGATCCAACAAAAAAAGAGAACTTCAGAACAATTTCCCTCATGAACATAGACACAAAAATACTTGATACATTACTTTCAAACTGAATCCAAGATCACATCAAAAGTATCTTGCACTATGATTAGGTAAGCTACATCCCAGGAATGCAAGGGTGGTTCAAACTTCAAAAATCCATCAATGTAATCCACCATATAAACAAGTTGAGAGAAAAAAAAAAAAACATGATCATCTCGTTAGCTGTTGAAAAAAGTATATGACAAAATCCAACAACCCTTCATGCTAAAAGTCCTGGAGAGAGCTGGCATACAAAGACAATAGATAGAAATTATAAAGGCAATATACAACAAGCCAGTAGCTAACATCAAATTAAATGGAGAGAAACTTACAGCATTTCCTCTAAAATGAGGAACAAGGCAAGGATGCCCCCTTACCCTATATCTCTTCAACATAGTCTTGAAGTTATAGCTAGAGAAATAAGACAATTAAAGGAGATCAAGAGGATACAAATTTAATAGGAAGAATTTAACTTATCCCTATTCACAGATGATATGACCCCAAAAATTCCATCAGAGAACCACTACAGCTGATAAACACATTCAGCAAGGGGCCTGGATAAAATAATCAATTCAAATAAAAAGAAAAAGAAGCCCTTCTTTCCACAAAAGATAATTGGGCTGAGAAAGAAATCAGGGAAACAACACCCTTCACAATAGCCACAAACAATATAAAACATCTGGGGGTAACACTAACCAAGCAAGTGAAAGACCTGTATGACAAGAACTTTAAGTCCTTAAAGAAAGAAACTGAAGAGGACATCAGAAGATGGAAAGATCTCTCTTGCTCATGGATAGTTAGGATCAACATCATAAAAATGGTCATCCTGCCAAAAGCAATATACAGATTCAATGCAATTCCTATCAAAATACCAACACAATTTTTTATAGAACTTGAAATAACAATTCTCAACTTCACATGGAATAACAAAAACCCAGAATAGTTAAATCAATCCTGTAAAATAAAAAAAAAAATCTGGAGGTATCACCATCCCTGATTTCAAGCTACACTACAGAGCAATAGTAATAAAAACAGCATGTTACTGATATAGAAACAGACCAGTTGATCAATGGAATCCAACTGAAGACCCAGAAATAAACCCACACACTTATGGGCACTTAATTTTTCAGAAAGAAGCCAAAACCAACCGTACAGTGGAAAAAGGACAGCATCTTAACAAATGGTGCTGGTCTAACTGGATGTCAACATGTAAAGGAGTGCAAATTGACTGATTCTTATCACCTTGCACAAAAATTAATTCCAAGTGGATCAAAGACCTTAACATAAAGCCAGACACACTAAATCTACTAGAAGAGAAAGTGGGGGAAAAGCCTTGAACTCACTGGCACAGGTGACAACTTCCTGAACAGAACACCAATAGCTCAGGCTCTAAGACCAACAATCAATAAATGTGACCTCATGAAACTGAAAAGCTTCTGTAAGGCAAAGGACACTGTTATTTGAACAAAATGATAACTTACAGATGGGAAAAAAGATCTGTACCAAGCCCACATCTGACAGAGGGCTAATATCCATAATTTATAAGGAACTCAAGAAATTAAACACGATGAAACCAAATAATCCAATCAAAAAATGGGGAACAGAGTTAAACTGAGAATTCACAAAGGAGGCATCCCTAATGACTAAGAGACACTTGAAGAAATGCTCAACATCCGTAATCATCAGAGAAATGCAACTGAAGACAACCCTGAGATTCCATCTCACACCTGTCAGAATGGCTATGATCAAAAACTCAAATGACAGCACATGGTGGCAAGGTTGTGGAGAAAGGGGAACACTCCTCCATTGCTGGTGGGAGTGCAAGCTTGTACAACCACTAAGGAGGTCAGTTTGGCGATCGATATCTTTGAAAACTTGCAATAGCTTTGCCTCAGGACCCAGCCATACCACTTCTGGGTATATATCCAAATGATTCCTCAGCAAACCACAAGGACATCTCCTTATCTATGCTCCTAGCAGCTTTATTTGTAATAGCTAGAAAATGGAAACAATCCAGATGTCCCTCAGCTGACAAATGGATAAAAAAAAAAAAACTGTGGTACATTTACACAGTGGAATACTACTCAGCTATCAGTAACAAAGAAATCATGCAGTTTGCATCCAAATGGATGGAACTAGAAAAGCTCATCCTGAGTGAGCTAACCCAGACTCGGAAAGATGCACATGGCATCTAATCACTTATAATTGGATTTTAGCCATATAGTACAGGATAACTCTCCTACATCTAATACAACAAAAGGAACAAGAACATAGACCTTGTTACCTGTTAGCAGGACACTTTGCCCTAATGGAGTTGTTGTACAGCCCCCCAATGCAAGAGGAAGCTCTTAGCCCTCATATGACTGTTGAACTGAGGGGGGCTGATATGTAGGGGCAACCCAATCTGGAGGAGTAGGATAGGTTGGGGGGGATAAGGGTGGGAGGGTGGAACCAGGAGGTGTGGAAAGCAGGCACTGTGATGGAGATGCAACTTGAAGTAATAAATAAACATTAAGAAAATTAAAAAATGATGAGTTGTCTCATTCAGCCTTAACATGCAGGCTTTTGTCATGTCTTATTGTAACTTGTTTTGTACTATTTGGCTGACATCTCTTGAGGCCTGATTTTTTCTGAAGGGAAATGGAGGGGAAGTGGACCTTGGGGTGAAGGGATGTAGAGGGGAGCTTAAGGAGTGGAGGTGCGGAAAAACTGGGCAGGATGTATTGTTTGAGAGAAGAATCTATTTTCAATAATAAAAAAGGGGTTTTCTGGAGGAAAAGAAATAGGAATAATGGAATAGGAAACATTAAATAGGGGGGAGTTTAGGAGATCAGGGTAAAAGAGGGACTTTGGGAAGGGATTGCTAACACTAAAGGCTTTTGAAAATACCATATGAAGCCTACTACTCTAGAAGCTTCCTTAAAAAAAATATATATGCATACATATATAAAGAGTTTGAATGGAGTTACGGTATAACATGGGAAGAATATCTGTGTCAGATACCATAGGCTAGCAAATACAAACCCTAATGTAAGATAGGTTATCTTTTTCTTTTTCTATTTTTTTTTTTGAGTTGTTGTCAGTGAGGTCATGTAGACTCCTCTGAGCAGTATAGGCTATTGCCATTGCTCTTGGTTACTTTCTAGAAACTGACAGTAAGACCCTATAGCTTAAGGCACTACAAAATTGAGCCATGGGACATAGAGAAATCAATGTTACTCCCTACTACTAGCTTTATAGTTCTGGAAGGTTCTATGCACTACCAGGGCAGAAAAGACATTAAAAGTCTTACCCAGCTGTGAACTCTCTGGGCTAAAATAACAATTGGCCTTGTAAGATATCCTCACTACTGTGATACTCTCAAGGATGTTAGGAGAGTAACTGTAGAGAGCTGCGACGTGCCGCGCCTTAAAGATGGCGCTGGTCTCCGCCTTCCACCAGCCCGACGGTGAGCGCTCTCGGTGGTAAACAAGTCCATATTTGGCAAAGACCGCTGATCTGGCTTGCTTCCGCATACGTGGGCCTCTAAGATTGCACTACGTGGCTTTACTTGATTGGCTGTTCATTTAGTATTTAGCCTGTGGGTTGGGTCTGCCCGGGCATTCGGAAGACTGTTTTCAAGGGACCTGAATAAACTGCTTGAGAAGAGCTTTTGCGAGTTGCGTCGTTCTTGCCGGTCGAGAGGGACGCGACAAGTAACCAGTCACTTTGTGATTGGATTTAAAGTTCCACAAGATGGATCGCATGTCTAATACCATTAACGGGTGAAAAACCCATGGCTGGCTAGGTCATAGGTCCTAAGGGAGAAGCTAATGTTATTACTCTACTAAAAGGACTTAGTATTAAACTGCCCCCTAAATTCTTATCTTTATACAAAGAAATTAGTGCTCTTTCCATCCTTATCAAAGCTTCTTTTTTTTTCAGCAGATGGCAGTTAATACACAGAATAATAGCAGATCAGTGTGCAGAGAACATGGGATTTCAGAATCGTCATTTCTAAACGGGACATCTATCTCACACTCCTGCTCCAATGCTCAGACATTATTGTGGAAGAGGGAACAGAACTATAAGAGTCAGAAGTTTTAAGCGCCTGCAGTGAAACAATATTTGTTGAATATGGCAACACCATTGCACACATGAATTAATAGTGGGTGACTGGGACTACATGCTTAAGACCTATCCAGGATCAAGTCACCCAAAATTCTATGATGGATAGGAGGGGACTCATGAAGTCCCACCTATTCCTGAGGAGGTATTGATCATTGGTGTCTGCTGAGAGAGGGAGAGGCAGTTTTCTTCAGTGATATGTCCCTGAGAAGCTACCAATGCTCCAGTGGATGGTCCTATACTCACGCACATACAAGCAACATAAAATGGACACAGTGAGCTTTTTAAAAGGGAAAGACATAAAGTTGGGAGGGAAATGTGGTATGGGGGACAGAAGATTGATTGGACAGGAATGAATGGGGATGAATTTAATTAAAACACAGTATATGCATGCATGAAATTCTCAAAAAATATGTACATGTATATGTATCCATACACAATGACTTGTAATTTCAGCTCTTGAGAGGGTGGAGACAGGACCCTCGAGTCTTTGCTGGCTAGCCAATCTAATTAGACCTGTGAACTCTGCACCTGGTGAAAGAACCTGTCTCAAACATGGTGGAAAGCCCCCATTTCCTTCCCTCCTATTCCTCCCCTATCTCCCTGTCCCATTAATAGAAAGGAATCAATCACGATACATGTTATAGCATAGATAGATCTCAAAATAATTATGCTAAATAAGAGAAGCCAGACAAAAGAGAAGACTGATTTTTATGGTCCTAATTACAAACAGTTCTAGAACATAAACCCTATAGCGACAAAAGGAGATCACTAGTTACTTGGGAGTGAGGAGGGAATCAGAGACCTGACTGAATGGCAGGGATTACAAAAAAACATGAGGTGCTGTGGAAATGGATCAGTGGATAAAGTGCTTGCTGCTTATTTAGATCCTCAGCACTCACATAAATGAAAGGCAGCCCACCTATAATTCCAGCACCTGGAAGGCAGAGTCAAGGGATACTTGGAGCAAGCTGAGTAGGTAGACAGGTTGTTTTGGTGAGCTCTGAGTTTTATTGTGGAACAGAATGAGTAATGAGTGCTAACAGAACGGGTCTACACACTGATACACAGACACATTCAGAGACCCACACACACATACCACATGCAAAATATTTTAATTAAACATTTAAATACATACTTTAAATGTTTATTTAAAGAACATGAAGACACATTTGGGGGTGTTGGACATCATCATCATTATTGCAACTGTGATGATAGTTTTACAGGCATACACACATATGCCAAAATTTATCAAGTTTTAATTCTCTGACATTATTACCTTTCACTCTATAAACTATTTCTATTTAGTTGCTCTGGCAGTTCCTCCCATATATTATGCTGTTCTTGATTTCTCTATTTTAGATATTATTAACTTCTTGATATGACAAATGAGGCTTTATATCACTGATCCACCATGGTGTCTCAATGTACTTACTATGTGCTTAAATTCATTTCTTTGTCTGTGGTACATATGTAGACCTTTCTTGTTTATTAAACTATGGCCAGTATCTCCTTTATAGTTTGTTTATTTCTTACTTCAAGTTACATCTCCATCACAACCCCCAATCTCCCCCCCCCCCGTCCCGGTCCCACCCTCACACTCTCTCCCACCTATCCTACTCTTCCAGAGTGGGCTGTGCCTACATATCAGCCCCCCTTGGTTCAACAGTCATATGAGGGCTAAGAGCTTCCTCTTGCACTGGAGGCCTGTATGACAACTCCATTAAGGCAAAGTGTCCCATTAACAGGTAGCAAAGTCTATGTTCCTGTTCCTTTTGTTGTGTTGGTTGTAGTATAGTTATTCTGTACTATATGTCTAAAATCCAATTATAAGTGAGTAGATGCCATGTGCATCTTTCTGAGTCTGGGTTAGCTCACTCAGGATGAGCTTTTCTAATTCCATCCATTTGGATGGAAATTACATGATTTCTTTGTTTCTGATAGCTGAGTAGTATTACACTGCATAAATGTACCACAGTATTTTTTTTTATCCATTCATTAGCTGAGGGGCATCTGGGTTGTTTCCAGTTTCTAGCTATTACAAATAAGGCTGCTATGAACATGAGGAGACATCCTTGTGGTTTGGTGAGGAGTCGTTTGACGTATACCCAGAAGTGGTTTGGCTGGGTCTTGAGGTAGAGCTATTCCAAGTTTTCTAAGATATCGACAGACTGATTTCCATAGTGGTTGTACAAGTTTGCACTCCCATCAGCAATGGAAGAGTGTGTCCCTTTCTCCACAACCTTTCCAGCATGTGCTATCATTTGAGATTTTGATCTTAGCCACTCTGACAGGTGTGAGATGGAATCTCAGGGTCATCTTGATTGCATTTCTCTGATTAAAGATGTTGAGCAGTTATTCAGGTTTTAATAGTTCATTCAATAATTTGATATGAGTCAGATGTGTGTTATGTACATATTTTATTCTAATTTATATCACGTATTTCAATTTCTTTTTTTCTTTCTTTGAGAATTTCATACAGCATATTTTCTCGTATTCTTTCCTGTCCTCCAATTCTTCCCAGATCCTCCCCATTTCCTGCCTACCCAACTTCATGTTCTTTCCCTCTTAAAAAAAAAAGAAAAGAAAAAAGGGTCACTGAAAAAACATGGAGATTTGTGTTGGCTCTCTACTCCTGAGCATGAATCTTCCCTGATGTGAGGCTGATATACTCAGTGTCATTCCATCAAGGAAAACTGATTTTTTTGTCTCCAACACGTACCAATTGCAAATAACTTCTTGGTTAGGGGTGGGATTTTGTGTCCCTTTTCTTCCCCTGTACTGGGATTTTTGCTAATACATTGTCTTGATTTTAATGCACCATTAAAACAGGCAGCATAAGACTGTCAACTTTTTCTTTTTGCTTTAGATATTCTGGGTCATTTGTCAACAGACATTTTAAAATCATCTTATTGATTTATACCCAAACCTAGTATTTTCTTACATCTATAAAATCAAGTTTGGAAAAACTAAGGTTTTAATATTGTAAAATTTTGATGCTATTTATTATAGTATTTGAACTTTTATGATTATTATTTGTATATAGGAATATGATTGGTTATTTTGATTTTTAACCAGTTTACTTAATTCTTGAATTAGAATTATTCTCAAGGAACAAATTTTAAATAATTGGATTAGCATGTCAAAAGATCTTACATCATACAAAGTGCAGATCTGAGGACAATAAAACAGTAAGAAAATGGGGCATGGATGAATTTCAGTGGCATAGTGGCAAGCTTACTATGGAATATGATTGATTTTAATACTGACCTTCTATCCTGTGAAGTAGTTATACTGACGTACTAGTTATTGAAATTGCTTTGTATCTTTGTAATGACTTTCAAAGATGATCAAGCAGTCTGCATATAAATATAGATCATTTCCTTTCAAAATTAGTTGCCTTTTATTTTTTTCTATATTTTTGGCTAGAATTTCTATCACAACACTAACTAGAAGTGACAAGAGTAGACATTCTTGCCTTGCTTCTGATTTTAGAAAAAAAAATATTTTAAATTTCATCTTAAGATACAACACTAGCTATAGGATTTTTGAAGATGTACTTTATAAGAATGAGACAATATCTGTATATTACAATTTGTTTGGTTTCATTAAACACTTTATTTGTGTGAACTTATATGATTATATGATTTTTCTTCCTGAGGCTTTTAATGAGGTAGATTACATTGAAATTTTTCCATATTAAAATTAGGTCATAGCTGACATATAAGTTGAAAACAACACAGTGAACACCTATCCCTATATGCAGATGCCTCAAACAGAACATGAGGAAGGGAGTTACGAATCTTGTTGAGGTATATGGACATTGATGAATGGATGTAGTTTTTTATTTGTCTTATCATTTATCCATCCACCCATTTACCAACAATTCACTGAGTACTCATTTTAATCAAATACTGTGCAGAGCACTAGGTTTCTAAAAAATCTAGTAGATGTTCTTCTGAGGTTCACAATTTAGTGAGGAGGTAAGACTTAATACACCAATTGGACCAATGATGTATACTAAGGTCATTGAATAAAGTCAGTGAAGCCATTAAAGAGAGAGGTTTTCCTTGTAATGTAGGGAAGTTGGGGGAGGATGACTTCTGAATTGACTTTTAGGAAGTAAGCAGAGATTTGTGAGCAATTCTGAGAGAGAAGAGAAGTTTCTCCACACTTCCCAATGCTTCCTTTACCCCTGCCTCTTCCATGGGAGAAGAGGGAAGGACAGTCTTTAAATCTTAGAATGTATTTTACTTTGGAAGAATGTATTCATATGTGTGTTCATCTATGACATATACAATATACATTAAATACGAAGTCTTTTCATTTAATTCCAAGTAAAATCTATACTGTAGAAAGATCCATCCTGAACCCTGGCAGATCACTGTCAGGCTCTGAATCAGAGTCCTCTGTGGAGGAGGGAAGGTGACTGGTAAACAATCAACAACTAGGAGTAGTATTTTGAGGTAATTGTCTAACCTCAGAATCACGTCAATCAGCCATTAGGCATGCAATTAGAAATACTGTGGCTTCAAAGCTTGTAAGTTTGCCTAAGGACCTAAATTATCATTTGCTCACTCTTTGATTACCCCTGCTCCATGATAAGCCAAGTTCTACCTAGCATTGCCAAAAAGTAGCAAGTTGTTTTTAAAGAGCCTTAAATATGTTTTCAAATTTCATTGGCAAATCAAGTCAGCTGTACATTATCTTCCTGGGGGCTTGAATTGCCATTGAACTGAGACCATGCAGAGCCTAGGTCTAAGCAATAAATAATCACATTCGTACTGAAATCCTTGGACTAGTCCCAATTTTCAGTCTGACTGATACTAATGGCTACTGTTGAAATAGTAATCAAAGACTTTACCTCTTAGTTATGTGGAAAGTGCTGCCTTGAAAATGTTTTGCATCATTCCTTGCCAAAAGGGTGAGATTATGTTCAACAAATACCTTTAGCATACAACAGAAACTCTGTAGCCCTGGCTGGGTTAAAACTCATTATGTAGACTATGCTGGCTCTACCTGACTGTCTGTCCAGTGTTGGGAATAAAGGCATTTGCCACCACCCCTGGCTAGAAACTTTTGTAGAATGACAACATTTGATTATATTTTAAATGTAAAAACATAGTTAAAGAGGGATTGGCATTTGCTAGATCTAGCTATTAATCCTATAGTAGCCATTGTGCCTTTTATTTATATTCTCATCACACTATGAAAATGTATCTTAAATATAGTCACACAAACCTACACTAATTTTAGCTTCCTGGAACTTTTTCTGAAATACCCCAGCTATGTAAACATACATTTCTTCATATGAAATTCTCTCTCTCTCTCTCTCTCTCTCTCTCTATATATATATATATATATATATATATATATATATATATATATATGAGAGATGACTTTTCTATGTAAGTTTTACATGATGAAAACCGAACTAGGTATGAACTATGTTGTAAGAAAGAAGAAATTGTATTTTTATGTTCATCTTCATTTCCTGTTATCCCACTAAGTTGGTATATCAATATTGGGTTGATTTCACTGAATGAAAATAAACTTAAAAATTATCCATATTGCTTGCAATGTTCAATACAGTAGAGATCAAAGTAACCAAAGTATAAATCATCAATTTATTGTGGTGCTTTGTAAAATGATATTAGGTTTCTTAATTTTTCCATGAGATCCTACTAGTTAAATAATTAGCTTACACCCACTTTAACAAATGATAAAAATTTTGTACAGTCCCTCTTTCTAATAGCAACCTGTTCCCCAACAAGTACTACTCATTTAAAATTATCCACTGATGGGGTGATGTTATGCATTCTAAATATTAATTAATTGGTCCTGTTTTCTGTCTGCTATTTACATTGTTTCTGATTGGCTGAATAAATGGTGAGGCCTTGGGCAAAGACAGAGGTAGGTAGGACTAAGGTGCACTGGCTTCTGAAGCAGAGAGCATCTTGGGAAGAAGGAGCCTCCAAGACAAGCAGCTGGAGCAGGAAGGAGACAAACGCCATGGTTTAGAGAAAAGAACATCATTCCACATGGCCTGGAACATTGGCCTAGCATGGAGAATAGCAGTCCCGGGGAATGTATGTATATATGGGGTCCTATTTGGGTAACAGAATTATGAGCTAGCTTTGATGGGCTAAGAGTGCTCAATCCAGGCCAAGTCTTGTAAAAATCCATCAGGTGTCTCTGTGCTTATTTATAATAGTGGGTTAAGTATTAACAACTGCCAAACCAATTAATACAATATAAATACTAAGTAAATAATTTAATTTTTTTCTACAATCTACCTGCCAAAAGACTTTATCAAAATTTACTTTTTGTAGTGTTCAAGATAAGAACAGTAATTCTTTTTTTTACAAAGATATACACAGGATAACTATTCCTCTCATGATAAAATCACTTCCTTAGTGTCTATATGTACGCCACTTATAATTATCACAATCTTTGACTTCTGGACCTCCCCAGAGATTCAGCATTTAGTTGAGTAAGTTTGTTCAAATGGCTCTAAATCTACCTATCCAGCCACCCACAACAACAACAACCAAAAAAATGTGCACTTCTATATAGCCTTGATTCATTTGTTAAAAATTATTGAGTGACAAACTCTGTGTTATGTAAAAGGGACTATGCAATGCAACATGAATACAAATATCTGTATACTGATTTTTTAAAATAGTATTTTATTAACTTTTTGAGAATTTCATGCATGTATACAATGTATTTTGATCATACTCACCTTCTACACTTCTCCTTAACTCAACCCAGATCCAAATCTAGCTTCCACTCCCTCCTAAATTCATGTCCTCTTTTTAACTTTATAATAACCTACCAAGCTCATTTTATGCTGCATATATACTCATAAGTGTGAGGCCATCCATGGGGCATAACATACCTACCAGTGTCACACCCTTAAAGAAAACTTTGACTTTCTCTCCCCTCAAGAGCTAATTTTTCTCTGCCCTTAGACCAGTTGTGTGTTTCTGCATTAATCAACGCCCACAGCAAAAACAAACATCTCCCAACTGCAAAAAGCTCAGGGCCAGATGGATTAAAAGAAGAATTCTCTAGACCATCAAAGAAGAACTAACACAAATGCTATGCAAATTATTCTATGAAACAGAAAAAGGAAGAAGCACTTCCAGTCTCTTTTTATGAAGCTAGTATTACCCTGATGCCAAAAGCAGATGAAGACTCAACAACAACAAAGAGAATCATTGGCCAATTTTCCCAGTGAATATAGATGCAAGAATTCTCAATAAAATACCTGCAAAAAATTTTCAAGAACACAAGTGTGCTTCATTCAGGGATGGTTCAACATACATACATCAATAAATATAATTCACCAATTAAATAGACTCATACACAGAAACCACATTATTATTTCAATAGATGCAGAAAAGACATTTGAAAAAATTATATTAAAGGCTATATATGACAAACCAATAGTCACTTTTACGTAAAATGAAGAAAAACTTGAAGCATTCCTTGTAAGATCAGGAATAGGACATGGGTGTTCACTTTTACTGTCCCTACTCAATATAATGTTAGCTAGACCAATAAGACAATAGAAGGAAATAGAAGGGCTACAGATAGGAAGAAAAAAAGTTAAAACATCCATATTTGTAGATGACATGATTCTATGTATGGTAACTCTTGACAAGGGCAAGTATCAGATTCCTGATAAGTCTCCATGGATAGGGAGACAATGTCTGAAGTGATTTTTGTAGGTTTGGAGCTTTGCTAGTTAGAAATGGAACTGAAGTGTTATTCTAGGCAGAAGGAATAGCATGTACAAGTGTCTCATTTAGAATATGCCATTTTCTTCTAAAATTTGTTATCTATAAGATGGGAGTAACAATTACTTCATGGAGTTGCAATGAGAATATGTATGAAGGTGCCTGATAGTAATAGATGTCCAATCAATATCAGCTGTATTATTCTATATTAACACCTAACAATTGCTTAACCAGTTTTTTACGTTCTGTGAAAGTGAAAAAGTAGTATATAAAATGGGTATTGAAGGGGGGAAATACTATTTGCAGCTTGGAAGAGCCACCAGCAACATAGAATACTGGATGTATTTAGCGAAAGACAAGCTAAGTTAGTGTTAAATGTGATTTAAAAGGATTTAACATGTAGTTCAGTGACAGAATGTTTGCCTGGTATGCACAAGGCCCTGGGTTAAACCTCTAGCACTGAAAACAAACAAACAAACAAACAAAAAACCAGAGTCTGATTCTGGGCTGTGTGTAAAGCTTACCTAGCTCTTATTAGCATGCATGGGAGGCCATGGTTTTCATCCCCAGTAAAAGTATGTGTGTGTGGTGTGTGTGTAGAGATCAGACATTTTAAAGGAATCAAAGTTGCTCTAGAAATCATGCTGGTGTATATCTTGAGTGCATTTTAGTCTTCCTCAACACTGTTTCCATATTCACATGGTAAGGACAGACAGTGGGATATGTGAATGTATGTGTAGGGTGTGACAGGAATAAGAGAAAACAATGGTTTTATAGGCATCTTCCTTATAATAAAAGTCCTTCCACTTTCTTCCCAATGATCACAGAGGATTGATTCTCTGCCACCAGTGACTTAGAGTTCACCTCCTTAGCAAATGTTTCTTTTGCCTAACTTGTAGCTAATTAATACAAAAGCATAAAACCTATACATTTATACAATGTAGCAGCCTAAATGTTAAGCACCCCTTTTCCTATGTAAATAAACTCTAACACATTATAAACAGTTGCTCCTTCAATTTCAATAAAGGAAGACACAGCGAAACTAGCAGTATTGCTTAAAACTTTGGATTTAGAGAAGATAGAGGGCTCAGCCAGTGAAACAACTGCCTTTCAACCCAGAGGACCTGGGTTGGGATATCCAGCACCCAAATTAAAGCCAGATGTGGTTTGTCTATAATCCTGGCACTGGAAAGTTAGCAGGGACAGGGTCTGCCAGACTCCTGGGCTTGCTACTAAATCAATTAGATCTAGGTTCAGTAAGAGAACCTGTCTCAATAAATAAATAAATAAAGATATATGAGCAATTAAAGGAGATACATAACGTTGACCTCTGGCCTAGCATTTGAACACAAGCGTGCTTGCTTGAGCACGCGCGCGCACACACACACACACACACACACACACGGGGGGGGGGGGGGGGGGAAGCTTTTACTTTTCAAAAAAAATATTTATTTTTATTTAAACTTTTTTTTTTTTTAGTATGAGTAATTTGTTTGCATGTACACCTGCCTGACAGAAGAGGGCATAAGATCCCTTTATAGATGGTTGTGAGCCACTATGTACTTGCTGGGAATTGAACTCAGGGCCTCTCAGCCAGTGCTCTTAACCATTGATCCATCTCACCAGCCCAGCTTTTATTTTTTTACTATTGAAAAGTAGACTAGTTTGCAAGTAGTGAAATATAAAGATAATAAGATACCACTAAAAAGGTTGAAACTACAGGGTTTCTCTGTGTAATAGTCCTGGCTGTTCTGGACTCACTTTGTTGACCAGGCTGGCCTTGAACTCACAGAGATCTGCCTGCCTCTGCCTCCCAAGTGCGGGGATTAAAGGTATGTACCACCGCATCTGGCTTAATGTTGAAACTCTTAAAACTAACAGTTTCATTTGTGCAAGGGTGCACAGCAGGAGGGAACCTCATTCATTGCTAGTGAAAATGAAAAAGATAAGTTTTTTTTCATAGTTAATCTTCATTGTCAACCTGATTGGATGACAAATTAATTAGGAAATTGATGACATACATCTCAGCATAATCCAAGAAAGGATTAAATGCGGTGTAAATAAAAGACCCATGCTGAATGTGGGTGGTATTATTCTACCGAGTGAGGGGTTAGAGGGAATAAAATGGGAAAAAAGAAAACCAGCTGAGTACTGGCTTTTTCCTCTTTCCCACCTCCTGGCCCAATGTGATGTTAACTGTTCTGCTATGCCTTCATTGCTAGGATAGACTGACATTTCTGAAACCAAGAGCCAAAATAAACCCTTCCTCTCTAAAGTTGGGTGTGGAAGGTATTTTGGTAACAACAATGATAAATCTAATTGACACAACCATTTTGGAAGGATGTACTAAATTTACTGATCCACCAATGGTATTCACCCAATTAATTAAATATTTATACTCACATCAACACATGAATACAAATGCCTAGGTCAGCTTTACCAAATTTATCCAAATTAAAAGCAACCAACATATAATTTAAGTAGATGAATATATGAATATAATATGGCATATATCCATACATCCATATAATGGAATACTATTTTGAGAAAAAAAAGTGTGTTATGTGGTCACACAAAACATAGATTAACCTTAAAACAATATTGATAAGTAAGCCAAGCCCCTTGAAAGTTCCATATACTACTGGGGCCAGAGAAATACACAGACAAAATAAATTAAAATGTTTAAAAATGATTTAGTTTATCATTCTATTTACATGACATTTTGGAATGGGATGACCTATACAGATGATAAATAGATTTCAAATAGCACTTGCCAGATAATGGTAGATACATGGCATTTTTCAAACTACACAGAACATTATAGCAGGGTGAACCTTACAGAGTGAAAAAATATATAATTTAAAAGGTCATCATGGGATCGATCTAAGGGTTGGATACAGAATTTGATAAAGAGAATTTTATTATGCATGTTTGAAACAACATCACTGAAGTAGATGGGAGGAGAGCACTTAAGTAGTTTAAACCAGTTTCAGATAAATATTGAACATTTTCTCTCATTTGTGGGTCCTAGAATTTACATACACACATAAAATCATATATATATGTATATGTATACATACATACATACATACATACATACATACATACATACACACAACATGAAAATAGAAGTCACACTATTCAGGGGAATAAAGGAGACTAACAGGACCCAGAAGGAGGCATAGTGGAAATATGTTCAAAGTACATTATATATACTTTTATGAAAATGACCTTTTGTAACTCATTCTCAGTAAGTATTTTGAAAGGATTTAAGCAAATAAGGAACTTTGAGAATGAGTGTTATTCATAAGACTAATGGTAAAGAAATCTCTAGATAATGATGTATACTTATATAATAAAGTTACCACAGAAAATGAGTTAAATTTAAACTATTATGCACGTAATAGTGGAATAGGACGGCCAAGGTGATAAGACAGTAGATGGCAACAGGAGTTTACAAGCAAACAGAAGGCTAGAATGATTCACATGATAATAGATTAGCATTGCAGACATTGATACGGACACATTTTAGTTTAGTAGATCTTTAGATGGTGAGATAACCAGTTCATTGTCAGCTTCCCTGGACTTAGAATCTCTTGGGAGAATAGTGATCCCTAGGTGTGTCTGTGAGGTCAGGAAGGATTAAGTGAGAATAATACCATTAATGTTGCCAAGGAAATCTTATGGGCTTGATTAACAGAAAGAATAAAAGGAAGAAAAGAGGATAGCTAGTGGAGAGCAGAATTCCCCTTTCTCTGCTTCTGGGCCTGTCATGGTATGAACTGCTCTGCTGTGCTGCTTACTTCCCACTATGATGGAAACATTGAGCCAAATAAAACTTTCCTCCTTTAAGTTATTTTTGTCAGTTTCTTTGTCATAAAAACAACACAGAAATCTAAATATAGAAATAAATGCCATAAAATTAAGAAGTATTCAATAAATTTCACAGAAAGGGGAATACAAGGTAGCATAGGAACCAAGTAAAATACTTGTCCAAAGCTGGACTGAGTTGAACAACAAAACAAAGTAGTATTGGATTATAATACAAAGTATAAGCCAAACATGTGTTAATACTTAAAATAAATTATATACATAAATGGGTAGGATCAGACAAGTCAACCTTGCAGAATTCCTCATAATCCATGTAACCATTTCCACTCTCAAGGAGATAGAGCACAAATTCTTATTCCTTAAATGGGAGCTGGACATCAGAACTTCCCTGAAAAGAATAAAGTGTTAAAAGGGAGAAAATAATAAGCTTACAGTGGAGAAATCTAAAAAAAATTGCCTTGGTCTTATTACCAAGACTAACTCTGAACATAAACCATGTTGGTTAAATGTTCCTTTGATACTATATATTTTAGCTCTATGGCCTTAATTCCTTCCAAAAGCTTAATCACAAAACAAACATCAGATTAACACAATTGATGGACATTCTACAAAATACCTACAACATTCCACACATTTGTTAAGGTAATTGAAAACAAGGAAAGTGATGAATTACTACATTCAAGAAGAAATTAAAGAGACCTAATGACTATTAAATAAATACACAATGGTGTCCTGGATGGAACCCTGGAAATTAAAAGGGATCAAATCTAAGGGAATGTGACTCCATCATGAATTTTAGTTCATAAGAATGTATCAGTTGATACTTCTGTTAAAGATAATTTGGTATGGCATATGCACTATAGTAACAAGTGATACCAGGGACAGGGCATGTAGCAATTCTGTAGTAGATCCATTGCTTTTCTGGAAATCTAAAACTACACTAAACATTTTTTTTCAAATTTCAAATATTTAGGACCAAGGTTATGAGTCAGAACAATTGCCTAGCATGCAGGAATCTCAGGGTTCAAACTCCTCCTCCCTGCAAAAATTACATAGGACAAATAAAATGTTGCATTAAGATATTATTTACCCCCAAAGATGTTGACAAAGGAAGTATGAAATGTAAGGTAAAACCAGAGGAACATGTCAACACAATGGTGAAGGAAAAAAAATAATTCAACCCCCAAACCTTACTTCCAGAATTGAATCACCCTGTGAAGCTTCTCAACCCAAAAGAAAAGGAGAAAAGTATGCATACAAAAGAAGCTGCTTTCACTGCAGTGACATGCAAAATCTTATCTGGCAAAGTTAAATGCAATGCTTTGCAACAGCAGGATCACACAATAGGAATTAGCCAAATAACTTAGCCTGCAGTAACCCACAGACTAATTTGTTTTCTGAAGAACCACATTCCAAAGTTTACACAAATCATGAAGCTTACAAAGATTTATTTTTAGTGTCCCTTTTTTTCCAGTAATGCTAAAATTGAACTTTTTCTTAACATGAGCTACATTTTGAAAAATTACTAGAGACCCAAACATAAACACTATGAATTCTGGCTTGTTTACAATCCTAAATTGAAGCTGGGCGGTGGTGGCGCACGCCTTTAATCCCAGCACTTGGGAGGCAGAGGCAGGCGGATCTTTGTGAGTTCGAGGCCAGCCTGGTCTACAAAGTGAGTCCAGGACAGCCAAGGATACACAGAGAAACCCTGCCTCGAAAAACCAAAAAAAAAAAAACAATCCTAAATTGAATCCAAGATTTCTCCACCTCCAGGCTTGAGACCCTGTTCTGGTGCTTTACAGCTAAATTCACAGTAAAAAAAAAAAAAATTCTTATACGGATACTACTGGAATAAAACTTCGAAAGGCCCACAACTACTAAGAAAATTATGTAGAACTGTGTACTAGTGTAGGCATGAAATGTATCATAGTGATGGAAAAGGTAGGGCCATTGAAGAAGTTGGGGAAGAGGAAACAGAATGACATCAAATGATTATTTCACACCAAGTGCTTGTTAATCTGAATAAAACTAGAGGTATCTGTTGATGTCTCCTTGTGAAACAAGTTGGCAGTCTGATGGTTCTGAGCTTCCTTGAAATATTTATTCTGTTATTCCTTTGGGTAATTACAGCTTATTAGCCCTATTTATATTCTCATGTTGCATAGTAAATTGTTCTCTTCTCCCTTGGTGTTTATACCCTTCAGACAGTTGTGTCCCCACCCCCTTCTCCCTTAGTCATCACTTAACTAAATTGTATAGAGAAAATTCTTTTCATCTATGCTCATAAATCAATCCCTCTTGCCCCTTAATCATTTCTGTTACTCTTCTCTGAACTCCCTCCAGTTAATCTATATCTTTTCAGCTAATGAGTTTGGAGAAGCTGTATAGCCCAGGTGTGATCCTAGGTACATTTGGTGTCTACATGTTTGTAAATATACCCAATGGGCTTTTGTAGGAGGGACAAAAATATAATAAATCAACAGTGACTTTTCTGTCCCATGTTTAGAACTCCAAATGGTTAATTATTGACCAGTTATGGGTTTTCATCAATGACCATTTATCAAGTTTCAGCTCCTGTCAGACTATAAAATCTATTATAATTCCCATTGTTAAGTAGGCACTGATATTTCTAGCATATGTTAAAATATACTTATTAAGGTTTAATCCAATCAATTGCTTCCAAAACCAGAACCTTATGTTTAATTCTTCTGGAAATTCTATTTTCAAGTTAGTATGTTGCTACCAGATTTGACTGCCTTCACAAACTAATATGGAGCTTAGAAATGGTTTTGACAAAGCTGAAAGGATATTAACTCACTTTGCTGCTACCTTTGTAGGAAGTAGGTAAATGCATTTCTTAAAGAACTGTCATTTCACAGTAAGGCAAGTTATCTCAGAATAGTGATTTATTTTTCTTTCTTTTGGGAGTTGAGAAAGAGATGCAGCATCTCATATGTCCCAGGCAGAAAGAATAATGATATCTTTGAAGACTATTCAAGTTGCCTTTCATTTTCAATAGGAATTCAGCTTCCTTTAGTAGAAAGGACAAAGTAGTTTACTCCTGATATTGGAAAGTAAGTCATTTTGGGGCAAATTCATCCTTACAATAATTTACCATCTTAAATTTCCATCCATGTATATTTCTGCTAATACTTATCTGCCATTTTTCAATGTACTTACAGCTATGAGACAGTGTAAAGCCAGTTAACATAAACTAAACAACTACTTTGTACAGAAGTTTGTAAATTATAAACATTATAGGATAAATAAGGAGAACATCGAAATATATTTCACGCTTGCACAGGAGTTTAGGATTTTTATCATTTTTATTTAAAAATTTCATGGTATGTATTTATTATACATGGTATTTTTAAAAAATAAGGACCATTGTAATACAAGTATATATAGTTTGTTGGACATAGTTTAGTTCCTCTACTACTACCATCCTATGTCTCTTTTCCCATTAGTTCTTTGTCTTCCTAGACATTTTTCTTTTACTCATACACATATGATTTTAGGTATTTACATATAATCTAGGAACCACAAATGAGAGAAAATATATGATATTTGTATCTCTGATACTGGCTTATTTTGCACAATATGCTTATCTCTACTTGCATCCATTTTCCTACAAAGTTTCATTCTTCTTTATAGCAGAAAATTTACAATGTGAATATACTTTGAATATATATAGTTTTCCTGTGAATGGTGTTGGAATTTTGATAGAGATTGTTTTGTAAGACACACACACACACACACACACATACACACACACGCACGCACACACGCAACTCACATATACCATGTTTTCTTTATTCATTCCTGTATTGTTGGATGCCTAGGTTGTTTGCATAGCTCAGCCACAGTGAACAGGATTTCAATTAAACATTGATATGCAAGAATCTCTGATTTTTTTTTTTTAACTTAAGAGTCCTTTGGGCAAAAGCTCAGGCATGGTATATCTATGTTATATGGTAGACTTATTTTTAGTATTATTGAAAAACTACCATACTGATTCACCTAATAGTTGGACTAGTTTATATTTCTATTAACAGTGTAGAAGAGTTCTCTTTTGTCCACATCCTGTTAACATTTGTTTTCTTAATAGTTGTTGTGGTAGTTTGAATAAAAATGACCCCGATAGACTCATATGAATGCTTAGTCATCAGGGAGTGGCACTATTTGAGAAGGATCAGGAAGTGTGACCTTGTTGGAGAAAGTGTGTCACTGAAGGTGGACTTTGAGGTTTCAAAAGCCCAAGCTAGTCTCCATGCCTCCTTCCTCCTTCTGCCTGATCTACAGATGTAGAACTCTCAGCTACTTCTCTAATACCATTTCTGCCTGCATACCACCATGCTCCCCACAATGACAATGGACCAAACCTCTGAAACTGTAAGCAAACCCCAATTAAATGCTTTTATAAGATGGTCATGGTATCTCTCCAGCCAATAATATATACATTAAAATGGGCTTTGTATTCTAGCTTTTTAATGGCTAACACATATCTCTAGCTCATCAATGTAGTTTTTAAAAAGACTATTTAAGGGGGAAAATGATATGATTATATTATAATCTCAAAATTTTTATTAGTTCTTTGAGAATTTCTTTTGCTATATTTTGATCATGTTCACCCGTCCTTCAATTCCTCCCATACCTACACCCACATTCCATACCCACCCAACACTGTTTTCTCATTTTAAAACATCATCAGCCATCAGAGAAGCTCAGATTAAAACTACATTGAGTCCAATTTGTGAGTATATGAGCAACACAAATTGGACTTAATGTAGTTTTAATTTGTATTTCTCTGTTGGCTGATGAGGCTGAACTTTTTTTTTTCATCAATGTACTGGCCATTTACATTTCATCTTTTGAGAAATATTGGCTTATTTCATTATCTCACTTGTTGACTGGGATGTTTGATTTCTTGGCTTTATCTTTTAGTTATATGTATATTCTGGATGTTGGTACTTTGATAGGTGTAGAGCTAGCAAAGATTTATCCCATTCTGTATGGTACCTCTTCAACCAAGTTTTACTTGCTTTTTAATTTCATGAAGTTCCATTTGTCAAATTCTGGCATTATTTCTTGAGTAACTAAAGTTCTTGCCTCTGCTTATAATTGGAAATGTTTTCCCTACTTTTTTCTCTTAACAGTTGCAGAGTTTGAGATCTTAAATTAAGGTCTTTGACCATTGGGAATAGATTTTCATGTATGGTAAGAAAGAGATGGATCTACTTTCATTCTTTTACATGTAGATAACTAGTTTTTTCAGAACTATTTATTGGAGGCAATATCTTTTCTCCATTGATGTATATGTCTGTTTGGTTTCAGTGCCATTATGATTTTGTATCTGTATCTTTGTACTATAATTTGAAACCAAGAATGGTGATATTGCCATTGCTATTCTTTTTTGCCTAGGCTGATTTTGGTTGTAAAGTTTTTGTATGAATTTTAAGATTATCTTTGCTATTTCTGTGAAGGATAGCATTGGAATTTTGATTAAAATTTGTTTAAAGCTAAATCTCATGTAGCCCAGACTACGTACATACTGATTATGAAGTTAAGGCTGGCCTTGAACTTCTGGTCCTCCTGCTTCTATCCCCGAAATTATGGGTTTATAAACATGTGCCACCATGCCACATGGGGTTATGATCTTTTAGTCATAGTAAAACATAAGGTATATGAAAACTGCAACTGAATATATATATATATATATATATATATATATCCATTATTTAAAATTAAACTTGGTGTATGCCTGTAATGAAAGCAGGAGAGGGGATAAGATAGGAACACTGAAATTTCTGGGTAATGCTGGGCTATACAGCAAGTTCAAGACTAGTCTGGGCTACACTCATGACAAAAGAAATTTGGAAAACTTAAGTGTCATGGAAATTTGGAATAATGAGTTATTAACACAAAATAGACTTAACATGGTATTACTTTGGCAGATGATAAATGGAACTGGATAATTTTGTCCTCTTTCAAGGAGCATCTGAAAAAGAGAGCAGGGAATAAGGCAAACTTTGGCACTTCTCTGTAGATCCCATTTATCTATAACTCTGCCTAGAAATGCATAGACTAGGACTTGGACCTCACCTAGGTTACTGTGCTTCTGAAATGTTCTTAATCTCTAAGAACAAATGCGATAGCAATGACTCAGTGGGAAGTAGCAACACATTTAACAGTAGAAACCATGCTGATTAAATGTGAAGGAGCTCATTAAGGAGGTAAATAAAGATGTAGCCAATGAAAAAATCAATCGATGCAACTTATTTGGACTTTACAAAGTCTTTTTTTTCCTCCCACAGTCACATACCAAAGATGGCTTAAAAATAGAAATGAATTAATGAAGTTGTATAACCAGGAAAACGATTTTAAGGACAGCAAATGAAGGAATGTGCTCTAAATCAAAAGTGTATAAAACCTCAGGATTGGAAAATAAGGTATGAGCATTTCTGAGGTCTATGTTGATAATAAGGATGGTCATCTTGAGCTCCCATTATGTGCTAGGCACCTTAGTAGGTACTTTTAAGAAATGCTTCATAAAACTTTTCAATGAAAGCATCCATCACAGCCAAAGAGTTCTAGCGCTGCTAAGTCAAAATATGCAAAAGTAGACAATTATTTTAGTTTTCATTTAAAATAGGCAAGGTTTAAATTCTATTTTATAAGTATGTTTTATTCAAAGAATGGTATATGCTTATATACAATAACCAATTTACAGTATGAGAAACATGAGATCTCTCTCTAATGTCAAGGCTGCATATTTGACCTCATAAATTCTCTCATCATCCCAAGTGTTGTGGCACGTGCCTTTAATTCCAGCATTTGGGAGGCAGAGGCAGGCAATGTTTGTGAGTTTGAGGCTACCCTGGTCTAGATAGCAAGTTCCAGTCTACTCAGGGTTACACAATGAGACCTTGTCTCAAAAAATAAAATATAAGGGAGTGAGTAGATCTGAATTCATAAAACTTTAAAATAAAATAGGGGATTCAGAGATAGCTCAGTGGTTAAGAGTACATACTGCTCTTGCAGAGGACCTGAGCACAGTTCTCAGCACCTATACAAGTAGCTGACAAATGCCTGAAACACCAGCTCCAGGGGATCTGACATCCTTTGGTCTCCATAGACTGATGTGCATATATTCACACACAGAAACACATAAATCAAAATAGATCTTTAAAAAAATAAATAAAAATGATCAATTTTCTTACTCAAGCTCTGAAATAGGCATTTACATTTTATAAATATTGAATTTGGGACCGAGGGAGGGAATCAGTGTATCTGTCTTAAAAGTCTGTAACTTATGCATCACTCGTGAGACCAATTTTTTAAAAAAAATTATTTATTTATTGCTTCAGTTTACATCTCCATCAAAGTGTCCTCTTTCCACCCTTCCCAGTCCCGGCCTCCCACCCTCTACCCTCTAACCCTTCCATCCCACTCCTCTGGAGTGGAGATATTTAACTAACTAGAAAAGAGGTCGAAAGCAGTCTTACTTTTTTCTTTTGTGAGAAAAGAAGCTCAGGAGAATCAGTGACAAGGAAGCCATAGAAATCCACAATAGAAATTAGAAGTGGGATCAGAATTTATGCTTTTATTGTAGAGTCTTCTTTTCCCTAACTTATCCTAAAAAGATTATATGTAGCATACACATATATCTTTCTATGTATCTGAAGACTATCTACAAGCTTAGTTGTCCACACATACTTGTCATCTTATTATCACTGTTTAGTTGAGGGACTTTTCTAGTATATCAGAAGAGCTCTAGCAGGGTGAGTACTGTGTCTGTTTTGATCATTACCAAGAGGAACAGCTAGTACGCTAAGCACTCACAAAATCATTTTCACACAGACATGCTGTTTTGTGTTGTAATGCTGTTTTAAATCTCCCACACCACACAATCATAACAACCAAAGACACTAAAAATAAGACATCTAATGAAACAAAAGAAAATGTTAAACTTTCTTCTGAGTGACTAAGGTACTACATGAAGGAAGAGAATGACGTGAACTTATTAAAGTTTCTCACCTTTTAACACAGAAATACCCAAGAACACTATAACCCATTCTATGATGACTTTGCTAATGTATCATTTGGAAAGGTCACTGGAAAAAAAGGCAAGAGACTTTTTGTGTCTTATGAAATGAAACTCACTGATATAAATACTAAAATGATTAACAGGAAGTTCGAAAATGTTTAGCAAACATCTAGGACTAATTTAGGTTATCATATTCTTGAATACATGCATTCGTGCTCAAACTGTTCAAAACTGAAGTTAAAACCTGTGGGTGATGATTGGTTACTCCACAAATACTTTTAGAAAAGAACAGATAATGGCTATGAAACTGTCTAGCACATAATAGGGGCTCAATAATTATTGAATTATTCACCCAAAAGAGATAAGCAACAATGACAAACATTTGTGCTAAAGAGAATATATTTTATTTTACCTAAGCTTTCTGGGTACATTTTCATCATCATCATCATCATCATCATCATCATATTTAGAAATTAATTAGACTAGATACAGAAATAGGAAAGAAAGCCTAAGAAATTCATGGACATTTATAGACAAATGATAAATTCCCAGTAGTTCAATACAGAATACTATGCTTCTTTCAGGTAACATCCTGAATTATATAACAGTGCTTGATACGTCTACAAGACAGAGTAGTCCACTGGCAAGATGTGAAAATGAAGCATACACTGCTTCTACAAAGGAAATATTGATTTTTAAAAGACGTGATAGTTTAGTTTCCAAATACACACAGAAAAAATAAAAAAGTAAGTCTATTTGTAGTTTACTCTGATAGCATGGGTAATGTCTTGTTAAGAGATATAAACAAGTAGAATTCTAATTACCACAAGAGGTTCATTACTAATTTAATAAACACGTTTAAATGGATATTTGAAAAGAAAAGAAGATGGGGGGAGAAATGACATGTAAGGGAGGTTTATATGCAGAGTATATATGGGAGCTGAGGATGTAGCTTAGTGGTAGAAATTTTTTCTGATATTTGTATGACCAAGGAAAATACAGCCCTTCCACACAAATAAGTAAATATCATGATTTGGCTGGTTTTCAATGAAGTATCTGTGATGTGACATTTGGAATTACTAAACTTTCTTGAAAAGAATGGTAGAAGTAGCTATTGTCAAAAC
>CAJQZJ010000003.1:690023-737497 GCA_907164525.1 Lophiomys imhausi
TATTATCTAAAATCAGGACTGACATCTCGATCTGCCAGTTGGCTTGCTTTTTCAATTGCTATATTCTAGATCAGAAGATGATCATGACGGTATATGTATTACTGTATAGTTGTGTGTGTGTGTGTGTGTGTGTGTAAGAAGGTTGCAAAGATGGGGTATGAGAGAGGAGTACGACAGCTCAGGACAAATTCATTCCTACCACTGGAAATTAAATTTAGGTAATGTCACTAAGTAGAGCTTGTGGTGGAACAGATTATCTCTGCTAGAGACTATTATTTCTAAAAGTTAAGCTGGACAATAAATAGTACCTCAAAAATGTCTGCTTAACCACACTGAGGGTAATTCTGTGCAAGTGGGATCCCAGAGAGCTAAAGGTGGAAAGAACCTTACACATCATCAGGTCTGGGTCCTTTGTTTCACAATTCGGAAACTGAAGCCCCTAGAAGATACAGCCTGCCCAAGGTAATACAGCAGGTTAGTCGCAGAGCTAGGCTTTGAACTGAAAAAAATGTTTTTTTTTCAGGGCAATTTTAATTAACATGCAATTTGTTTCTAATTACTTCCTCACAGTATTTAGTTTTGTTTTGGAGGAGGGCAGGGATTGAGACAAGGTCTTACTGTGTGATACAAGCTGCCCTCAAATCCTCCTGGCTCTATCTCCTAAGGAAAATTCCAGGTATATTCTAGCACATCCAGTTATTTCTCATGTTCTTAAATAGAATAACAAAAGCTTTAAAAGGAACTGTACCCTTAAGTGTTTCCACAGACAAAATAGCAAAGGTGAAGGAAACTTATCATTTCTGTTTATTCCATATTTTATTTAGAACATGAATTGATCAGAAATGAAATACAAGAATAAATTGATGGAAAGGAAACTCTTTGGGTGTCAGGAAATCGAGATTCTTGAATAACCTGTCACCAATTATTTGTTGTGTATGTGGCAGGCATGCATACACCTACCTTGATTTCATTATAATTTGTAAATGGGGATGGAATTGGTTTGAGTAGTGATTACAAAAAGACTGTGCATATGCTGTAACCTACAACCTCTAAATGTGGCCATGTTTAGAGAAATGGAGCCTACAGATGTAAATAATGATCTTAAGATACATTGGGCTGCACTTAGGGTAGCTTCCAAATTCAAATTTACATCCAGATATCCTTAGAAGAAATAGGCAAGGAAGAATTTAAGCCATACAGACACACCTGAGAAGATGGGGTGAAGACAAAGACAAAGCAACAGAGAGTTGCTAGCAGATCTGAGTAACTAGGCAGAGAAGCACAGCACAAACTGCCTTAAATAGTCTCAAAAGGAAAAAAAAACTTAGCAACATCATCTTGATTTTGGACTTCTGACCTCTAGCAGTATGGCTGTGTGTGTGTGTGTGTGTGTGTGTGTGTGTGTGTGTGTGTGTGTGTATGTGTGTGTATAATTTTGAGCAACCAAATTCAGAGTGACTTTAAGGCATTCTTACAAAATACAAAGGGACGAGAATTGGATCACATGTGAGTAACATAAATGAATGAAATTGACTGCTACATGAAACGTAAGTGTAACTGTAATGATTGATGGACAGGAGACAAGTACCTTAGCATCACAGACAAAACAGTGAATGACGATGTGCACACTCCTCAATCTTAGCCCAGAGTTACCATAGGGAATGCTGAGCAACCAAGCAGCCGAGCACTGCCAGAATGTCTGGCTTTCAAGAAGAGCTGACAATTTAATCTTTTATTTGTAATCTTTCCATATAATAATGGGGAGTCTAATTTTAATGTTTGATTTTAAAAATCTGTGGGCCAAATACTACATGAGCTGTACATTTCTCTGTGATCGTTAGCCTCAATTTTTCAATTAATTTATCCTAGCACTGAAATATGTCTTTGTAAGTGGGAGACTGGTTTTTTTTATTTGATTTGTGGTTTCTAGTTCTATTGGGAAACTAGTACCCGTAGTCACAGTATAAATGTGACGGTTTTGTTAGTTCATTTCTTTTTTTTATAATTTATTTTTTATTTCTTCAAGTTACATCTCAATCGCAATCCCCTCCCTACCCCCCCCTTCAGTCCCACTCTTCCACCCTCCTCCCCCTCAACCCCCCATCCTCTTCCCTTTTTTTAAGTTTAGGTATTACTTTTTTCCCCCAACAGCTCTCCCTTTCAGTCTAACAAATGGTTCTTTTTCTTATAACTATAAATACAATAAAAAACAACAGAAATAAATAGGCCACAATTATGAGAGTTATATGGCTTGGCACACATTTCCAATGTCCAGTCCATATGTATTTGGCACCTGACTTTAACATTCTACTATCTAACCATCTCCATGAGTTTAAAGTTCTATATCTAACTCAGCTTTCATACTAACTTGCCTCACAATTTTAAAATATCTTCCTTTGTTAGTTCATTTCTAAAAGAGAAGCCATGACATACAGTTTTTCTAATTAGTTTTTGGGTTTTTTTTTGAGCATTTTATACATGTTTACAATGTATTCTGATAACTCTCTCCTCCGCTCTTTCTCTTACTGCTCTCTCATCTACATCCCTCCAATGCATACAGTTTATTTGATGTGTTTTTTTTTTTGAGTCACAGATCTCACTATGTTTTACAAGCTAGCCTGAACTTCTTATGTAATAACTCGTGAAGCTTCTGCAGCTGGTTACAGACATGGATCAACATGTTTGCCAAACAACTTCTTCTGGGGATTTTAAATTGATTAACTCAGGAAATTTTACTACTAAAATCAAACTCAGGAAGGACATTCTGTCTGTACAACATTCCCACCTTTTGCCAGCCTTTTGAAGGTGAAAGACAACTCACTGTTATTTCATATCCAACAAAGGACATTTATACTTGAAACTAACCTGTTCTGCAGAAAAAGCACTCAGAAACCCAGTTAACTTTTTACATACAAACATTTGCAAGTGCTTATCGGAAAAGTGCTCATGCAACTTGGAACTGGAGTTGGGCAATAAATGCTTACTGAAAATGTGAAATACAAAAAGGACAAAACTTGGTAGCAGGGAAGTCGACAGCCTAACTCTGCCAAGACAGGGTAGGTAAGTCCTTCATAATCCCTGCTCTACAACAAATGTCTGTCAGAGAAATAGGACCCAAAGGCTGAAGACTGATGCAGGAATGTATGGAGAGAAAATGGGAACTGTCCAGGCAGTCATTGGTATGTCCTTTCTTAGTTTTGGAAGCTGCAGGCCCTGCACTCCCTATATAAGCAAATATATTTATCCCTCTCAGGTCTCTGAGGTGGTTGAAGAATAGACAGCTAGAGTCTCATAGTTAAATTTTGAGTTGTTTAGGAATCAAGAGGGTGTTATAGATCTAAGAAGATACTCTTAAAAGTGTGTTGCAAGTTAGTATGAATGTTGAGTCAGATATAGACCTTTAAACTCATGGAGATGGTTAGATAGTAGAATGTTAAAGTCAGGGGCCAAATATGTATAAACTGGACATTGGGAAGGTATACTGGGCCATTTAACTCTCATAAATGTGGCATATTTATATTTGTTGTTTTGTATAATACTTACTGTTATAAGAGAAGGAACCATCTGTTGGACTGAAAGTGGAAACTTCTGGGGGGAAGAGGGTGGAAGGGCGGGATAGGAAGGGGGAACAGGGAGGGGTTTGTGAATGAGATGTAACTTGAAGAAAAAAAGTAAAGTATTTATAAAAAAAAGAAAGAAAATGTGAAATACATTCTTCAATACATTGTAGTTAGACAGTACTTTACTAAGTTTGTAACCATCACTACATTGTCAGGGTTGGCCTTGAATTTACTGTGCAGACCAGGCAGGTCTTGAAGTTCTGAACCTATTACTTCAGTCTTCTGAACCAGATGGCCTGGCTCTTTGAATTTTTCTAGACTGCTTTTGACAGGTTGACAGGTTAAGGGGGAAAAAGATATACCTTAAACTAAAAAAAAAAAAAAGGGTAGAGGATGGGGGTGTTGAGTGGGAAGAGGGTGGAAGGGTGGGTGGGACTGGAGGGGGAAGTAGGGAGGGGATTGTGATTGAGATGTAACTTGAAGAAATAAAAAATAAATTATATAAAAAAGTCAACTCTTGTTAACTTCCTGGACTGATGGGACTGGGAGGTATAAAATCACCACCTGAGACTAAGGCCATGGATCTGTAGGAATTTTTCTCTGTACTTAGGGAAGAAAAAAAGCTCCTGACGGTTCCCTAGGTGAGCAAGTAGACCTGTTCATAGACTGTAGCTGGGAAAGGCTGGAGCTGATTACTAGTGCAGTTTCATGATTCATAGTGGTAAGAAAATCAGTGGTTCCACCTACTAGAGCATGATGGACACATCCCTTGCTGTGTGGACAGTTCCTACCAGTGTGCAGAGTCTCTGAGTAGTAGACTGTTTTCAGTTCATGGTAGAGAGGGGCTAGAATTGCATTTTAGGGCCATTTTGGGATATTTCATGAGACTTATGCCTGTCTATAAGATCACAAATAAGCATGCTTGTCTCTGAATGTCTGTACAGTCAGGCAAGTGGCTGAAAATAAGAGTCAAGGTTATATAGGGGTTTTATGTGGGACTGAGGTCAACAAATCTGATCCCAAAATGCAAGGTTGTACCTCCCTTTGGATACTTGTACAAGTACAATTGACGCTGGACTTCAGTTAAGTATGTTTGTTATTTCTAGTGAACAGGTGAAGTTAAGGTTAGCAGGCTTGTCCTTTGAGGCACTGGTATATGCAACTCCTTCAAGAGAACCTCACCAGATGGTTTCGGAATCAAGACCAATGCCAAGTGGAGTGTACCTAAACTTAAAAGAAGATGGAGCCTCTAAAACTGGGACAAAGATTCACAAGTCTGCGACGTTTGCATGAAGTCACCCTCTTAAAATAATTTTCCCATGTTTTAGGCTCCAATGAAGTTCACAAACTCTTACCTGAATTCCAAGGATCCCACAAAGCAATTTTATTTGTAGTTGGGTATAAGTTTTTGTTGCTGGGGAAGTATACTTGTTGGGACTTGTCTATTTTGCCATCTTGCTGACATGGTTCTCCTGTTCTGCCTTAAGAAGGAAAAAATTCTGATTCATTCCTCATCATGGATGAACACTGAAGATGCTCTGCTAAGTAAAATAAGCCAGCCAGGAAGAGATAGCTATTGCAATAATCTATGTGGTACTTATGTAAAACCATGGAGAAAAGCAAAATGATGGCTGTCAGGGTGTGTGAGAATTAGTTTCAGCATGGAAAGATAAAAAAGTTATGGACATGGATAGGAGAGATGGCTCCAAAATAACACCATAAAACTATGTGCTTATTGGTAAGTTTTATGTTGTTTAAACTAGCTACAATATAAATTGCAAAAAAGGAAAACTATTAGAAATTGGGGCAAGGATTTGCATGGTTGCTTCTTTGGAGAAGATAATACAATAACCAAAAAGCACACAAAGATTCTTATTATCATTAGGCATTAAGTAACTGTGAGTCAGTTAAATTTTAAGTTGTTTAGGAATTAAAAGGATGTTCTAGGTTTAAGAAGATGTTTATAAGTTGATAATGCAAGTTAGGATGGAAACTGAGTTAGGTATAGAACTTTAAACTCATTGAGATAGATAAATAATAGAATATTATTACTAGTAGCCAAATACATATGGTCTGGGTATTGGGAATGCATGGTATAGCCTATAATTTTCATAATTATGGTCTAATTGTATTGGTTTGTATTGTATTTATTTTTATAAGAAAAAGCTTTTTATTTGACAAAAATCCAATACCCCTTCATGCTAAAAATCTTGGAGAGAGTTGGCATACCAGGATCATAGATAGAAATAATAAAGGTAATATACAGCAAGCCAGTAGCTAGCATCAAATTAAGTGGAGAGAAACTGAAAGCATTTCCTGTAAAATCAGGGACAAGGCAAAAATGCTCTCTCCCCATATCTCTTCAACATAGTACTTGAAGTTCTACCTAGAGAAATAAGACAATTAAAAGAGATCAAGGGGATACAAATTGGAAAGGAAGAAGTCAAATTATCCCTATTTTCAGATGATATGATAGTATACAAATTTCTGACCCCAGAAATTCCATCAGAGACCTACTACAACTGATAAACACCTTCAGCAATGTGGCTGGATAAAAAATCAATTAAAAAAGTCAGAAGACCTTCTTTATACAAAAGATAAATGGGCTGAGAAAGAAATTAGGGAAACAACACCCTTCACAATAGCCACAAACAATATAAAATACCTGGGGGTAACTGTAACCAAGCAAGTGAAAGACCTGTATGACAAGAACTTCAAGTCCTTAAAGATATTGAAGAGGACATCAGAAGATGGAAAGATCTCCCATGCTCATGGATAGGTAGGATAAACATAATGAAAATGGCCATCCTACCAAAAGCTATATACAGATTCAATGCAATTCCTATCAAATTACCAACACAATTCTTTATAGACCTTCAAAGAAAGATTCTCAATTTCATGTGGAACAACAAAAAACCCAGAATAGTTAAATCAATCCTGGACAATAAAAAAACAACTGGAGGTATCACCATCCCTGATTTCAAGCTCTGCTACAGAGCAATAGTAATAAAAACAGCATGGTACTGGTATAGAAAACAGACCAGTTGATCAATGGAGTCCAACTGAAGACCCAGAAATAAATCCACACACCTATGGGTACTTAATTTTTCAGAAAGAAGCCAAAACTGTACAGTGGAAAAAGGACAGCATCTTAAAACAAATGGTGCTGGTCTAACTGGATGTCGACATGTAAAAGAATGCAAATTGACCCATACTTATCACCCTGCAGAAAACTTAAGTCCAAGTGGATCAAAGACTTGAACATAATACCCGACACACTAAATCTAATAGAAGAGAAAGTGGGGGAAAAGCCTTGAACTCATTGGCACAGGTGACAACTTCCTGAACAGAACACCAACAGCTCAGGACCTGAGATCAACAATCAGTAAATGGGACCTCATGAAACTTGAAAGCTTCTGTAAGGCAAAAGACACTGTCATTTGAACAAAATGGCAACCTACAGATTGGGAAAAGACCTTCACCAGCCCCACTTCTTACAAAGAACTAAAGAAATTAAATGCCAAGAAACCAAATAATCCAATCAAAAAATGGGAACAGAGTTAAACTGAGAATTCACAAAGGAGGAATCGCCGAGAGACACTTGCAGAAATGCTCAGCATCCTTAATCATCAGAGAAATGCAACTCAAGAAGAATATGAGATTCCATCTCACACCTGTCAGAATGGCTAAGATCAAAAGCTCAAATGACAGCACATGCTGGAGAGGGTGTGGAGAAAGGGGAACAGTCCTCCATTGCTGGAGGAAGTGCAAACTTGTACAACCACTATGGAGGTCAGTCTGGAGATATCTTAGAAAGCTTGGAATAGCTCTGCCTTGGGACCCAGCCATACCACTTCTGGCTATACATCCAAATGATTCCTCACCAGTCCGCAAGGATAACTCCTCATCTATGTTCATAGCAGCTTTATTTGTAATAGCTAGAAACTGGAAACAACCCAGATGTTCCTTAGCCGAAAAATGGATTAAAAAAAACTTTGGTACATTTACACAATGGAATACTACTCAGCCATCAGAAACAAGGAAATCATGCAATTTTCTGCCAAATGGATGGAACTAGAAAACCTCATCCTGAGTGAGCTAACCCAGACTCAGAAAGATACACATGGCATCTACTCACTTATAGTTGGATTTTAGCCATATAGTACAGGATAACTATCTTACAATGAACACACCAAAAAGAACAGGAACTTTTTTACCTGTTAGTGGGACATTTTGTCCTAATAGAGTTGTCATATATGCCCCCAGTGAAAGAGGAAACTCTTAACACTCATAAAACTGTTGAACTGAGGGCGAATGATGTGTAGGGGCAACCCACTCTGGTGGAGTAGGATAGGTGGGAGGGAGGGAGAAGGTGGGAGGGGTGGAGAGAGGGATTGCAATGGAGATATAACTTGAAGTAATAAATAAACAAAAAAGACCTTTTTATTGGACTAAAATGGGGAGCTGCTGGGGGGAAAAGATACACCTTAAATTAAAAAAATAAGCAAATTTCTATTTGAATGGTGAGGGGGGAAGAGGGTAGGAGGGTGGGACCAGGAGGGGGAGGAGGGAAGGGACTATGATTGAGAGGTTACTTGAAGCCCAAAGACAAACTTTCTAATACAAAATTTTGCTTGCTGTTTTTTACCTTGACAAATGGTAAGACTATAACTGAACTTCATGTTGTAAGAACTGTTTGTGAAAATTATCAAGTAAAAGGAAACCCTACCTGTATGTATAAAAGATTTATGAACTATTATGCTGTCAAACTTTGACGGTTTTAAACCTGCCCAGAAGTCTACCTGCGTACCTGATATTGATATTTTCTCTCTCCCTCTCTTCTCTCCCTCTTTCTCCCCTTCTCCCCCTTCCCTCCTTCTAATTTTGCTTGTTGGTCTTTATGCACCAGCATTGATGATAAATAAATTTTCTTGTTCTGTGTAAAAAAAAAAAAAGAAATAAATATAAATAAATAGAAATTGTGAATTCTCCTCAACTATCTTCATAGAAGCTTTATTTTTAATAGCTAGAAACTGGAATCAACCCAGATGTGCTTCAACCGAAGAATGGATAAAAACAAAAACAAAACTGTGGTACATTTATACAATGGAATAGTACTCAGCTATCATGGATACAAGGAAATCATACAATTTGCAACCAAATGGATGGAACTAGAAAACCTCATCCTGAGTGAGCTAACCCACACCCAGAAAGATACACATGGCATGTGTTCACTTATAACTGGATTTTGGCCATACAGTACAGGATAACTATCCTATAATCAACAAACCCAAAGGAATAGGAACATGGATTTGTTAACTGTTAGTGGGAGAATTTGCCCTAGTGGAGCTACCATGTAGGCCCCCAGTGCAAGAGGAAGCTTTTAGTCCTTATGTGACTAACGAACTGAAGGGAGTTGATATGTGGGGGCACTCTACACCAGAGGAGCAGGATAGGTGGGAGACGGGTTAAGGATGGGAGGGTGGGAACAGGAGGGGTGGAGGGAGGGGTCTGTTATGGATATGTAACTTGAATTAATAACAAATGTAAAAGAAAGAAAGAAACTGTGAGTTAGAACTACAAAGAGATATCACTCCACATTCACTAGCCTGGCCCTAATGGAAAATAGAGGCAATAATAAATCTTGCTGCTGGAGAAGTTAGGATCTTCACTTGTTGGTAGCAGAAACATAAATGTTACAGCCATTTCAAAAAGTAATTTGGCAATTCCCTGTAAAATTATAAAAAAAATACAACTGCTTGTATATATCCCAATGAACTCAATTATGTATTTAACCAAAAATCTTTATGAGAATATTCTTGTTGTACTAACAGTAGTCAAAAGGTGGAAACAATTCCAATGTCCATCTGATGAACACACAAATTTGTTGTAACCATACAATGGAATATTATTTAGCAATAAGATACAATAGGATGCTTATAATGCTATTTAATTTGCAGATAAAGTCTGAAAATAGGTTCTTTCATTTTTATATCAATCACAAATGATCATATTTTTATGTAACTGCATTTATTTAAAGTATTCAAAAGAATTAAACATAGAGATAGAAAGTACATTTATGGCTCTTCCTGTAAGCGGCCATAGGTGACCTGAGAAGATGACTCAATAATCTTCTTGACCCAGAAAACCCTACAAAATCATGCAAATCAAGAGGTTCAAACCTTCGTGCTCACTTTAAGAACACCTGGGAAACCGCCCAGGCTATCAAAGGTATGCATATCCAAAAAGCCACCAAGTATCTGAAAGATGTCACTTTAAAGAAGCAGTATGTGCCATTCAGGCAGTATAATGGTGGAGTTGGTAGGTGTGCCCAGGCCAAACAGTGGGGCTGGACTCAGGGTTGGTAGCCAAAAAAAGAGTGCCGAGTTTTTGCTGCACATGTTTAAAAATGCCAAGAGTAATGCTGGACTTAAGGGTTTAGATGTAGATTCTGTAATCCTTGAGTATATCCAGGTGAACAAGGCACCTAAAATGCGCCAAGGAACTTACAGAGCTCATGGTAGGATTAACCCATACACAAGAGCTCCCCCTGCCACATTGAGATGATCCTCACTGAGAAGGAACAAATTGTTTGAAAGCCAGCAGAGGAGGTTGCATAGAAGAAAAAGATATTCCAGAAGAAACTGAAGAAACAAAAACTGATGGCGTGGGAATAAATTCAGCATAAAATAAATGGTATATTTATGGTTACTATGGGCTGGACAGAGGGGTTGGGAGTTTATTATTGGAGTAATGAAACTTTTTAATTAGTTAGTGCACATCTACACCAGGTCTATTTCCTTGCTATTTTGAAGAGAGCAGAAACACACATGGATGTCTGTGGTAGGACCTTCAGTCCTTTGAGCACATGTCCAGAAGTAGAGAAACCTCCCTACGCATTTCCATAATGATTATACTAGCTTATACCCCCACCAGCAGTGAATACAGGTTCTTCTTTCCATATACCCTAATATCAGCAGAATATATTTAATCAGTGAAAAATAATTTTTATATATTAAATTAGGTAAAATTCTCTTAAATTTTAACAATGAACTACTTTCCTTAGAAAAATTAACAATAAGAACCATGAAGTTCTTAGGTCTTGTCCTCATGATATTTCACCAAAATAACAATTATTTTAGTGAATATGCTATCTTCATACACAGCATTATACTCTCCCTCCCATTTTTTATAACAGCCATTGTAATTGAGGGGAAAGATGGAATCTCAAAGTGGTTTCAAATTTCATTTTCCTGATGGTTAAGGATATTTAACATTTAAAACTATAGTTACAGGATATGTTTCTTCTTTTGAAAACTGTCCATTTCATTAGCCTATTTACTGATTGGTAGTTTTTTTTTTGAGTGCGTGTTTAATTTTTACAGTTTTTATATAGATATTAACACTACTTCTGAGGCATAGCTCAGAAAGGTTTTTCTCCCATTGTGTAGGTTGTCTGTTTACTTGGATGACAGCTACTTTTGCTATGTAGAAACTTTTCAATTGCATGTAGTTCCATTTGTTGGTACTGAGGATTATTTCTTGTTTGTTCTATTAGAACCTTTTCAGAAAGGTTTGAACTATCCATATAACTTGAAATTTATTCCTTGTTTTCTTTCAACAGCTGAAGGTTTTAAATTAAAGGTTTTGGCTCATTTTAATTGAATTTTCTGCATGGTGAAAAATCAGGGCCTAATCAATCTTCTGTAGTAGGATATCCAGCAATATTTGTTGACTAGCTTGTCTTCTTTTCCCATTATATGTTTTTGATGCTGTTGTCAATCAGTAGGTGATTATCTGTCTTTAAGACAGTTATTGTTTATAACAATCTCCATTGTTCTGCACACAGAATCTATCACTGAACACCTAGATGCACTTATATTCCATAGGCATACACAGAGAGAGATATAGAGAAAAGAGAGAATATGAAGTTGGCAAGAGAAAAATAATTACAATTATATTGAAATGGGAAATAATATACAATAAATTAAAATTGAAGCAATTTTCATAACTATGTTATAGGCTTTAATGAAAAAGGGGGACAGCATACCAGAAAAAAGAAATGTTTTGAAACATAATAATTATTACAGCTTGGATGTAAAATGCTACCTACAGATTCATGTGTTTGAACACTTAGTCCCCAGACAGTGACATCATTTAGGAACACTGTAGAATCTTTGGAATGTAGAACCTAGTGGAAGGAAGTGGATCTTTGGGGAGCAGGCCTTGGGCTTTATAGCCTGTCCTTATTTTTTCTATTATATAATCTGGTTTACTGTTCTGCTATGATGTGAGGATATGATGAATCTGACTTGCATGCTCCTGCCATTTTAGAGATGTCTGCCACCATGCCTTCCTCACCATGATGGCTGCTATATTCTCAAGTCATAATCCAAAAACAATGACCGACCCCTCCCTGCCCCGCACTGCTGTGATAAACCTGACATGTGGCTCATTGGCCTTTGGAATAGTATGGGAGTACAATGCAGAAGAGTTTGAATCTGGGGGCTAGAGAACCCCTAGAATGCCATAATCAGAGCTTAGTGAGTGTTTATGGTGCGAGTTCAATGACCAAACTTGGAGGGACTCTATCCAGCCCAAGCATGACAAGAGTGGCTCTGGCAAACCTTGCCCTTCTCACCCATTCCCTCTGCCTTGCTAAAAACTGTTAGGTTAGACTTCTAAAACTAACTACCAAGGTCTATTCCATTGTTTGGCTATTTCCTCCTCCTGAGGCTGACTACTAAGGTCCAAAAGTATTGAAGTCTAGCAATCAAAAACCCCCTTTGGCTCACCTAATTAACTTGACAAATTAAAATTAAACACCTCATCCTAACACGGGGTTTCCCCCTTACCTTTATAAATCATTTGCCTATGGATCATGTCTCCCTCCTCTCTATCCAAAGGCAGTTCCCTGGAACAAATACTCCTCTTCCTTCTCCTTTGCTCCTTTCTCCTTCTCCCTTGTCCTCTATCTTCTGACTTTGTCTCTTATACCCTGCCCTCTGTCTCTCTGGGGGAAATAAATCTTTGTGATAAGAACTCGATCTTAGAGTATCTTGAGCCGATATTGGTCCCTTTAAAAGTGCTGATAGAAACATGGACAATGATGGCCAGGATCAAGACCTAGCCCACCATTTTAGAGTGGGAATATCTGTTCTGTGTGATTCCATGTTGGAAAGGGGTGGTAACTTAATTATTTTTACAGGGCTTCACAATTAGTAGACTGGCTTGAGTTTCAGAAGAGATTTTGGTATGTGTATGTATGTATGTATGTGTGTGTGTGTGTGTGTGTGTGTGTGTGTGTGTGTGTAGTATGTGCATGTGTATTTGCTTGTGTGTTAACGTGTTAATGGGAATACACATCTGTGCATTATGTGTGGAGGCCAAAGTCTACTGTTGGGTATCTACATCACCTGTCACTCTCAGCAGTATGTTTTGAGGATCTCTAACTGAACCTGGAACTCACCAATTTGGCAAGATTAGCTAGCCAGGAGACCCTGTGAATCTTCTTGAGTCTACTTCCCCAGCAGTAAGATTACCAGCTCATATGCTGCCATGATCAAATTGTTACATAGAACCAGGGATCCGAAATAACCCCCCTGTACTTTATAGTAAGCACATTTTCAGCTAGGCCTTCATTAGCCCAAAATTTTGGACTTTTGAACACTATTGGAAATATAAGACTATGGGGATTTTTGAAGTTGGCCTGATTGTGTTGAGATGTCCATGAGCCTATGGGAGCCAGGAATAGAGTGTTATGACTTGAATGTGAAAAGTCTCCTACAAGCTCATGTCCTCAAACTCTTGATCTCTAGCTAGTGACACTATTTAGGGAGCTTGAGAGCCTTTAGGAAGTAAGGCCTATCTGGAGGAAGTAGATATCTAGGGTGTTCACTCTGAGACTTACAATATCACTATCCACTTGCCATTACTTCCTCTTCCACCCAAATGTGAGAACCAGACTCATGTTCTACACACTTTGTCACCAACTGCCACCACACTTCCCTGCCAGATTGGGCTGCCTCAACTCAAACTGTGAGCTGAAAATAAACTTTGCTTTCTTTAAGATGTTTCTCATCAGCAACAAGAAAAGTAATCAATGCAATAACAAAGCACTTTAACCATCTCAGTTAATTTAACTATAAACCCATAAAGGTTGTACAAACTTTAACACAAAGAGAAGAAAATAAGTAAGGAAAATAGAACACTCAATAGCTGAGGGGAAATATCAAAAGACCTAACATACATGCATGTATATCAACATAAGAATTATTTTCTAAGTTAAACAGAAATCAAGTTGCTAAGAGACAAGCAACATATGCTTATCCAAATATACAGAGATAGATAGGTCTTCAAAAACCTCAAGAGACCTGTAGAATATGGCATTCAAAGATGTTTTCTTGTAGACAGAATGCTGTCCAAAAAGGACAAAACCTGGAAGCAGGTAAGTCGACAGCCTAGCTCTGCCAAGACAGGGTAGGTAAGTCCTTCATAACCCCTGCTCTACAATCAATGTCTGTCAGAGAAGCGGGCCCAAATGACTGAAGAGCGATGCTGTAATGTATGGAGAGAAAATGGGAACTGTCCAGGCAGCCACTGGTATGTCATTTCTTAGTTTGGGAAGCTGCAGACCCTGTACTTCCTATAAAATCAGATATATTTATCCCTCTCAGGTCTCTGAGGTGATTGAAGAACAGATAGATAAAGTCTCATAATTAAATTTTGAGTTGTTTAGGAGTCAAGAGAGTGTTATACATCTAAGAAGATACTTTTAAAATTGTGTTGCAATTAGTATGAATGTTGAGTCAGATATAGAACTTTAAACTCATGGAGATGTTTAGATAGTAGAATGTTAAAGTCAGGTACCAAATACATATGGACTGGTCATTGGGAATGTACGTTAAGCCATATAACCCTCATAACTGTGGCCTAATTACCTCTGTTGTACTGTATTGTATTTATTATTATAAGAGAAAGAGCCATTTGTTGGACTGAAAGGAGAAACTGTAGGGGGAAATAAGATATACCTTAAACTTAAAAGAAAAAAAAAGGGAAGAGGATGGGGGATTGAGGGTGGGAGGGTGGGACTGGAGGGGGAATAGGGAGGGGACTGCGATTGAGATGTAACTTGAAGAAATAAAAAATAAAGGAATAATAATAATAATAATAATAATAAAGGAAAAAAAAGATGTTTTCTTAACTTAAGATTTTTTTTTTGATATTGAGACATGTCAGCCCCTGACAGCACCCCATATTCTACTCCTAGTATAGGATGAGCATCGAAGAATCTCCATTTGGAGATGGTTGCATTAGTGGCAAGCTTGTCACTGGACAAGAAAAATCCTTTGCTTCAACTGCAGACAGAACGGTGTCCAAAAAGGACAAAACTTGAAAGCAGGTAAGTCAACAGCCTGGCTCTGCCAACACAGGGTAGGCAAGTCCTCCATAATTCCTACTTTATAATTAATGTCTATCAGAAATACTGGGCCAAGAAGCTGCAGATAGATGCTCTAATGTATGGAGAGAAATTGGGGACTCTCTAGGCAGTTAGTTGTCTGTCATTTCTTAGTTTTGGAAACTGTTGGCTCTGCACTTCTTGTATAATAAGATATATTTATTCTTCTCAGGTCTCTACTAGAGAGTTATAGCCTCACTTAAATTTTTAAGTTGTTTAGGAATTAAAAGGATGTTCTAGGTCTAGGAAGATGTTTTTTAATTGGTAATGCAAGTTTGGATGGAAACTGAGTTAGGTATAGAACTTTAAACTCATGGAGATAGATAGATAATAGAATAATATCAGTTGCCAAATATGTATCGCCTGGACATTGGGAATGTATGCTAAGCCTTATAATTTTCATAATTGTGGCCTAATTATTTCTGTTGTTTTGTATTGTATTTGTTGTTATAAGAGAAAGAGCCATTTGTTGGACTGAATGTGGGAGCTGTTGGATGGAAAAAGATATACCTTAAACTAAAAAAAAAAAAAAAAGGAAGGGGATGGGGGGTGTAAGGGGGAAGAGGATGGGACTGAAGGGGGGAGTAGGCAGCGAATTGTGATTGAGATATAACTTGAAGAAATTTAAAAAATAAATAAATATTAAAAAGAAATTAATATGTAATAATTTTAAAATGTTTACAAAAACAATAAAAGACTCTAAACCATACACCCAAGAAGTTTGATAAATGCCAATAAGGATAAATATCATTTTAAAACATACAAACATATCAAATTGTTTAAAATTACAGATAAAATCTTGACAGTACCTAAGGAACAAAAATACAATCCTTTGGGAAAACAAAGGTATGTTATCAGAAACTATTTAAGATAATTGACTGGCACTTTATAAAGCATGGGAACAAAACATAAAAGTAAAAAACAAAAAAGTTATTATCCAAAATTTTATACCCTTCCAAAAATCTTTCAAAATAAAAGTGAAATAATAGTTTTGTTCAGACAAAGACAAACAGAACTCATACCAGAAACCCTGCATTTCACTAAATGTGAAAGGGCTTTCTTCATGAAGAAAAAAAGTTCTTAGACAGAGAACTGGGTCATTTTCTCTGGAAATGTTTTTAAATGATTGTAATTTATTTCCTTTAAAAATGTTACAGAATAAGTCAGACATGGTAGTGCATGCCTTTAATCCCAGAGAGGCAGAGGCAGGTAGATCTCTGAGTTTGAGGTCTATAAAAGTCTACAGAAGAGAGTCCAGGACAGCCTGGGCTCTGTTACACAGACAATCCCTGTGACCCCACCCCCCAAAAAACTTAGAGAATACCATTTGCTATCTAAAGAATATGTAGTTAGGTCCTGGTTTCAGATAGGGTGGGGTGACTATACTGTATCCTGTCCTTTCTACTAAATGCTGATATAAAATTACATAGAACAAATGAAGCAGTTATTTGAAGACTGTGAGAGATAAAAGTTATCAGGAAAAATGAGAAGGCCAGAATTCCAAGTATCATCAAACTGGAGGTGACTTCTAAATTTTCTTCTGGCATCATTCTCTCTGAACTCAAGGCAACTAACAAACCAAATATGGGCTCCAGGTGCAAAAAGGGAACACTCCCAAAGTCATCTAGTTCTATATTCTTAAGGAAAGGGATTTTATTTTACACACAAAAGGATGGAGAGTCAAAAACTTCCCCCTAAATTGGAGAAGACTTAAAGATCACATTTGGGTTAGCCATGAGGCCTGGAAAACGGGCTTCTCTGACATAGTAGGGAACACATTTTCCATTCTCTTCAAGGAAAATTCCTTTCTCTGCAGGGGAAATAATTGGAATTTTGTCCAATTCTCTCTCAGAGGAACCATTTTCACATATGCTCTAAATGGAATTCAAGTTTTAAGCACAGTGCTAGGCAATAGATACTTCCCTTCATGTTGTTAGTCACAGACCACTAAAGACTTCCCCCTAAAATACAAGCTATTGCCATTGGTCTTGGTTGTCTTTAGAACAAGTTCTGTTAGAACTTGCTGTTAGAACAGCAAACCCTGTTGCTGAAGACACTACACTGGTCACAGGAGTTGGATAAATAGAGCTGGCATGGACCTGGAAGCCTCTCAATGCTGTCATAGGCTTACTATTCAAGCTGGCAGAAAATATATCAACAGTCCTATTCAGCTGTAAATCTTGTGAACTACAGTAACAAGCCAAGCAAGATATGTTCAATAGTGTAATAGTGGTACTAATATCTTGGGGGTAACTAGTATTTGACTGATATGAATTATGGTCTGCTCAATAGGAAGGAACTCATGCCAGATACCACAAACCTAGCCAAGAACTTGTGGCTGGAGAGGTCACAGACCCTAGAACAGAAGCTATTACTAACATTTTGATAAAGTGATAGAGTATCCAACTACCTTCTAAATAATTATCCTTAAACCTGTAGATACGTGCAGGCTTCACTTATTTCACTTCCCAAAGAAGCTTCATTTTGCAGCAGACATAGGCTACAATAGAGATCCATAACTGGTAAAAATGTGTAGAGAATAAGCCATGGGGTGTGTGTGTGTGTGTGTGTGTGTGTGTGTGTGTGTGTGTGTGTGTGCATCCCCAATTAGTAGATCTATAATATAACCCCTTCACTTATTAGTAAAAAACAATATTGTGGGAAAGGAGTCAAAGCAATTGTAAGAGTCACAGGACAAGGATGTGTCCTGCTAGATAGTATCTTCTGGACATGAAAGGGTTGCCACATCCATGAACTCTAAAACAGTGTGTTGTCTGCACAAGATCTACACGAGACTACACTGGTAGGCACTTAAACGTGGTCGAGGTAAAGGTTCAGAAGGTCCTAATTCCCACTTGAAGATCTATAGGAAGTCAATAGCTATTGAGGGAGGGACAGTCAGTTTTCTTCAGGGATGAGCCCCTTGCTGAGCCCATGCTAAAGTACTTATCCCTGAAGTCATGCAAATATGAACAACTGGATTTAATAACATTTATAGTAGAAGAGGACATGAATTTAAAAGGTGAAAGTGCAGGTGTACTCTGAAAGGAGTATGAAGGGAATAGGGAGGGATGGATATGTAAATACAGTATGCTCACATATAAAATTCTCAAAAATCCCACAAAAATAAGATGCTATAAAGTTAATTTCATAGCTGAACTTTGTAACCTGTGCTGGAGTTTGTGAAATAATAATACCTGTCTTTAAAAGGCAAGTAACAACCCACTCCCTAATTATAGTCACATAATATTTAAAACCAACAAAGCTGATTTATATGTTATTCAGTTGTTAAAAATTATGATCAGTATCTTAACATCTTTTCAAAAGTACAATGGCAAAGGTTAAAGGAAAAAGATAAAGTTATAAAATAATAAATTAGAACATGTAATAGATCCAGTGAGAATTACTAAATTAATATTTTTCACTGAGACAATTACAATATTTGTGGTTTCATGTCCATCTTTTCTGCTGTTACTCCCTCTCTGATTTACAAATGGGCCTCATTCTTAGAGCCAGATTGCTCCAGTACCAACTTGAGAAGCTCACTTGTCACTGTTTACCTCTAAGAATCCTCAGGAACATCTGCTTCCCAGCAGCTTGGGCTATGAGGTTGTCTAAACGTGAAATGCACACAGCTGAGCACAAACACATGTCCACACATGCAATCACACACACTCTTCTGTAAGCGCACTTACCCACCAAAAGCAATGGCTCAACTTTCCTGAGACATTCTTAAAAGAACTAGAAGCCTTCTTTAAAGACAAAGTTTTCAGTGCCCATGTTGGTCTGGGCTTTTGTCTGATAATTACAGAGAAGATAATGAAAATGTTGAATCCATTCTGAAATTAGGGTTGGGAAAATTCAAGACAGCTATCCTTTTCTGGGTTTTTTTGGTGTATATGCATTACACCTTCATGCAGAGACCTCATGCAAAATCCTCTGATCTGAGACTAGGAAGCTGGTGATGACACCAGGAAGGTGGATGTGGGAATAAAAGAAGAAAAATGACAAAGGCAACTCTTCACAGAACTGAGATTTCTTAGTAACATTAAGTTTGGTAATTAAGTTAGAAATATATGGAGTACACGTTTACTTTTTACTTTGAAAGTTCATCTACATCCAGATACTGGAGTATGTTTCCAGGTTCGATCTTGAGAGGCTATGTCAGCTATTACTACTATTTGCTCCACAGGGAACCTACTTGCTATTTTAAACACAACGAAGAAACCTACTTTTTTGCACTCAGTTATATGCTTAGTTTTAAGACTGCTTATTTGATCAAAGACATCTAAGAATGGTATTTATGTCTAAAACACTGCTCATAATTCTACAAACACTTAGAAGAGCCCTTGCTTTTCTTACTTTAAAAAAAGCACCAACCCTCCACAAAAAATAGGAAAAACATATAAGAAAACAAATGAAAGGGAACACAATTTGATTCCTATTAACTTATGGGAAAGACTGAGAGCTAATGGCCTTCAGAGTGCAGATAGGACTCTTGTAGGGCCCTGAAGAGTCAGAGAACAACAGAGAAAAATGCCTGTTGCCCATGTTTTTCTGGTTCCCTAGTCATTTCTAAAACACATACATGTACCTTTAGACAATGGTAGTGATGGTGACAGTGGCTGTATGTCACTCCTGAAGAATGCTAGTGAATGAAATATGAATGCAGGAGATATGGTAAAGACATGAGAGGCATGTGTGGTTGGAAGAAAAAAAAACTATCATATTCCTTTGTGGAAATATTTTCCCAGTCACCATTAAAGTTCTTTTTGAGAAATGCAAACAATTACTTCTCATAGAGAGAGGAAATATATTATTATATAAAAAGTCCATAGTCTTCAGAAACCAGTTTAACAAAACATTTTCACTATTGCATATTTCTAATATTAAAATTTGTTAAAACAGCTGATGGACTCAGCAGGTAAAGGACCTTGTCATGAAGACTAACATCTTCACTTCAAATTCCATGATCCACTTGGTAAAAGGAAAGAGCTGATTTCTTAAGGATTGTCTTCTGACTTGTACAAGTATGCCATGGCATACACGTGTACCCCTCTCTCACACACACTTAATAAAGAAATACTAACAAAAACACTTAAAATGGTTATAAGCATGATGGTATATGAATATAATCGAAGTACATGTGAGGAAGAGGATCATGAGTTTGAGAAAGCCTGGACTATATAGGAAGTCTGATGGCAGCCTGAGCTTTATAACGAGATAGTGAATATGCACTGCTAGAGTTAATTTCTACCAAATGAGTTTTGGAAATTACTTTAGAGATGATACATGCCTCTTTTGTTTAATGGGCACAGGCTGTTTCTTTGTAGTTGGAGTTCATTGAGAACAGGCAACCAGCATTTCTACTAAAAAATTCAGGATGCTGTAATCTCCACACCAAAATGAAAATGAAACTTTAACTGCAGGTCAATCTAACACCAAAGTTGTACCACCTCATACCATGTTTACCCTCACACATATGTAAAACAGTAGCAGAATACAAATTTAAACAGTTTTGAACACACACTTGTTGCTGGTATTCTCTATTCTTCTTTACAGGGCAGTTTGGAGCAAGAGACCAAAGTGTGTCTAGCAATTGGCCAACCCTTGTATTCTCAGATAGTACAGACAGCAGTTATGCTGTGCTCATGATAGGAGGACCCTTTCTGCCTCGGAATCTAGGTTACATGCTTTAATCTGTAGAGTATGCAATGCATAAGGAACCACACAATTTGAGAGAGCTCCCAATGGCAACTTATAAAGGCTCTTTAAAAAATGAATCGATGCTGAATTAACTTTAAAGACAAAACACGAATACCTTCCCTTCAAGCAAAGATACTCAGGCACTGTGACTACAGTAAAAAAAAAGCTTCAGGGGAAAAAAAAAACAGAAAAAAAATTGATTTGGGTGAATTTGAAAAGGATACAATGCTAAGGATCTGAAAGCAACTGTGGCAACAAGGTTGGTGACACAGCCTCATGTGTACTGGTAGGGATAGAACTAATGGCTAAATCTCTTCCAAGACACTCAGTTTTAATATAAAAGAAAATAAGATCTCCACTGGTGCCAGTGACCTTGCAAGGATCACTATCACCCTGCATGCAAGGCCTCAGGCACCTTCCCTTTGTTATGAAAGGCAGAATCTAGTAAGAGATTTGTGCATGTTGAGTAAAAATGGGGAACTGGGAAAGAACTCCCTTGCAGCAACTCAGGATAAATCTCTAAGAGGAAGCCTTTAAAGATTTTAAATACAAAAAGAAGTTACATCATCAAGCTACAAGGATCCAGCCAAACTGGATGCTCACTGTCTTTTTATTTTATTTGTTTTTGTTGTTGTTTTGAGACAGGGTTTCTCTGTGTAGCCCTGGCTGTCCTGGACTCACTTTGTAGATCAGGCTGGCCTCGAACTCACAGAGATCCACCTGCCTCTGTCTCCCGAATGCTGGGATGAAAGACCTGCACTACCATGCCTGGCTTGTCTTTTTACTTTTATTTTTGTGGTGCCATGGCATTCTGTTCAGTACAGGGTGCCGCAATGGCTAGGCTTTGTTACTATCTCTACTTGCTCTCCCTTCAGAGGCAAAGATTTTTCTATAGATGTATAAGAAAATTAAAGTTGTCCACATATCAATTGAGAAACTGCACATTTCCTTGATGAGAACTTAGCTACTAGGTTTTTAGTAGTTGAATCGTGGCAAGGAAGCAAATCCCAGAACTCAACGGCTCTTTGGGGAAATAACATGACATTGTACTTGGCTGTTGTTCTGTTTTTTTGCACACAGAAAGATTTCTTCACGGAAATCAAGATTGTGATGTTTACATAAATTAAGCAGGACTGAAGCCAGTAAAAACGGTATCTCTTTGCCAAGGGCTTATGAACAGGTGAAACTCAGTAACCAATGCATCCTCACATCACTATTTCTGTTCTGAACTAGGTACACCAAGGGATTTGTCAGGACACACAGACTAACAAAAATCATCCTGAAATTTAAGTCTTAAAGATAGATACAGCCTAGACTGGGTGGTTCTGTTTATCTTCATGTGTTGATTTTGACCCCTCCAGGTCTCTGTATTCCTCTTCCCTCTCTTACATAGGGTTCCCAGAGCTCCACCTAATGTTTGACTGTGTGTCTCAGCATCTGTTTTGATCTGCTGCTGGGTGGCATTTCTCGTAGAACAGTTATGCTAGGTTCCTGCTCCTCTGGGTTTGTGGGTTGTAGGATTGCTATCCTGTACTTTACGTCTAAAATCCAGTTATAAGTGAATACATGCTGTGTGTATTTTTCTGGGGTTGGTGAAGATCTTTTTACAGTCAGTAGGTGGCTGGGTATTGAGGTAGAACTATTCCCAGTTTTCTGAGATATTGCCAGATTGATTTCTAAAGTGGTTGTACAAATATGCACTCCCTCCAGCAATGGAGGAGTGTTCCCCTTTCTCCACATCTTCGTCAGCATGTGCTGTCATTTGAATTTTTTATCTTAGCCATTCTGATGGGAGTGAGATGGAATCTCAGAGTCATTTTGAGTTGCATTTCTTTGATGACTTAAGGATGTTGAACATTTCTTCAAGTGCCTCTCGTTTAGCTCTGAACCTCATTTTTTGATTGTGTTACTTGGTTTCTTAGTGTTTAATTTCTTGAATTCTTTATAAATTTTGGATATTAGCCCTCTGTCAGATGTGGGGTTGGTGAAGATCTTTTCCCAGTCTGTAGGTTGCTGTTTTGTTTTAATGACAGTGATATTTGCTTTACAGAAGCTTTTTAGTTTCATAAGCCACTGAAATGCAGAATGCAATGACAAAAGGAGACTATTCAACTGTTCTCCACAATGTAAACAGTCTTTATTCCTCTAGTACTTCTGGAATGTAAAAAAAAAAAAAAATCGTTGTTTGTAAATGCTGGTGAAGTGAAATAAAAAGTGGACGCAAAAAGACTACTTGTACAAAGTACTAGTGCCTCAAGCAGTGAATGAAGAGTGAAGTTTCTTCATATGAATGCACTGTGAACATGCTGCAGTAGGAAGCAGACAGAATGTTGAAGAGAACATACTCTAGACCAGCGATTCCCAACCTGTGGGTAGCGACCCTCTCGACAAACCTGTATCTCCAAAGATATTTACATTACTATTCATTACAGTAACAAAATTACAGTTATGAAGTGGCAACAAAAATAATTTTATGGTTGGGGGTCACCAAAAGGTTGCAGCATTAAGAAGGTTGAGAACCTTTGCTCAAGATGATCCCAGAGCCTTCCTCTTTGAAAGGAATCTAGCTCAATGCAAAACGAATTTTCAGACCTTTCATTCATTTCTGTCTGATTTCCTCTGCAATTTTCTAGTATTATCCAATCTTACTCTCTGGCTTATTTATAGCCAAACATATTGATTTCTAAGCCTGCCATTCTAGACTTTTCAAGGACATGATATCAATGGGTTCAGTTTCAGATCAGGCAAGCCAAAACAAATGATGGGATCCAGCCACTGAGGCAGAAAGTCACATGGCTTTTCTTTTCCTGCCCTCTACCACACTTTGAAGTTCTTCTGGTATGAAGAAGGCACATGTTCCACCTCCTTTAGTACACTACTGCCAGTATGGGGGTGGCTTTTTCAACACCCGTTTTATCACCAGGAATTTATATGGCTATACTCAGAAGTTGTTGACAGTAGAAAAGAAAAGATACTCTCCCACCCTTTTGTTGTATCAGCTTCTCAGGACAAGGAATAGGCATCACTTCGTCACAATATGGCTTATCCCATGTATAAGAGAGCTGATTTTCCAAACTACAAGGTGATTAGGTCGAGAGAGTGGCAGAAACTTTCTATTGTCTAAAAAGATGAATGATAATACAAATGTGTTTCCTTGTATTAACTCAACAGGACAAAGAATTTAGTTTATCTTCATCTGCTGTAGCTTAAATCCTTTTCACTGAGAATGTCATCTGAACCCATTCTTTCTCTGAATGGTTTGGCTGTCCCTGTTCTCATAACCAGGTACAATATACATTCCTTCTGTCTCAAGCCAGGTGTGATGGTGCTCGTCTTTAATTCTAGCACTCAGGAGGCAGAGTCAAGTGAATCTCTGTGAGTTCAAGGCCAGCCTGGTCTACAGAGTGCTCCAGGACAGACAAGGGTACACAGAGAAACCCTGTCTTGAAAATAAAAAACAGACAAACTAACATTCTGTCTGCCTGCCCCCCCTCACTCTGTGTGTGTGTGTGTCTTGTGCTGTGATAGAACCCAAGGCCCCACACATGCTATGGTCTACTACCACTGAGTCATACTCCCTGGCTGATTTTTTTTAAGGAAACTGAAAGTGGAAAAGCCCACATTTTCCCGTTTCCTCAATGACAAATTGTTTTTCTCTTGTCTAGAGAATAGTCCTGCATGTTAAGAAAGTGAAGAACACCAATGGATGGGACAGTAGACTAAAGTAGAGAGGGTTGAACCTGTACATCATGGACAGAAGTTGATAGTAGACAAAGAAGAAGAATCCACACCATTAGATACACCTGGTAGGTAGAGAGAATCTTCTCCCATCTAGATCTGGCACAGTCCATGAGGGCAAAGTAAAACCATGGCAGCAGGAGCAGCTGAGAGCTCAAATCTCAAACAGCAAACAGAAGGCAGAATGAATTAGGAATGGACCCTGGCTTTTGAAACCTGAAAGCCTGCTCCCAATAATGTACTTCCTCCAGCAAGGCCACATACACCACCTTAGCCTCCCCAATTGGCCCATCAACCAAAGACCAATTACTAAAATGTGTAAGACAATGAGGGGATATCATTGAAACAACCAAAATATGTGGGTGTGATAGATAACAATTAAGAAAAAATGGGCTATAAATTTGAGAGGGATTTGTGGGTTGGTGGGACTAGGAGAGGTTGGAGAGAGGACAAGGAAGAGAGAAAATGATGAAATTACCTTTTAATTAAAATGAACAACTATCATATTAAGATATAAATGGATAATTAAAAAGAAAATCTATGTAACCCTAAGCTTGGCATATATTGAGTAGAGAGATAACTCAGTAAAAAGAAACCAAAAAATTAAAAAATGGGCAATAGAGTTAAAACTAGATTTTAAAATGTTTGAGGTTATTATTCACGAAGAAGGAAAATGTCAATAGCATTACACTAATAATGCCCAACTAAAAGCTAAGAATTCAGTGCTGGAAACAATAAAGAGCAATAGTATCTCTTATGCCTTGATCATAGATACCTAAAGGGTATGATCATTTTGGAAAATATCTGGTATTTCCTTCTAAAATTAAGCACACATTTTTCATACAAGTTAGTAATGCTACTCTCGTGTATTTCAAAAGAGAAATGACAAATTATCTTTACAAAATCCCTGTACGTAGTTGCTTATACAAGCTGTACTTATAACCATGACAGTGGGAAACAACTTGGGGCTAGGAAGATGGCTCAGGCAGTAACGTGCTTTCCATGATGTATGCTTGTAATCTCATGGTACGGATATAGAGACAAAAGGATTCTTGGACCCATACAGTCAAGTTGATTTGACTGAGGAAAAACCCAACATTTTTCTTTGGCTTTCATGCAGAAAACAAATATCTACAAATGCACAAATACCTACACATACACACACACACACACACACACACACACACACACTCACCCATATATATCCACAAAAATTAGAAACAACTTATATATCTTTGAACTGACAGTAAATGTATTCTATGCATAAAGTGGAATCTTATATAATAACAAAAATGATGAATAATGTGCATAATTACATGGACGAACCTCAAATGAATTATGTTAAATGAAAAAGCTGGATGCATAAGGGTATATACACTATGTGTGTACTTTTAAGATGGTCTAGGAAAGATGAAAGTATAGGGAAAATGTTAAGTGTTTATAAAGGACTGATGATAGGAGTAAAAGCTGTCTATAAAGGGGTCTTGACATAACTTGTGGTGATGAGATAATTTTATACAGTCATTGAAGGATTGATTACATGGTGATATGAACTGCTCAATTATCAGCATTGTACAATTAAAAAGCTAAATTTTCTGTATGCAAATTATCTCAATAAATTAGACATTAAAATAATAACAGTGAAAGAGAGATCAATTAAATTAGCTCCTTCCCAGCAACTATTTCTTAACATTAGTGTGTAGAAATAAGTGAAGATTTTTTTCTCAAAATACTGAAAATGAAGAACAGAAAAAGCTTTTTGGCTAGGGTTGACTTCCTATTGACTTCCCTTTCTTTGTCTGTATTGAGATTTTGTTTGGTTTGAATCTGTGCAAGTCTTATGCCTGCTCTTACAGTTTTCATGAGTTCATATGTGCATTAATCCTTCTGTGTCCAAATGACACTGTTTCCTTGGAGACATCCACCATCTCTGACTCCTATAATCTTTTTGCCTCCTTTTCTGCAGATTCCTGAACTTTGGAGGGAGGGATGTGATAATCATCTCATTTAGAACTGAGTATTTCAATGTCTTCCACTCTATGCACATTCTCCAGAAAGAACATGAAGTTGGGTGGGTATGCAGATGGGGAGTATCTGAGAGGAATTGGGAGAGGGGGAAATAATATGATCAAAATATATTTTTTAAAATTAAAAAAAATTAATAAGCTAGTTTCATAGGTGAAGAAAGACTAGAAAAGTTAGATCACGCTGTAAATGGCTTAGTACAGTCAAGTAAAATGACAATACTGCACCACTTAAATGCAGCTGTCAGTTGCTACAATTATATAGTGGGATTATTCCAAATTTTAGAGCTAGGCCCCTTACATTTGGCTTTTTAAAACAAGGTTTCACTATGTAGCCCATGTTGTACTTGAACTCCCGATCCTCCTACCTCCAGTGCTCAAGTGCTTCAATTATAAGATTGTGCTACCATACCCAGTTACCTCCATTTTCATTATTCCAAAATTCATATTGATTCAATGTTAAATATATTACACAATTATCTCATCTCTTATTCTGTTTAGAATCTGTGAATCTATGTGCATGTGTAGAAATACACAATACATACATTGCTTTTCTAATTGCCTAAACTTATACTTCTTTTCTGATCTGCTTGAGTGATATTTAGGCTATTTTTAGGATTTGAAGCTTCCTCAACTATCTATTAATCCTTGACTATATGCCTCTAATAATGGTTTGATCACTAAAAGGCTGAATAAAACTTGTGTGTGCATGGTTGGAACTGTCGATGAATTGTCAGCTTAGCTGATAATTATCAGCTTTTTTTGATAATTTGATTATTTGATTGGGGTATACATACCGTATGTAGAGCTCTTTTCTCTGAATATTGACTGTATTTCCTTCTATTTATATATATAGGAAATGGAAAAGAGCTTGAAGGCACCCAATTGAATGCACATCATTTTAAGGGAAGAACAGCATCCACTTTGCCATCTCTTAGCATGGAGACTTTCATCTAATTGTTTTAGGGACTAAAGCTCCATTCTCCTTCCTAATGGTAGTAATGCTGATGTGGTTTGTGTGAAGGCGAAGAGACCTGAGAGTTCAACTTTCTTATATGTGGATTTCAGCGATGCTTTATTTGCAGCCTTGAACATCACTCCAAATTTAAAGAGCGACTGCTTAAAAACAAACAAACAAACACCTCTCAGGAAAACTGGCTCCTTTTAGTAAGTACCCATTGTGCACTCATCTACACTATAGTTATTCTATTTTGCTAACCTAGTTGGCACTCTGTGGTGGTGGTTTTAAAATATGCCTACAAATATTTATATTCCTCACTAATTATGTGATACCTTACATTACTCACGTCTGAGTTGGATTTAATCACTTTCTTCCAATAAACAGAATAAAGTAGACATAATGGTGTTTAGCTTTGAAGGTGAAGTCAAAGAGAACTGTGGCTTAGTCCTTGTTTTCTTTTGCATCACTTACTCTGTTACAAACCACGTGTCATGCTGTAAGTTGTGTATCAGACACACGTGACAAGGAACTGAGGCTTCTTGCAAAGAAGCATATGATCGAACCTAGAAGCAAATTCCCCAGCTTTATCTATGGCTACAGCTATCTTCACTATAATCTTGTATACAATCTTAAGTCTGAAGTGTCCAATGAAAGAACTATCAGATTTTTGACTGTGAACAACCATATACTTTTTTGCTATTTTAAATCACTAAGTTTTGAAGTACTATTTTTTTCTATAAGAACAGGTAGCTAATACTCTTTTATCTCTTTATGTGAACTAATGTTTCTTCTCATCTCTTTATCCTTATGAGTTTGTATTCATTTATTTCTATTTTAAACCTGTAGTAAATGGCAGACACAGGCAGTCCATTTACAATGCTTAAGCAGAAAATCATTGTATTCTTTTTGCCCAAATTTTATTTGTCAATCTAAGTGCTAAGAAATAGTTCATCTTGATGAAGCAAAATCTAGCTGTAAGGGTGTGTGGGACTGGAGGAGAGAATTAAGAAATGATATGGGGTTAGACAGCACAGAACTTGGTTACTAATTAGATTTAATTAACCAGGAAAAGGAACCACTAAATGTGATTCCTAGATTTCCGGGTTGGGTAAAGTAGCCTCTAACCTAAAGAAAATTTGAGATGACAGAGGTTAACACATATACTATATATATATATATTTCAATCATCTGAGGGAAATCACCTCCACTAACAAGTCACAGTGATGCTATTCATGATCATCTTGTCCTTTAGAATATGAGGCCACATTCACAAACTTGTAATCAATAGACCAAAGCACAAGCCATCTGTTTTTCAGGGATGTGTTATTGACCAATGAGACTCATCACATGATGGATTTTCATACAACAACTAAACATAATTACAAACAGGCCAAAAATGATCAGTTTGGCCATGCCTAGTATATATAGGTAAACAAAAAATGTATTTTGCTTCAATCACATCCTCATATCATTATTCACTATTAAGTACAAATTAACAATACCACTGTAAACACATATAGATGTAGCCACATGCCCCAGTAGATCTGCTTAGGTTTAATATTTTCACAGTGGTTGTCTCTTTAGAGAACTTGCATTGTGGCATCCTTTGTTAGCTCACCAACAATTGTCTAAAGTTTAGGAAAGGCAAGCCTTCATTAATCAATCTCTTTAGCAGTAAAAAAATATTTTCTAAACCTCTTTAACATCTTGGAACCTGGGCTAGCTTGCAAATCATGTCACTCATTTGTGGAAAGTTAAACAAAGAATGAGTAGGAGGAAAAGTCAACAAGTTACCAATCTGTATGTTAGGTGTCAAAAAAGAATGACAGACAGGAAGTATTAGGGATGCACTATTAGGAGAAATCATGTGTATTGTGGGCTTAAGTGGTCACAATAACTTGGAGGAGATGGAAATTGCTGTGGTACTTGTATAATGGGAAAAATATGGGCCAGGAATGGAGGATGGGTGATACAGGAAATTTTGATGATATGAATAAAGTAGTGAGGAACAAGTGGAATGAATATGGTACACCATCACCCCTTCATATCACAAATATTTAAGATATTTTGAAGTGTCAAAAGAATATTCAAAGGCTTAAATCAATTTAACACTGGAAGTACAAACTATCTCGAATTAAAGGCAAGATTCCCAAAGCTTTACATCATCATTGTTCACAGAGTAAGCATGCCTTTGAAAAATGATTAAAAACAATTGTTCTCCTTGAATCTCATAACTCCACTACTGAAATGTGTACAAAGTTTATGCACACACATTTTATGTATGTATGTGCACAATTTTAAATATACACGTTATGTGCCCTATATTAAGCAATGTTGTACTACATATTAAACAAGATGTGAAGAGAATCCCTGTTATTTCAGTGCCTTATAAACTAAATCACACCTAACATCTAAATTGTAAAGCAACATAACAGATGAAATGACAAAACAAGAATTTCTGATAAGTATAAATAAAAAGGAGACCTTGATAGCCCTTTCACAGAAAGGTAAAATTGTTATGGACTGAGAGTCACAGGTGATGTGCTGCTAGATTCAGGGAATTTTATACTCAGATGTGTTTAATGATCATATATGTGACACTTGTTAAAAAGTACATTATGAGGTCTATTCCTGTAAAATCTAATTGAGCACTTCAACAGCAAGGCACAGGAGCCCACACACTTAACAATTTCACAACATTCCAATGCCTTTTAGAATGCACTTTGTGAAACACTAACAGTTTAATTAAGTAAGATTTGAGCAGGCTTGATAAACCTTTGTAATGAAGGTTGAAGCTGGGATTACACAGTGACAGTAATGTGAGTAAATAGAGCCAGAAGTGGTGGCACAGGCTTGTGGTTCCAGTACTTGGGAGGTTGAGGTAGAATTATGAGTGCAAGGCTGGCCTGGACTTCATAGCAAGAATCTGTTTCAGAAGGGGAAAGGCTGCAAACACAGTACATTAGGAGAACATTTGCCTACTATTCTTTAGGCCTAGTGTATAATCCTGAGGTATATATATATATGGCTGTAAGAAAAATACAGGGAACAATTCGGGGAAATGTTGTCTGTAAATGGGCTTGGTGGTGCACACCTATAATCACAAAACTTGGGAGGTGGAGGGTATCCATTTATTCATTTCTTGTTAGTTTATTTTTTCTATTAGTTTTGAGACAGTGTCTCATATATTCCAGGATGTGCACAAATCACCTATGTAGAAGAGGATGACCTTGAATTTCTGGTCCTTTTGTCTCCACTGCCCAAGTATCGAAAAAAAAAGGAAGAAAAACATATACTTAAAAAAAAACATATACTTTAAGAAAGGTAGAATAGAAAGAAAAACATTATAAAGTGCCTCAGCTATCATGCCAGAAAGGCTGCATATAACTCTGGTCAATTTCACGGAGCAAATGAAGATTTATTCAGTAAAACTGAATTAAGTGCATTGAGTCAATGTTAGGGTAGTACTGAAGGCCCATGAGGGCAAGCTAGTTGCTTCTTACAAAAGAATGGAATCTAACTCTGGGTGGAAGTATTCTAGTGTCTTCTCTCTTAAGAGTTAATCCAGTTGGCCCAGCCAATCACCTGGCAAAGGCGACACCCCCCCCACCCCAGAAAGCCTGGTCCACTTGAAGTGATGCTAAAGAGACAGGAAAAATATACCTTTCCTCCCTAGAAACCTTGTTATCTGTATAGTTGCTATGGAGTCACCATGACACAATGTTAAGTCTGCTCACCCATCAGAAAGGTGTAATTTTTCCTTTTTTCTCTCTTCTGTTTCTTTCAAATGCTAGCTAGTTCCAGCCTAAGTATGCTTTCTTTGGTACACTGAGCTTTTTCATTCCTTCTCTGAAGTCCTCCTCTCTGCTCTCCCTGTAGCTGTTTATCTGAAATGTGGCTGCTTACAAACAACATGGTTTTCACTCTTCTTATTCCCTCCATTTTCCTCCTCAGGCAGCTGCCAAGATCTACTTTGGGGGCTTTTCGTTTAAATTCTAATAATAAGGTTGTACTCAAGTTTTCATTTCAGTCCATTTTAAAATTATTTCTTGATAAGACTAGGAACCTGAAGCAGGGGGAGGGGGGAGACTCCAAATCCCTGGCAACATGTGGTAACTCTGGTGGGATTCTCCACCATTTTCTAAACAGCAATAAGGTCAATGCCAGAAAATGTGGTGCTGAGCAGTTGAGTTCCTAAAGCCTTGTCAGAACATTATTGATCCACAATGAAATTTCAATTAGCCTGAGGTAAGATGTGAATAACCAACATGATGCACTGAACCTCTGATGAAGGTGCATTTATTATATTTTTTGGAAAAAATGCCATTGACACATAATTGTATATATTTATGGAATACAGAGTGACACTTTGACACATGTATAATATGCAATCATCAGAGGGTAGTCAGCATTTCCATTTCTTTAATATTTATTGTTTCTTTATATTTGGAGTCTACAAAATTCTATCTTCAAGGCTTTATGAAATATGTAATAAGATATTAAAATCTATGTTCACCTTAATGTGTTTTAGAATACTAGAATCCATTCCTCGTATCAAATTTTATTTTGGTATCTGTTACCCACCCTCCCTCTATTCCCCATCTCTCTAACTTGTATACCTTTTAGAAATCACCATTATGTTCTGTTTTTCTATTTACTTTTTTGATGTTGAAAATGCCCATTCATAGAGGGACTGATGATGCCCTATGCTCCCTGAGGTACTATTGGCAATTAATAATTTTTGGATAAGAAGTGTCATTTTTTTCTTTCTCAGTAGTATAACCACTGATAAGTTATTCCAATAAATAACTCCCCAGTCATGCTCTGGAAAAAATAAAATGTGATTAAACACAGTGAGTCACAAACAAACAAAAGACATGGAAGTAAGCTCCGGGCTTGTTGTGAAGAGTTCCAGCAGGAGAGGGCTGAGAGAGAAAAAAAATGACTAAAATTTATTATATAAATATATGAAGCTGTCCAGCTAAAATTTTTTAAATGTCCATTTATATCAAAAATTTAAAATGTTCTCTTAGCTTACAAAATAAAAACCAGGCAATTTAATATATGAAATGTTCAACACCATTAGCCATTAAATGCAAAATTAAATTACAATTGAATTATGAAGTACCCACTAAAGTGGCTAAAATTAAAGGAAAAATATTGAGAAATCAAAGTATTTGGAAAGATGTGAAACAACTGACATTCTCCTCTATGACCAGTGTGAATACACAATGGCTCCTCTGGAAAACAGTTTAGCAGTTTCTTTTGAAATTAAACATATACTTACCTTATAATCCAACAATTCTACTCCTAGGCATTTATCCCAGAGAAGTGAAAACTAAAGCTCACACAAAATCCATAAATATATTGAATGTTTTAGTAGCGCTATCTATAATTTCCCAGAGCTGGAAAAACTCCTAGATACCCTTGAGTGTGTTAGTGGTACATCATATCAAGGGACAATAAGAGGCCTGCAAAAACAAAAGGAGCTACTGACAGCTCGAAAAGTATAGAGGATTTTCAAAGGTATGCTGTATGAAAGGCGGTCTCTGTGGAGATTTGAATGAGAATAACACCCATAGGCTCATATGTTTGAATACTTAGTCTCCTGTTCCTTTATCTATTTGGAAAGTATTCAGAGGTGGGGCTTTGTTGTGGGAGGTGTGTGTGTGTGTGTGTGTGTGTGTGTGTGTGTGTGTGTGTGTAACTTGAGGTAAGTTTTGGAGTTTCAAAAGACTTATACCATTACCAGTATGCTCTTTGCTTCCTGCTTGGAGTTTGAAATATAAGTTCTCAGCTATTTCTGCCACCATCGTGGACTCTAACACTATGAAACTGTTATCCTCATTAAAAGCTTTCATTTATAAATTGTCTTTGTCAAAGTGCTTTCATAGCAATAGAAAAGTAAATAATGCAATCTCAAATGTGTTTGTATAATTGTACATATTTCTGTATCTTGGAAAGAAAACAATGGAGCAGAGGTTACGAAGGGGAAGGCAAGACAAGAGAGTATGAGTATAAACAGGTAATATGAAGTATTTATGTTTTTTGGGTGTAGAATTGATCAGGGTTGTAGTTAAATTAATCTATATATAAATTAAACTTTACTAAGGCATGAAACTCTCCTTAATCAACCTTATTTTATTCTATGTTAATTAAAAATCATGGACTTATTTTTTAGTTCTCCCATTATTTTATAAATAATACTTGTCAAATCATGTATGTGTAGCATACTTAACTGAGGAGAGGCTGGCAACATTTAAACCTTTGTAGATGCTAAAATTTATTTTTCTCTATTTCTGGCTTTAAATTCTTTGTGTGCTTGTGTGTTTTATATGCGTGTGTGTGTGTGGGTCCTCTAGCCCATTCAGAGACTAGAGAAGGGCACCAATTGTTCTGCTCTAACATGTAGCACCAGATTCCTTTGAGACACGACCTCTCACTTAACATGTAGCTAAAGTGAGGGGCAGCAAGCTCCAGGAATCTCCCTGTCTCCAGTGCTGGAGCTAAGGGCATGCACTTGACTATACCTGACTTTTTAATGTAGGTTCTTAGAATTTGAACTAAGGTTTTCTTGCTTGGACAATAAGAACTCTTACCTAGTGAGCCATCTCCCCAACCATGGGTTAGATCACTTAGTAAACATAAATAATCCTTATCATAAGCATGGGGTAGTCTCATTTTTCTAAAATCCATTCATAAGGATTGTGCCTTAAGGAAAATTTCAAACCATCAATCAATCAAAACTCACAATTTCTACTGTTATTATCATCTGAATAGGCTACTTCAGTTTTTGAAACACACACCACCACCACCACCACCACCACCACCATCACCACCACCACCAATTAATAAAAAAAAGGTCAGGGATTGGAAAGGACACAAGAAGGAGTATATATGAGGGCTTGGAAGAAAGAAAGAAATGGAAGGGGGAAATGATATAATTTCAAAAAATAAAGTAAATATTTTAAAAAAGTTATAGCTTAGGTGATTGAGTGCTTATCTAGAATGTATAAAGCCTTGGATTTGATCTCCACCACCACACACAGAAAATCACTAAAATCAACTGTAACAAAACTAGTTGTGAAAGGTTATCTACATACTGCAATAGAAGCAAAGTTTCTGTTTCAAATTAAAGATGCCTACTGAAATTTTATTCATGTTAAACTATGTTAGAACTAAAGTTATTCCAATACATGAACTTGTTTGAAGATGTCTGGAGATTTTTTTAAGAGAGTATCTATAGCTGAATACACTTTGCATGCTATTTTATGAGTTCTATGAAAAGCTGTTTTATGAACTTACCAAATGGTGATAATAATTTGTTTCCACACCCCTCATTTCCTTCTCAAATCATGAATACTTTAATTACATAATCCAGAAGAATCACATTTAAACCTGAAGAGGACAAATGCACTTCTTCTGAGGTCACATCTGGGAAACAATGGATGGAATGTAGCAGTTGTCACTGCTATCAGGTGGTGGTTGAAAGAAATCACTGGTTATTATTACAGTAGGTTTCAACATAATATCCTGCCATTTTTATATTTTATATTGTAATTGTGTTTGCTAAGACATAAGCACATGTGGGGTCTTCTAGCTAAACAAATATTCTTAGAAGGCAAACATAAGTAGTTGTGCTGGCTAGTCTTGTGTCAACTTGACACACAAACTAGAGGTATCTGAAAGGAGGGAGCCTCAGTTGAGGAAATGCCTCTATAAGATCAGGCTATAAGGGATTTTCTAAATTAGTGATCAATGGGGAGGGCCCAGCCCATTGTGGGTGGTGCCATCCCTGGGCTGGTGGTCGTGGGTTCTATAAGAGAGCAGGTAGAACAAGCCATGAGAAACAAGCCAGTAAGCAGCACCCCTCATGGCCTCTGCATCAGCTCCTGTCTCCAGGTTCCTGCCCTGTTTGAGTTCTTGTCCTGACTTCATTTGGTGATTAACAGCAAATGTGGAAGTATAAGCTGAATAAACCCTTTCGTTCTCAACTTTCTTTTTGGTCATGGTGATTCACTGCAGCAATAGAGAACCTAACCAAGACAGTGGTGGTCAGAGAGCCAACCTAAAATAGTTAAAAGATGGGGCCTTGCAATGGAGAATTCTTCTAGGACCTCTTCTAGAATCTCTAGGCTTGTGGGACTCTTATGGGCTAATGCATTACATTCCAATACTTTTCAAAGCTGAGGGTTGAGGACCAGGTTTACAATGCTGAGGAGTACTGAGTGGCTTTTCTAATGCAGAAAATTCCCAACATACTTGTGAATGTGAAATTGCATCAAATACACAAACAGCTTGATCAGTACTGGAATGACAATACAACAGTAGCTTTGGGAAAGCTCCTTTTCCATCACTGCTATAACAGGGTGCTCTAACATGGGCTAATTAAAAGTCCATTTGTACTTTTCAGAGCTCAGAAAATAGTGAAAGCTGTCAATATTTATTTTGCAGTCTATTTTTCAACAGATATGAGACTATTCAACATTTTCTCAAACCTTGAAAATTTCTACCTCGGTTGGGTCAAAATTAGACAATGGATCTTTTCTTAGTGCATATGAACAATAATAAAAAAGCTAGGATAATATTCAGCACAATGTGTATTTCTTTTTCATTCATTATTTCTCCAACTCTTGTTTTTTCTTCAAAAGGGTGGTGTCATTTAAATCCTTTATTAATTTAATGAACTTTTGATTCCCCCACATACATGGCACTTTGTAATTTACAAAGCACCTGTAATGCAACTCTTATCATTCTCCTTTTACACTTGAGTGACAAAGACAGCTAATAGAAAGGAAAGAAATCAAGAACTGACCTCTTAACTCCAGACTTAGTGCTCTTAGAACTTCACTGGCACCAGAAAATTTGTGAAGAGAAAGTATACCGAATAGTACTGAAGATGGAAATGGTCATACAAAAGAAAAAACACAATTTATTTTTCTGCCAACCATGGCATTTTGATTTTATTTGGGTTTGTTAAATAAATAAATTTTGGCTGCTCTTGTCACAAAGAATTACCATGTGAAGAGACAGATGTATTAATCTGCTTCACTATAGTATACATTTTACTATTAATATAAATTTCATAATAATATGCTATAAATCTCAAATATATGCAATGAATTTTATTTAAGATAAACAAAATAAATTTAAAAGACAACATGCTAATGTTTAACCATCTACAAGGGTACAATTAACACATTTGGAGTACTGAAGAACTGCTGGAATGGATTAAGAAAATTCCACCATTTTTTCTAAAGAGAAACCGTTTACTTCTGTTTATTTAATTTTTAAAAATCAAATGCAGCCTGTTAACCCAGAAGCTCCTTTAAGACATCTTCCTCATACTATGTTCCTTGTATCACTTATCCTACAATGTCTATCAATGCACAAGGAAGATGCTTACCAAACAAGTTGTTCAAAGACAATAAATGTATATAGGAGAAGACACCAATATTTTGTCTTTTCAAAGTGAGAGGCAGGATGTAGTGTAGAAGCATAATGCTTACATTAAGAAGGAAACTCAGCCCGCTCTGATCTCAATGCTCCTGAGCCTGTGCTGGTCCCAATTTGGGTGCTGGAGCTGACATGTGGATACTGGCAATTGGGACCACTGTCCTCCAAGGCCCTGCTGGAGAGGTTGTGGAGAAATGGGAACCTTCCTCCATTGCTGGTGGGGGTGCATGTTTCTGCAACCACTATGGAGGTCAGTCTGGCAATATCTTAGAAAACTTAGAATAGCTCTGCCTTGGACCCAGCCATACCATTTCTGGGTATACATCCAAATGACTCCTCACCAAATCACAAGGAGGTTTCCTCATGTATATTCATAGCAGCCTTATTTGTAATAGCTAGAAACTGGAAACAATCCAGATGTCCCTCAACTGAAGAATGGATTAAAAAACTGTGGTACATCTACACAATGGAATACTACTCAGCTATCAGAAACAATGAAATCCTGCAATTTGCAGCCAAATGGATGGAACTAGAGAAGCTTGTCCTGAGTGAGCTAACCAAGACTCAGAAGGATGTACATGGCATCTAGTCCCTTATAATGGGATTATAGCCATATAGTACAGGATAACTATACTACAACCAGTGCACCAAAGGGAACAGGAACATAGACTTTGCTACCTGTCAATGAGACACTTTTCCCTAGTGGTGCTGCCTTGTAGGCTCCCAGTGAATGAGGAGACTCTTGGCCCTCATATGACTGCTGAACTGGGGTGGGGGACTGATATGTAGGGACACTCCACTCTGGAGGAGTAGGATGGAAGGGTTAGGGGGTAGAGGGTGGGAGATCAGGACTGGGAGGGGCAGAAAGAGAGTACTATGATGGAGATGTAACCTGAAGTAATAAATAAATATTAAAAAAAGAATGAAACTAGGGAGGGATTCCAAGATGGCAGCAGTCTACATGGACACATTCATAGAAACTAAGCAACTCTCTACTCAATGATCATTGGGTCAGAGAACAAATAAAGAAGGAAATCAAAGATTTCTTAAAATCCAACGAAAACTAAGGCACAACATACCCAAACCTATGGGACACAATCAAAGCAGTGCTATGAGGAAACTTCATAGCACTAAGTGACTTAAAAAACAAAATTGTGACAGCTCATATTAGCAACTAAACACCAGAACTGGAAGAGCTAGAAAAAAAAAAAGAACCCAACAATCTCAAGAGGAGCAGACTGCAAGAAATCATCAAACTTAGGGGTGAAATCAACCCTTAGAAACAAAAAGAACAATACAAAGAATCAATGAAACCAAGAGTTGGTTCTTTGAGAAAATCAACAAAATAGACAAACCCTTAGCCAAACTAACGAAAAGGCAGAGGGAAAATACCTAAATGAACAAAATCAGAAATGAAAAGGGGGAAATAACAACAGACATGGAGGAAATCCAGAGAATCTTTAGGGTTTACTTTAAAAAACTGGACTGCACATAATTTGAAAACATAAGTGAAATGGACAATTTTCTTGATAGATTCCATCTACCAATGTTAACTCATGATCAGATTAACAGATTAAACAGTCCTATAACCCCTAAGGAAACAGAGACAGTCATTAAAAATCTACCAGCCAAAAAAAACAAAACAAAACAAAACAAACAAACAAAAAAACCCAGGGCCAGATCATTTCAGCACAGAATTCTGCCCTTCAAAGAAGAGCTAATACCAATACTCTTCAAACTCTTCCACAAAATAGAAACAGAAGGGACACTGTCTATCTCATTCTATGAGACCACACTCACCCTGATCCCTAAACCACACAAAGAACCAACAAAGAAAGAGAACTTCAGACCAATCTCCCTCATGAACATAGACACAAAAATACTTAATAAAATACTGGCAAACCGAATCCAAGAACACATCAAAAATATCATACACCATGATCAAGTAGGCTTCATCCCAGGAATACAGGGGTGGTTCAACATATGAAAATCCATCAATGTAATCCACCATATAAACAAGCTGAAAGAAAAAAACCACGTGATTTTCCTGCTAGATGCTGAAAAAGCATTTAACAAAATTCAACACCCCTTCATGCTAAAAGTCCTGGAGAAAGCTGGCATACAAAGACCATACCTATAAATAATATAGGTGATATACAGAAAGCTAATAGCCAACATCAAATTAAATGGAGAGAAACTTAAAGCATTTTCTCTAAAATCAGAGAACAGGTAAGGATGACCACTCACCCCATATCTCCTCAACATAGTACTTGAAGCCCTAGCCAGAGCAATAAGATAACTAAAGGAGATTAAGGGGATGCAAATTGGAAAGGAAAAAGTCAAATTATCTCTACTTGCAGATGATATGATAATATATATATATATAATATATATATAATATATATATATATGTGACCCCAAAAATTCCACCAGAGAATTACTACAACTGATAAACAACTTCAGCAAGGTGGCTGAATACAAAATTAATTCAAAAAAGTAGGACGCCCTTCTTTATACAAAAGATAAATGGGCTGAGAAAGAAATTAGGGAAACAACACAGTTCACAATAGCTACAAACAATATAAAATACCTGGGAGTAACTCTAACCAAGCAAGTGAAAGACCTGTATGACAAGAACTTCAAGTCCTTGAAGAAAGAAATTGAAGAGGACCTCAGAAGATGGAAAGATTTCCCATGCTCGTGGATAGGTAGGGGCATCCTACCAAAAGCAATATACAGATTCAATGCAATTCTAATCAAAATACCAACACAATTCTTTACGGACCAGGAAAAACTATTCTCAACTTCATATGGAAAAAAAAAAAAACCAGAATAGCTAAATTAATTCTGTACAATAACAAAAACATCTGGAGGTATCACCATCCCATATTTCAAGCTGTATTACAGAGCAATAGTAATAAAAACAGCATGGTAGTGGTGTAGAAACAGACCAGTTGATCAATGGAATCAAATTGAAGACACAGAAATGAACTCACACTCCTATGGTCACTTAATTTTTTTAAATGGTTATTTATTACTCCATTAAGTCTACATTGCCATCCCCTCCCGGCCCCTCCCTCCCACTCTCTACCCCCCTCCCACCATGACAAAGCAGCCAAAACTGTACAATGGAAAAAGGATAACATCTCCAACAAATGTTGCTGGTCCAACTGGATGTCAACATGTAAAAGAATGCAAATAGACCCATGTTTATCACCTTGCACAAAACTTAAGTCCAAGTGGATCAAAGAACCTAACATAGAGCCAGACACACTAAATCTAATAGAAGAGAATGTGGGGAAAACCCTTGAACTCACTGGCACAGGTGACAACTTCCTGAACAGAACACCAACTTCTCAGGCTCTAAAAACAACAATCAGTAAATTGGACCTGATGAAACTGAGAAGCTTCTGTAAGGCAAAGGACACTTTGATTAGAACAAAATGGCAACCTACAAACTGGGAAAAGATCTTTACCAATCCCATATCTGACAGAGGGCTAATAGCCATAATTTATAAAGAACTCAAGAAATTAAACACCAAGAAACCAAATAATCCATTCAAGAAATGAGGAAAAGAGCTAAACCGAGTATTCAAAAGGAGGAATCTCTAATAGCTGAGAGACACTTGAAGAAATGATTAACATCCTTAATAATCAGAGAAATGCAACTCAAGACAACTCTGAGATTCCATCTCACACCTGTCAGAATAGCTAAGATCAAAAATGCAAATGACAGCGCATGCTGGCTGATGAGGTTGTGGTGAAAGGGGAACATTCCTCCATTGCTAGTGGGAGTGCAAATTTGTACAACCACTATGGAAATCAGTCTGGCCATATCTTAGAAAACTTGGAATAGACCTACCTCAAGACCCAGCCGTACCACTTCTGCGTATACATCCAAAAGACTCCTCATCAAACCACAAGGACATCTCCTCATGTATGTTCATAGCAGCTTTATTTGTTATAGCTAGAAACTGGAAACAATCCAGATGTCCCTCAACCAACAAATGGATTAAAAAAATGGTACATTTACACAATGGAATACTACTCAGCCATCAGAAACAATGAAACCATGCAATTTGCAGTCTAATGGATGGAACTAGAAAAGCTCATCCTGAGTGAGCTAACCCAGACCCAGAAAGATGCACATGGCATCTATTCACTTATAAGTAGATTTTAGCCATGTAGTACAGCATTACTATCCTACAACCAACACACCAAAGGAACAGGAACATAGACTTTGTTACCTGTTAGTGGGACACTTTACCCTAGTGGTGCTACCATGTAGGACCCCAGTGTAAGAGGAAGCTCTTAGCCCTCATATGACTGTTGAACTGAGGGTGACTGATACGTAGGGATACCCCATTCTGGAGGAGTAGGATAGGTGGGATGGGGGGAAAGGGTAGGAGGGTGGGACCAGGAGGGGTGGAAATAGGGCGCTGTGATGGAGATGTAATTTGAAGTAATAAATAAACATAAAAAAGAATGAAACTCAGAGAAGCAGAACATCTAGTCTGAAAGGACTCTGGGGGAAAACTAATACCTCTCATCATTTTTCACTCATATAAAACATACATGTAGTTACATTTAGCCTGCACATATGAGAGAAATATGCATTATTTTATCTTTATGTGCCCCCATTAGTGTCTCTTGTTCATCGTCATTCCTCATTTGTACCTCTTCCTCTCTCAAGGCTACCTTCTACTTTCATTTATACATGCATATATTAATCTAGATTCTGCATATGAAATAAAGCATGAAAGATTTTTTTAAAGATTCTGGCTTATTTCATTTAACATGATTATCACCAGCTTCATACATTTTCTGCAAGTGATATAACTTCATTCTTATATATGGCTAAATGAAATCCCTTTGTGTATCCATTTTACATTTTCTTTATTCATTTACCTGTTGATGAACGTCTAAGTCAGAGATTCTCAAACTTCCTAATGCTGTGACCCTTTGATACAGTTCCTCATGCTGTGGTGACCCTGAAATTAAGGCTATTCTTATGTTGTTGCTTTGTGAATACAGTAATAAAAATGGATGTCAAAGTATTTTTATGGTATACTGACATAGTTTCTCTTGATTTATGAACTGAGGAGGAGTATACATGGATCATTTGGAAGTTCTATTTTTAGTTTAGGTTTTTTTTTTTTTTTTGCTTTTTTTTTTAAGGAACCATCATACCGATTTCCATAGTGGCTGAAATAGTTAAAAACCCTTTGGAAGTGCATGGAATTTCCTCCTTTTCATCATCCTTGCTGTCGTTTGTAGCCATTCTCTTCTTCACAATAGCTATGCTGACTGAGATCCAATGGAAATTCAAAGCAGTTTTAACTTACAATTTCATAATGGTTAAAAATGTTGGACATTAAAAAAATTGTATGTATATCTTCCAGTACTGCCTGTGCAACTCATTTATTTCTTCATTGATTGACTGGACAATGTGAGTTTTAGAATTTAAATTTTTAGTTCTTAGCTGTAGATATTAATTCTCTGACAGATATACATCTAGAAATATACTCTCTCATGTTGTAGGCTGTCAGTTCACCCAGCTGATTTTTTTCCTTTGCTATGCAGAAACATTTCAACCCAATTTTCAATGCTTGAGATTATTTCTTATGCTACTAAAGTCGTTTTCATAAAGATCCTGGCTATCCCTGTATGTTGAACCATTTCTGTTTTCCTCCAGTAGTCACAGGTCTTACATTAAGGTTGTTGATCAATTTTTGACTTGATATTTGAGCAGGATAGAGATTTTAATCCACATTCATTATTTTACAATCTTCTATCTGGCTTTCCTAGCATCAATTGTTGAAGAGGCTGTTTTTGTTTGTTGATTTGTTATTTTTAAGACCGTTGTAAAAGATTAGGTGTCTTTAGCTGTGTGGATTCATTTCTATATCCTCTAATTTGTCCAGTTGGCTTACATATCTGTGTTGAGTTACAACAATTTCTGCTACTATAATTTGAGATGAAATATTGTGATACCTCCAGTACTGGTCTGTTTAGAACTGTTTGGCTATGTGTGGCCTTTTCTGCTTCTGTATTAATTTTAGAATTATTTTAGTTCTTTGAAGGATACTGCTTAAGTTTTGATGGATACTGCGTGGAACCTGTAGGTAGCTTCTGGTAATATACCTATTTTCTATTCTCCCAATCCATGCTCATGGTTAGTCTTCCCATCATTTAGTGTGTTTTCAAATTTCTTGTATTTCACTGAATAGGTCATTCACACTCCCAGCAGGTTTATTTCTAGATTTTACTATTTAAAAATTAATTAATTAATTTGTTTATTCTATACATCCTAATCGCCACCCTCTCCCTCCTCTCCTTCCAGTCATTTCCCCATACCCTCCCCCTCACCTAGTACCAACAAACTCTTCCACATCAAAATGGATTCAGACTAAGTGCCTCCTCTTTCACTGAGGCAAAAGAAGGCAGCTCTACTAAGAATATGAGATCCAGAGGGAGGCAACAGTGTCCAAGTTAGAGATAGACCCCATTTCAATTATTAGGGGATTCACTTGAGGACCAAGCAGCCGATCAGCTTCAGTGTAGTGGGCCTAGGACCAGTTCATGCATGTTCTTTGATTGGTGGTTCAGTCTCTATAAGCCCCCTTGTGTCCGAGTTAATTGGCTATGTGGGTCTTCTTGTGGTGTCCTTGACCCCTGGAGCTCCCTCACACCTTCCCCTAACTCTTCCTCAAGACCCCTGATTTTTGTCTAATGTTTGGTTGTGGGTCTCTGCATCTGTTTTTATTATCTCCTGGATAGAGTCTCTCAGATTACAGTTAGGTTAGGTTCCTATACAGTTCCGACTCTCAATCCACTTCTGCTTTCTCAGAAAATTGGGAATAGTTCAAGACCCAGCTATACCACTCCTGGTCATATACCCAAATATGTTTCACCAAACCACAATGACATTTCTTCAACTATGTTTATAGCAGCTTTATTCATAATACACAGAAACTGGAAACAACCTAGCAATGGATAAAGAAATTGTGGTACATTTACACTATGGAATACTACTCAGTGATTAGAAACAAGGACATCATTAAATTTGAAGGCAAATGAATGGAACCAGAAAAGATCATCCTGAGTGAGGCAACGCAAATCCAGAAAGACACACATTGCATGTACTCACTCATAAGTGGATATTAGCCATTAAGTACAGGATAACCATGCTACAGTCCACAGACCTAAAGAAACTAAGTAACAAGGAGGGCTCAATGGCAGATGCTTGAATCCCTCTAAGTAGGAGATATAGAATATTTTACTTTTTAAAATTTACCTATTCTGAAAGGAAAATTTTGCCTGATTTCCTTCTTTTTCTTTGTTTCTTTCTTTCTTCCCTCTTTCCTTTCTTTTTTCCTTTTTTTTCTTTTTTTTGATACATTTTCTAATGGTGTATAGGAAAGCTATTAAGTTTTGTATGTTGATTTTGTATCCTGTTCCTTTACCAAAATATTAGATTGATGAGTTTCCTGGTATAGTACTTAGTGTCTTTAAGTATCATATAGAGTTGTCTGCATGCATATGTGAATCTGTGTGTAAGCACATGTGTGGACACATGTGCGCATGTGTGTGAAGGCCCAAAAATGATGATAACAGTCTTCCTTGACGACCTGCTATCTTATGCATTAAGATGGGCTCTGCCAACTGAACACAGGGCTCACCAGCTTGCTCTGGAGATCCAAGTGCCCCTGCCTTCCAAGTGCTGGAATTACAGGCAGGCTGCCAAGACCATTCAACCTTTACATAATTTATGGTACTCCACACTTCCATGGAAAGTGCTTTGTCCTCTCAGTCATTGTCTCAGCTTAATAATTTCACTTCTTTTTTTAAACTTCGGATTTGATGTTTTTAAATTTATTTTTATTTCCTCAGGATACATCTCAATCGCAATCCCGTCCCTACTCCCCCCTCCAGTCCCACCCTCCCACTCCCCCCTCAACCCCCCATCCACTTCTTTTTTTTTAAGTTTAAGGTATGGCTTTTCTCCCCAACAGCTCCCCCTTTCAGTCCAACAGATAACTCTTTCTCTTATAACAACAAATACAATACAAAACAACAGCAATAATTAGGCCACAATTATCAGAGTTATAGGGCTTAGCATACATTCCCTATGTCCAGTTCACACGTATTTGGCACCTGACTTTAACATTCTACTATCTAACAATCTCCATGAGTTTAAAGTTCTATATTCAACTCAGCTTGCATCCTAACTTGCATCACAATTTAAAAAACATCTTCTTAGATCAAGAACACCCTCATAATTCATAAAAAACTCAAAATTTAACTATGAGACTCTAGCTATCCAGTCTTCAACCATATCAGAGACCTGAGAGGGATAAATATATCTGATTATATAGGAAGTGCAGGGCCTGCAGCTTCCAAAACTAAGAAATGACATACCAGTGGCTGCCTGAACAGTTCCCAATTTCTCTCCATACATTACAGCATCGATCTTCAGTCATTTGGCCCCATTTCTCTGACAGACATTGATTGTAAAGCAGGAATTATGAAGGACTTTACCTACCCTGTCTTGTCAGAGCTAGGCTGTTGACTTACCTGCTTCCTAGTTTTGTCCTTTTTGCACAGCATTCTGTGTACAGTTGAAGCAAGGGGTTTTTCTTGCCAAGAGACAGGCTTGCCACTAATTCAATCATCTCCCACTGGAGATTCTTCAACTTGGAGTAGAATAGAGGGTGCTGTCAGGAGCTGATATGTCTCAATATCAAAAAAAAATCTTAAGAAAACATCTTTGAATGGCATATTCTGCAGATATGTTGAGACTGGTTTGAGGAGTATTAATGTTTGACTCTTCTTTAAGGTTTGCTAGAGGTGTTGGTAAGATATGTCAGTGAATAAACACATTCACTAGTTGTCAAACCTGATGACAGAACTTGAATTCCAACCCTTGAATCCCCACAGTGAGAGGAAAACAATCAACTCTTGGAAGTTGTTCTTCGATCTCCACAGGTGTTCCATGACTGGCACCTGCCCACATACATATGTACAGAAACAATACAACACACACACACACACACACACACACACACACACACACACACACACACACAATTACCACCATTATCAACAACAATAAATAAATGTTTTTTAAAAAGCAGATTTCAGCAGTGAATCTCTGCAGTCCCAGATTTTTATTTGTTGAGAACATTATTGCTTCATTTTTGCTGTTTATTAAAGATAAGCTTGAATATTTTATATACTCTCGAGTTAATTTTGTTAGGTTATTTGTGTCTAGGAAATTATCCATTTCTTGATTTTTCATTTTTTTAGAAGTTTTCAATGAGGTTCTGGATTTTACAAGAATTTCCTGTAATGTCATCACATTTATCTATAATTTTATTAACTTGGGGTTTTCTTGTTCTTTTGGTTAGTTTAATTGGGATTTTACCAATATTGTTTACTTTTCAAACAATATTTTTATTGTTTTTATTTAAAATGCTTTTATTTTATTAATCTCTTGTATTGTTTTTTTTTTTTTTTTTAGTCTTCATTTCATTAATATTCACCCTCATTACATTATTCCTGTCCATGTTTTAGTCTGGCTTCTTCTTCCTTTTCTAAGGCCTTGAGGTTTATTATTAAGTTCTTTATTTGAGATGTCTTTGATTCTTTTAATGTAAATAACTATACCTATGAACTTTCTCATTAAAACTGCTTTTGCTATATCCCAGTGGTTCTGATAAATTGTGGCTTCAGTTTCATTTGATTTTTGAAACTTAAAAATTTCTGTTTTCTTCAATGACACACTAGTCACTCAAATGTATATTTTGTAGTGTCCAACTGTTTGTATAGTGTCTGTGTTTCCTCATACTATTGATTTCTAGTTTTATCTTTCTATGCTTTAATAAGATATAAGAAATTATTTGATTCTTTTGTATTCATTAAAACTTGGTTTGTGGCCTACAATGAGATCTCTTTTAAGGAAGATTTTGTGAGTCGTTGAAAAGAATGTTGCATTAGTCAGGACCCTCTAAAGGAACAGAACTGTTAGATTGGGTTTTAGAATGCAGCTCAGGTAATCAACAATGGCTGTCTCACACAGGTTGAGAACCTTGTAGTTCCTCAAGTTCCTGTAGTTCACAAGGGTAGATGTATCAGCAGGCCAAATATGGTACTGAAGGCCAGGGGAACTTCTGGAGAGCTACTGGTCTTCAGTGTAGAATGAAAATTTGAAGAAGCCGGTTCTATCACTAGTGAACAAATGCTCCAAAAGCAAGATAGAAGAACTTTCCAGTGAGAGTGAAGGCAAGCAAGCAAAAACCAAAACCAACCAAACAAACAAAAAACAAAATGAAGTTTCCTTCTATGTCCTTTCATCTAGGCTGCCACCCAAATGTGTCACCCACATTTAGGGTGGATCTTCTTTCTTCAAATAATCTGATCAAGACAGTTCCTAACTAGTAGATTCTAGATGCAGTCAAGGTGACAATTACAACCACCTACCACAAGTCTATCATTATCAACACCCAATGACATTTTTTCTTTTCTTTCCCTCCCCCCCCCCCCCCCCCCCCCCCCCCCCCCCCCCCCCC
>CAJQZJ010000003.1:749598-792690 GCA_907164525.1 Lophiomys imhausi
AAAAAAAAGTATCTTTTGTAGGTTGGTGGTCATGAATTGCTCCAGTTTGCATTTGTCTTGAAATATCCTTATCTTTCCTTCAATGTTAAATGAGCTCTGCTGGAAATAGCAATCTTGGTTGGCAGTCATTTACTTTCAGAACTTGAAATACATCATTACATTCTTTCCCTGGCTTTGGGTTGCTGAGAAGCCTGATGCTATTCTATTTGCCTTTGTAGCTTGGTAGGTATGTGTGTTTATTTTACAACACTATACATGACACCTTGAATGCATTATGGGAAGAATCTTCTCTAGGTGAGTCTATTTGTAGTTTTATATGTCTCTTGTACTTGGATGTTAATTTCTTCAAAGTTTCAGAAATTTTCCGATATAATTTCACTGAAACAGTTTTCTCCGTCTTTTGTTTTGTGTCTCAGTCCTCTTGCTGTTATATAGATTCTTAAGTTTGATCTCTTGATCACAGATGAGTTCTTAGGTGTTTTGTTCATATATACTTATTTTTATTTATTGATATTTTAATGAAATATTACCTTGACATTGTTTCCATCCCCGACGTTCTTTTTGTTCCAATTAATCTTGTGTTTCGATATTTTACTATGTCTTTTAAATTTTTATTTGATTGATTAGCTTCCATTTCCAGCATTCCTTTTTTTTCTCCCAGAATTTCATTCACTTTATTCAATTTTTTTGTTTGTTTTTGAATTTGAGTTCTAAATTGTTGCATGTGCTTGGCTTAATATAACCATATCTTTCTGTCAACTTTAAAAGATAGCTTTGCTGTATATAGCAGTCTTAGCTTGCAATTGATTATTGTCAAAGTTTGAAATACATCATTCCATTCTTTCCTGGCCTTTAGGTTTGCTGATGAAGGCTGTGATATTATTCTGATGTGTCTGCCTTTGCAGTAAATTTCAAAATAATGAAAAACTACATTTCATCCACTTAACTTTCTTATCTAGGTTCTGAATTGGATTTCCATACTTCATTCATCTTCTTGAGTCCACAATGTGATCATGGAACATTTTAAATAGTAGTATTTGCATTCCGAATTATTTTCCTAGCATGATGGCTATTTCATTATCTTTGTTTTCAATTATTAAGGTGTTGTGGGGTTTTGGAAGTATCGTGGTGCCTGGTTTTCTCATATATTTTATGTGATTTGTGTACTTATTGGGATGGCATATCTTTGTTGGCATATCATATCATTGTTGTGATTTGTGCACCTACTGGGATGGATGTATTCTCTAGTTGTTATTTTTATTAATACATTTACATTTTTTGTTCAATCTTGGTAATTGACCCCAAGCCTTGTGCATGCTAGGAAAAAAAAATCTACCACTGTGCTAAATTGTAAGCCCTTTCTTCACTTTTTGTTTGCTTTATTTTATGTCTTTTCTTGGTGTACAGTCTTTATTTGAGTTTATGAGTGTGGGGAAGCAGGCAGCAGTAAGTGAAGCATTGTTTCAACAGCCAAGCCTGGTATTAAAATTTATTAAAAGTATTTGTGTACTTTAATTATATCCCCAATAAGGTTAGAAAGTGGAACTAAGATACTGTTAGGATAAAAGTATTTTTTAAAATAGCATATGATATTAATAATTGAGAAGCAAAGTGGGAAAGGAATGGAGAAAGGGAAATAGTACTAAAATAGAGAAATAAAGATGGAGGTATGAGAGAAATTATTATAGGTGAGGTGTAGAAAAAGAAAGGACAGTTGTAAGATTTTATTCAAGCATAAAAGCTAAAAACAAAACCAAAATACAAATGTGAAATATATTTTAAAAAGAAAAAAAAATACTTAGTCTATATTTCTCCTTTGCTGGGGAATATGGTTCCTGCTACCTTTTTTTTTTTTTTTTTTTTTGTAGCTGACTCTACAGGCAGGAAGAAGGTTGCTAAATCCTATGCGTTTGAAAACAAGTTAAACCAGAATGTCTCCACTGCTGGTTTAGATTCCTGCACAAGGATCAGCCCTCCACCCTGGCCCTCAGTAGGAAATTCCTGGTCCTCAGTATGCTCCTACCAGTTACTGTCTACTCTCTGGTGTGTTGAGTGATCACATTTTCTATGCATGGTTGTCACTATATAAGGCTCTTATGGTGTGATTGTGTTTGGGGTGGGGGTTGGCACCCATGCTTCTATTTACAATTGCCTTCTTCTCATTATGACCCAGAGAACTTTTCCAAACCCATGCATGACCCACAGCCCTTGTGTGAATATGCTTGCATTAGTGAGTCTATGTCAGGTTCAGCTCATTTCTTTTGTTCCTAGTTGTCAGGGTCATTGCTAGTCTAATTAGTGGACAGGGTACTGGGGATTGAAGATTTTATAGTGCCAGATTTTCTGCTCCTCATGATGGAGCAGTTTGATCATAGGGCCTTAAGAACAGGTTCCTCTTTTTTCCCAGCTTTGGAGGAAGGGAGGCACAGCCAGGACCTTCTAAGTGCCTACTGCTCGGTCTCATGCAGGGCACCTTTTCAAAGTTTTGTTTTTGTGGGTTTGCTTCAGAGACCATCTCCTTTTCCTTTGCTTGTGGTACCCCATAGTGGGGGAAGAGGAATTCATTCCCTTCCATTCTACTTTGTTCAGTGTTGTAGACTGCATTTCTTTTGTGAATCTAATACTCATTGTTCCTGAATTTTCCTTTTCCTTGTTATAGGCTCTTGGGTTTGAATATAAAGAACATTTACTGGCATTACCAGGTTTTTCTGCCACTCTACAAGGAATTATACAGAGACAAGGGGATGATTAAGGAGATAATTTATTAAAGGAGAGATATAATAAGAGTCTGGAGGTGTGTCACACTGACCCATCTCTCCCAAGTTGACATAATGTGGGTTTATTTGAGCATGCTCCATTGGTCCAATGAAATCTAGAGGGGCTAAGGGGTTCAGCTTTCCTGGGTTAACTTCTGCAATCTCCTCCTCCACCATATTTCCTATTGTCCTGCCTCATTCTCAATATTTACCCTATTGATACAGCTTTAGCACATTCTCTACAACAGTGGTTCTGTTCCTAATGCTGTGACCCTTTAATAGAGTTTCTCATGTTACAGTGACCCTAACTATAAAAGTACTTTGTTGCCATTTCATTTCATAACTGTAACTTTGCTACTGTTGTGAATCATAATGTAAATATCTCCTGTACAGGACTTCAGATATGCAACCCCTGTGGGGTCAGGACCTACAGTTGAGAACCCTTGCTCTGAAATTTAAGGCTTAGGGGAGATAGTAAAAGAGCAAGCCAAAAAAGATATCATAAATGAGTCTATCAGCTGTAGGAGTTCTCTGGTGAAATTTTTGGGATCACTTACATATACTATCATGTCATCTGTGAATAGAGATAATTTAACTCTTTCATTTCCAATTTGTATCCACTTGATCTCCTTTAGTTGTCTTATTGCTCTAGCTAGAACTTCAAGTACTATGTTGAAGAGGTATGGGGAGAGTGGGGCATCCTTCTCTTGTCCCTGATTTTAGGGGAAATGCTTTAAGTTTCTCTCCATTTAATTTGATGTTGGCTACTTGTTTGCTATATATAGCCTTTATTATTTCTAGGTATGGTCCTTGTATACCAGTTCTCTCCAAGACTTTCAGTGTGAAGGGGTGTTGGATTTTGTCAAATGCTTTTTCTGCATCTGATGAGATGATCATGTGATTTTTTTTCTTTCAGCTTGTTTATGTGGTGAATTACGTTGATGGATTTTCATATGTTGAACCATCCTTGCATTCCTGGGATGAAGTCTACTTGATCATGGTGTATGACACTTTTGATGTGTTCTTGGATCAGGACATCCTCTCAACTATGTTCATAGCAGCTTTATTTGGAATAGCTAGAAACTAGAAACAACACAGATGTCCTTCAACCAAAGAATGGAAAAAAACTCAGCTATCAGAAACAAAGAAATCATGCAATTTGCAACCAAATGGATGGAACTAGAAAAGCTCATCATGAGTGAGCTAACTCAGACTCAGAAAGATACACATGGCATATATTCACTTATAACTGGATTTTAGCCATTATAGTATAGGATAACCATCCTACAATCAATAGACCCAAAAGAGCAGGAACAGGGACTTGGTTAATCGTCAGTGAGACACCCCACCCTAGTGGAACTGCCATGCATGCCTCCTGTGCAAGAGGAAGCTCTTAGAGCTCAAATGACTAATGAACTGAGGGGGACTAATACACAGAGACACCCTACACTGGAGGTATGGGAAGGATGGGAGGGGGGAAGGGGGTGAAAGTAGGGGCTGGGAGGGGGTGGATGGAGGGGGTGGTAATGGAGATGTAAGGAAGTAATAAACGATTTACAGTGGAAAAAAAGATATCATAAAAGCCAGGGTCTGCCAAGAGGTATACTGTAAGATTGTGTCTTCCAGATACGTAAGGGAAGTGACATCCATAAAATATCAACAATATGGTTGCCTAAACAGGACCTAAACAATGACAGCATCAATTGGCATGCCAACAAGAACGGAGGAAATCTTATGGAGCCTCAGTCCTGGATGAAGAGCTCTAGGCAATTAACAAGTGCTGAGAGATTTAGTCTTCCCACAAATGATTATCCAATGCCATGTGGTCAGCCCTAAAAATATAAACATACAATCAACACTAAATTGAGTTGGTATATTATAGTTATATATTTATTTATATTATATGTTATATATATATATTTATTCATTTCTATATACACATATGTATGTAATGATAATTGAAAATAGGAGATCATGAATTTGACAGGGAGGGGCTGGAGAGAGGGAAGGGAGGAGGAAATGATATAGCTATATTTTAATCAGCCTGGCCTGGTGGTGCATGCCTTTAATCGCAGTTCTTGGCAAGCAGAGGCAAGTGGATCGCTGTGAGTTCAAGGCCAGCCTGGTCTACAGAGTGAGTCCAGGACAGCCAGGGATACACACAGAAACCCTGTCTCAAAAAAACAAAGCTAATCAACCAAACAACCAAACTATATTTTAATTTTAAAAAGTACCATATAGACCTCAAAAAAGGAAAGAAGGGAGGGAAGGAAAGAGCAAGCATTCTGGGATCAATTCCTCCTGTCTTCAGGTATTCAAGAGAGTTTCATTTAGAACAACTGGAATTCATTCCAGTACTAGGTCTTACAACTATGTCTTTAAAGGGTGTGGTAATGAGAAAAGTAACTCTCTATATATCAGTAATGCCTTTGGATGGCCTTTTTGTTTAAAAAGATTTGCTTTTCTTGGTAGTATCACCAAGACAAACTGCACAACAGACCCTTCAAATTGCAGCTATTGAATTTCACCTGAACCACTTAACACGTAGAAAACTTTTTTTAAAATTTATTTATTTATTGCTTCAGGTTACATCTCCATCATAGTGTCCTCTTTCCCCCCTTGCCATCCCCACCCTCCCACCCTCTACCCCCTAACCCTTCGATCCCACTTCTCTGGAGTGGAGTGTCCCTACATAACAGTCCCCTGCACCAGCTCAACAGTCATATGAGGGCCAAGAGCCTCCTCATATACTGGGGGCCTACAAGGCAGCACCACCAGGGAAAAGTGTCTCATTGACAGGAAGAAAATGTCTATGTTCCTATTCCCTTTGGTGTGTTGGCTGTAGTATAGATATTCTGTACTATATGGCTAAAATCCGACAATACGTTAATAGATGCCATGTGCATCCTTCTGAGTCTGCGTTAGCTCACTCAGAATGAGCTTTTCTAGCTCCATCCATTTGGCTGCAAATTGCATAATTTCCTTGTTTCTAATAGCTGCGTAGTATTCCATGTGTAGATGTACCATAGTTTTTTAATCCATTCTTCAGTTGAGGGACATATGGGTTGTTTCCAGTTTCTAGCTATTATAAATAAGGCTGCTATGAACATAGATAAGGAAACTTTCTTGTGATTCGGTGGGAAGTCATTTGGATGTATACCCAGAAGTGGTATGGCTGGGTCCCGAGGCAGAGCTATTCCAAGTTTTCTAAGATATCACCAGACTGACCTCCATAGTGGTTGCACAAGCCTGCACTCCCACCAGCAATGGAGGAGGTTTCCCCTTTCTCCACCCCCTCGCCAGCATGTGCTGTCATTTGAGCTTTTGATCTTACCCATTCCTACAGGTGTGAGATGGAATCTTAGAGTCATCTTGAGTTGCATTTCTCTGATGATTAAGGATGCTGAGCATTTCTTCAAGTGTCTCTCAGCTTTTAGGAATTCCTCCTTTGTGAATTCTCTGTTTATCTCTTTCTCCCATTTTTAATTGGATTGTTTGGTTTCTTGGCATTTAATTTCTTGAGTTCTTTGTAAATTTTGTATATTAGCCCTTTGTCAGATGTGGGGTTGGTGAAGATTTTTTCCCAATCTGTAGGCTGCTATTTTGTTCGAATGACAGTTTCTTTTTGCCTTACAGAAGCTTTTCAGTTTCATGAGGTCCCATTTATTGATTGTTGGTCTTAGGTCCTGAGTTGTTGGTGATCTATTCAGGAAGTTATTACCTGTGCCAATGATTTCGAGGGTTTTTCCCACTTTCTCTTCTAGTAGATTTACTAACGTATGATCCATAGTAAAATGATTTCTCATCAAGTTTGAAAACAAAGGGTAAATTAAATATAAGCCACGCACATTTTTACTTCAATTAGTGTGTTGATGTATAATAATCTAAGCGGGAAAAAAAAGTATGCATGAGCTGAGTCTTTAATTCCAGCACTTAGGAGGCAGAGGCAGGTAGATAGATATCTGTTAGTTCAAGCAAGCTTTGTCTATATAGTGAGTTACAGGACAGCCAGGGTTACATATATATATATATATATATATATATATATATATATAGAGAGAGAGAGAGAGAGAGACCCTGTCTCAAAATACAAAAATAAGCAGCATTCTTCAAGCTGTTGGTTATGAAACTGCTCATTCCTTTCAAGTAAAACTATTGAAACAGTTTTTTTTTTTAAATGCCAGGTTCCAAAGAATACAGTTTGGTGAATTCTGTCCTGACATATATGTTCAAGGCCTCAAATGTTGCATTTTGGAAACAGTCTGGTTCAGCAAATATCCTGTGATCCAGATGGTCATTTCTGAAAGGTCACTTTATATCAAACATTGTTCTACTCACTTTATAGCATTTTCACAAGACACATAAAAGATATTCTGGGCCAGTGAGGTGGCTGGCTAAGCAGGTAAAGGTGCCTGCTATCGAGACAGAACCTGAGTGTGATCCCAAGGACCCAAGACTCACATGCTGAATGGAGAGAACAGATTTCAATGTGCTGTCTTCTGACTTCCGACTTCTCTCTTTCTCTTTCCCTCCCCTCCCTCCTTTTCCCTCCCCTTCTCTTCCTATTTTTCTTTCAAGCAATCTCATACTAGTCATCATGGTGGTGTACACCTGCACAGAGGATCTAAATTTGAGACCAGCTTGTGATACACAATGAGTCCCTTTCTCAAAAACTTCAACACTGCATGATACCTATGAAAATAATGCTTATGAAAGCTCAGTATTTTGAGATTTACATAGAATTCACTGCTTTCACCTATCCTGCCCTGCCAAACCTAACTTGTAGGATTTCTTATCCTTGGACCTTCAGTAGACATAATGATAACATACATGATTATATAGAAATTGTCCAATGAATAATTACCTTATCATTAAAACTGTATTCTATTGTGTACAGAAACTTTTTAAAAATGCTTAATTACTGTTACGTGGGAATCTGGAGCTTATATTTGCTGATATGGAAAATAAACAGCTACTTTGTCTTTAGGAAGAAAAAAACATTTAAAATTTTCAGAAAATTAAAGAAGCCATTTATTGACAGAAACTATTTTGTCAATATTAATTTATCATGCACCACACAAGAAAAAAATTAAGATAAAGAGAAAAATTGACTTGGGAATTAGATAGATGAAAAGGCAGGATTAAACAAGAAAGACTATAGTGATAAAAGGAGTGGGAAGGCAAAGCCTAATGGAAATACTTGCCTGATCAAAAAGCCTGTCTAAAATACATTATGCAATACTGCTGAATATAGAAAAAGAAAGTAATGAGAAACTCTACAACGGGGTCATTGCCAATGAAAAGGTTTGGGAAAGAATATGTGCACTTATGGAATTTATTTTTGGTTGTGAGCCTAGCCTTTAACGGCTGAGCCATCTCTCCAGCCCAGCACTTATGGAATTTATAAAAAGAGAAAAGTGGTTTAATGTTAACACCCATATAAAACTGACAAACTATTTGTTCAAACCATTAATATTAGGAATAGGGAAAATGAAACACAATTAGTGACGACTAAAGAAAAGACAAACCAAGGTAAGCAGGGAAGTAGCTTCACTAGATCTTGGGTATGTAAATATTATTAAGTACACTTTCATTATTGTTTCAGAAGCAGATGTTATCATGTCTCAGGTGTTTCTATTTCTGATCCATCAGTTAAGTAATTAAGTTATAGCAAATCACTGGATGAAGCCCAAGCAACTAAGCACTCACACGTATTTTTGCAAATGACCATCTGTGATGGTCATCATTTACTCTTCAATATCCACAAAACTTTAATTAAAATAATTTCCCAAGGATGCCCCAATTCTTGTCTTGATAGTTCATAAAACCTAGCCTCCCTGAAAGTAGTGGTGGGAAATGGGTGATTTTTGACACATAAGAAAAATTGAAAAATTATCACTCTTTGACACCCAAATGTCTGATTTTGTGTTGTGGAGAAATGTAAAATATCTCTGAAGAAGAATCTTCTACTATCAGAATGCTTTAACAGCAAAACCCTCAACCCATGGAGAGGTCTTCATTTCTACATTTAACAAATATTTACCAAGCTCTCATTTTATGCATGCCATTGCTCTGGAAAATAGAAACTTACTTTTGAATAGGACAAAGTTAGGTTCTCTTTTTATAAAGAAAGACAGTAAAAAAGAAAACAAGAAAATTACAGAATATGGTTACTTCTCTGATGGAAATAAAGTGATGGGCTAGAAAGTAATGGGAGATGGTGATGTGGGATAAAGGTGGAATATTTTAAATAAAATGGTGAAGGAAGACCATTCTGAAGTGATATATTTGTATTCTATGAGTGATAAAAAATAATGTTGCTATTTGTAGATCTAAGGGAAGAAATTTCTGGGTGCAACAAACAGAAAGAACAAAACAGTATATTGGTAACCAATGAACAAAATGGTATAAATACTTAGTTGATAAGCAAATACATCATCTGACAGAAGAGGGAACATGACTACCATTTAATGCCTTTCTTTGATATAATTACAGAAGGATGGTAGAACTCAATCTAATCTCGCATGTAATGTATTCCTTCACTGATCATCATGCCTCTATTGCTTAAATACTCAGTGTTTAAGGCATTACACCCCACTCTAAGATGTCCCAGATGCTAGAAATTTCCTTAATATCATAATTCAAACTTGGTGTTCAGGAATTCTCAATAATTGACTCTAGTTCTAGCTTTTCAAAAAATAGGCAATTGACACTCACTACTGTTTTCTAAGTCCAAGTCCTTCAACCATTGTTTAGGTCTTCTAGACCATGAAAACACTATGCTTCCTCCAGATACATCTGGACATACAGGTTCCATTTTTAAAAGAATACAATTATATAAAAGCAGACTTGCCAAGTATGTTCAAATAATTTATTTTTGTAAGACAAAAAGAACAATGAAGATGAAAAGTGGTTTATGATTGCACATTATGGATATAGTAAATGACATTAATATTGTCAAATGATTGAAATTTTTAGTGCTATGTTTATTTTATCACAATATTGATGTTGATGTATCAAAATGTTACTATGGTACCAAGCTACTTTGTACAATAAATATATATGAATAAAACATATTGAAAAGGAGATAGGATGATGGCTCAGTTAGTAAAGTGGTTTCCTAGCAAGCATGAGGACCTAAGTTAGATCCCCAGAACCTGCATTAAAAAAGTTGGACATGGTGGTGTGTGTTTGTAATTCCAGTGCTAGGGAGGCAGAGACAACTATATCACTGGAGATCAGTGGCTACCTACCCTACCCAGGCTGCTGAGAGACCCTATATTAAAAAAATGGTGAACAGAACTTGAGAACTGACAGTCGAGTGTGGCCTCCACACGCATATAAGCATGCACACAAATGCATACTATAATATACATCTATATATAATGCATATATTACTGAAAACATCAACAGGAACTCAGCAGCAAAAAACATGTTGTAAATGAGTTAGGCAAAACTGCCATCATAATTTCATTTTATTAACCACTTACTGGCATATTGGATTACATGATTAATTTTTTATAAACATACACACAGGCAAACATTAGGAATTTTCTGAGACACACTCTCCTATATTTTGGGCTAGCCTAAAACTCGCTATGTAGTCAAGCATGAAGTTCAACTTCTGATCTTCCTACCTTCATCTGTCTGGTGCTGAGATTGCAGGCTTTTGCTAACACACTCAGTTTATGCAGTGCAGAAGATCAAATTCAGGGCATTGTGCATGCTAGAAGCACTCTGCCAATGGAGCTACATTCCAAGCACAGATCACTTTGGAATTGAAATTTGACGACTATCAAATTCTGTGCTAATATTAAAGTTAGAGAAGGTCAATTCTTCTTAGCCCATTTTGTGTTGCTATAACAGAATACTGCAGACTGGGTAACTTACAAAGAAGAAAAAGTTCTGGAGGCCAAGAAGTCTAAGGTTGATGGATTTATATCTGGTGAGGGTCTTGCCTTTTTACTATATAACCTTGTGACAAAAGGCAGAAGAGCAAGAAAACACATGAGAGCACAGGAAACTGATGAAGCATCTGAAGACCTTTTATTCCACGAGGATGGGGCCTTAAGTACCTAAATATCCTATTAGGTTTCACTACAGAACAATGGTGTATTAGTAATTGAGTTTACAACATACACTTTTGGAGAACAAATTCTAGCCTTAACAATTCTCAAATCCATAATTGCATCTATTTTAAAATGATTATTTGAGAGACTAACCATTCTAGACTACAGTTGTAAAACTTGAGACATTATATTTGAAAATAATTTTGAAATACAAAATATTATCATTTTTATTAACTACAAGAAAGAACATGTGAAACAGGATGAATATAGGAGAGGGTGCTACTCACAGTAATTAATAAGGTATGTTTCAAAATGAGGTTAGGGAAGCTGATCCAAAACAGTTAGGTAAGGTACAAGACAGCAAACACTGCAGGGATTTTGATAGAAAAACCCAGGTTTCTTATACTACATTTGTTTCCTGCGGATTTTTTGCATTTTATTTTTTCTTGATTTTTGAAAGTTAGTATATGAAGTTGTATGCTTCCTTATGACTCTCTCTCTCTGTCTCTCTCTCTCTCATACACACACACACACACACACACACACACACACACACACACACACCATTATATTTTGTTTTCATTCATCCCTCTCCTCTACTTCACTCTGTCCCGCTCCCCTCTTGCTGGTTCTCTTCCTCTCACCAAGCAGTTCTCTGTTCTGTTTTCATGCCATTTCAATTCAACTACAGCTTTCTATCCTCAAATTAAGAACTCTCCTTTGTCCCCTTTCTATCTTTCAATGGAAACAATAGTCCTTGAATAGTTCCAAATCAAGGAATAAAGAAAAGGGCATTTTAAATTTAACTAATTTTGTTTAAATGGAGATTTATAATCAGTGGAGGTTATTAGCCAAAAGCACAAATGCACAGGTATACATGTACATACTTTTGTGCTAATCTCTTACTTTTCTATGATATTAACTTTTACTATAAACGATGTTCATGGAACAAGTGTAGCAATTTCTATTTATTTATTTTTGTTTTGTTTTTACCTTTGTTGAGGTGTGTAAGCAAAAGGAAACTTCATAATTCAGAAGGAAAAGTTGTATAAATTATCATGTCAAAGTGGGACAAAGCAAAGCACATTTTCAGAATACTAATAATCACCAGCCTGGGAAACTTCTTTAGTACAGAGCTCCTATTCTCAAGTATCCAGATGTTTTTACTCAGGCTGAAAAGCACAGATGGTGTACAGTTGTCAGACAGCTGTCTTTGTTGAAGTTCCTTTAAAAACAATTCAGCATGCATCTATTAAATGGAAAGAAAGTTTGTAAAAGTTGAGAGAAAATGGAAATGGGTATGCCATTGAAAATTACGTTAAAAGGTTGAAAGAAATAAAAAAAGGTTTGTGTTCAGAAAGAAGTATATACTTCTTATATTTCTTTTCTTTTCTTTCCCCTCTCAATAAATATTTATTTGTGCCAGCATTATACTTTGTTCAGAGAACTCAGAGACAAATCAAATAGTACCTGATCTTTAGGATTTCACAGTTTATTAAAAGAGACAAGTATGAAAATAAATAAGTAGAATATTGTATACTATGTTCTTTGATAGCAGAATGCCTAGTGGTTTTACAAGGGCTAGAATGCCTAGCTCTATTTGGGATGTCAAAGAAGCTTTCATAAAGTTGAGATATGTTGTCTGAATCCAGAAAAAAACAACAACAATAGGAATATAGTAAAGTTTGTTGTACGGTGTTGGCTTTCAGTCAGAAATAGTATATATAAAGGTGGAGAGCAATAAGGCAGCATGAATAATCCATTTAGGAGTTAAAGAGGTGCAGCATAGTATATCTCAGAGAAAATAGGAGGAAAGACAGGTTAACAAAGGTAGAGATTTGAGTCAGAGAAAATGTATGGAGAAGTGTTTATGGAAAAGGTTACAGAAAAGTTTACAATGGCTACCACTGTCACCACAAAAGGGGAATATTAAGCACACATAAAAGGATTAGTAAATTGTACTCTACAGAGGCAGTTGGGGTCTTTGGAAGCTATAATTTTACAATATTAAAAATTTTTCACAGTTGTGTTACTTGTGCCAGTAGCACTCAGTGATTATGGCAAGAAGAACACACAGTTCTCTATTCCGGAAAATAAAACCATTAGGAACTAAAAAATGAATCTTAATTAGAAATACAACCAACACAGCCCCCAAATCTTCCCAAATTCTAAACATACATCTTAGGAATACTGTAAGTTCTAAGCACTTAATTGCAAAATTAATAAATAAGGAAAATGTATCTGTGATTTACATATCTCAAAGTAGTTTAACATGCTTTTTCTTAGTTTATTCCCTTCCCAGTGATACATTTAAAGTATTATCCAGATAATCCCCAGCACCACATGTACCCTTCCATCTTGGTGATTACCGCTGCATATTGTATGGGAAGCATGTATGCTCCCTGGCAGATGAGGAGCTCCTTAAAAACAGGGTGCTAACTTACTCAGGTTGGTATCCTCTGAGCACCTTTTATAATGTCTATCTTATAAAAGGGATATACAGAAGCTGATGTACATTGTAAATGGATTTCCCTAAACAGCACAGATAAAATGTGGTGTAGAAAAAAGTCCACAGATACAGGCCAGAGGTCTTGTCTTCTGTGAGGCAATATTTAGTTTTATTCTAAGACAGATAAGAAATCTTTAGAAGCAAAAGAGCATATTTTGAAATTAAGCATCACATCAAAGCTTCTAAAAACAGAACACATAGAGGAAAGGAAATGGAGCTTACCATTACATCATCATTTTCACTACAACAGCAAATAGAAGGATGATAAACTTAAGAATAAATCTGAGACTATTAATAGAACTCTTGTTCAGCTGGTAAACTTCTACCAGTGACACCGGAATTTATTTTTAGTGATGTAAATTTTAAGCAAGAGCCTGATTACCGTTTTGTTGTTAACATCTTTCAAGCCATAATCGTCTTTCCTTCTCTTCCTTTAAAATGTTTTATTATTTTAAAATGTTTAATTATACATAGTAATGGACTTCACTGTGAAATTCACTTCCATAAATGAACACAATGCATTTTGATCATCTTAAGCCCCTATTCTTCTTTCTTCTCCCCCTCTAACTCCTGCCTAGCCCTTTCCCAGCTATTTCCTTCTGTGCCACATCAGGTCAACCTGATAAGAAGGTCTGGGTGCTGTTTCCCATACCACACACATGCAAGATCAGACCATGCATGCCAGCATCCATATCAGGCCCCAGTACCAGAGGAAGCTCTTAGCCCTCAAGTGACTGAGGAACTGAGGGGGGTTGATATGTGGGGGCTCTCCTCATCTGAGGATAAGGAGAGGATGGAAATGAGGAAGAGGGAGGGAGCAGGAAGGGAGGAGAGAGGGGATTTTGATTGAGATGTAACTTGAAGAAAATAAAGTAATAAAAAAAGGAAAAAAATAAACTAGACACCAAACCAAAATAATATCATGTGTCTTGATTCTACTGGAAGACAACTGATGCTAGACTCAGGGGAATGACTCTATTATAAAACTGTTGGTTATGTATGCTAATGAGGCCTTTCCCTCATTTTAAACAGTGCTCAGAAAAAAAGACCACATTCTCTATAACATATGAGCCCATTAGGTATTTGGTTATGTAACAATGAATAATCAACATGAAGCATGATTTAGTCCATATTCTAAATATCACAGTTCATCACTACTCTTTAAAATGATTTGCTATTGCTTATACCACCAAAAAATTTCAGACTAGCAAGGTTATACATAGATACCTGTGGCACTCAGCGGCAATTATAAAAGGTAGCTCTGAATATATGAACTCTGGTTGTTTTGTTTTTTTTAATTCATAGTAGATTTGTTTGCTAGATATAACATAGAGGACAAATAGGTATGTGCTATCTTATTAACCTGAATTTTTACCTTGCCTATATTCCCCATCATTACGGTGTTCACTGATTTAAAATATCTCATAATAAGAAGTGATGCTCTGGAAAAAAGAATAATAAATTAAATAAATTAAATATTTCACATTTCCAAATAGTTGTTACAAATGGTAGCCCATAGATATTCCCTCTGCCAAGGTTGAAATAGTTAATATGATCCAATATAGAATAAACAAAATAACCAGCTATCAGAAATGAGGAAATCATGCAATTCAAAACTAAATGGATGGAGCTAGAAAAGCTCATCCAAAGTGAGCTGACACAGTCCCAGAAAGATAAACATGGTATGTATTCCATTATAAATGGATATTAACCATACATCACAGGTTAACTATCCTACAACCCACACACCCAAATAGATAGGAACCTAGCATATCTATCCTAGGAAAAATTTTACCCACCAGTGAGTCATGGAATCTGCTGTACCCTAGATGGTGTGACTTATCAAGCTCCAGTGCAAGTGGAAGCTCTAGGCCCACATATGATGCAAGATCTGAGAGAGTATGATATGTGAGGGCCCACCTCATCTGAGGAGAAGGAGAGTACCAAGTTGAGGAACAAGGAGGGAGGCAGGGAGGGAGGGAGAGAGGAAGGGAGGGGCCAGGGGGAGGAGTGAGGAAACTATGTTCTAGAAGTAAATAATACTTTTTAAAGAAAAGAGTTAATAAGCTTAAAAATATAATAAAAATACAATATAAAATTTTCAAACTATAATTTACCAAAGATATACTTGCCTTACTGTCATGAAAGGAAAATGGCCTTAATTTCAGATTAGAATGTTAGACTGCAGGTGACCACATAGATTACACAAACTTGATAGCAGCTTAAAAGTTCTTTTTTGTAGAGGTACAGGATATCTCCATGGTTTGGCATTAAAAAGCAGGTAACAGGTTTAAAATACTGTAAATAAATTAAAGGTTACAGCTGTTCAACCTGGTTTTATAAACCTCCAAGAGTTGAAGAAACCTAGAGCTAAGGTAAAATACATGAAATGCATGGTGTTAGCCCATGAATGCCCTTAACTCCAGCAGAGACAGGAGGATCACTATAGAGTTAGTTGTCTTATAAATACTAGAGTTACAAGGAACAGGGTGGTGATGGTGCACACCCTTAATCCCATCATTGGAGAAGAATACACCCTTAATCCCAACACACTAGAGACAGAAACAGGCAGATCTCAGAGCTCAAGGTCAGCCTGATACAAACAAGCTCTAAATAGAGAAAAACTTCGATCCAGGGGTGGTGGAGCACATTTTTAATCCCATCAGTTGGTAATCACATGTCTTTGATCCCAAAACTTAGAATGCAGAGACAGGCACATAGGATTTGGAGGATTTAAGTTTAAAAGGTACTTACAAAAGGCATGCTGCAATTCAAACAAATTGTCTCTTGAGATCTCAAAATATATATACTAAAGGTTGGTTTAGCTCCAAAATATCAAAATAATTTCTTCTTTAATCCGGATTGAAAGATAATACTTTATATATTGTCCAAAAACCAAATTTGCTCCCGGAAAAATATTACCTGACCCCACCCTCCCAAAAAAAAGGAATTGTCCCAGAGTTAGGATTATGGCAGGGCTCTGTTCTTATCTTTCCAGTAGATTTTAAAGCATCCATTCAAGGAATCCAGGGACAATTGGACAACGGAAACCTCAGCAGAAAATAGATCAGACACCAAAGAAGACGAGAGGACCAGAAGATCCAGCCTTGCAGACATCCTCAATAGCTGTTTCCTCAAAAGTCTACAACCACAACAACTCAAAATCGCTAAGATTGTTCAGCTCCACAGACTGCTCCAGAGAGAACTTCAGTAAAGCCCTGAAGATCAGCTTCTGTCTACGAACTTCTTAGGACATCTAAATAGCTGAGCACAAAAGGACTGAACATCAAATGATTCTATTAACATTTTTAACCATTTTTCCATTCTTATTTGGGCCCCAAACAGGTTTACTACGTCCCAAATCAGCAGGAAGTCATTTTAAGAGAACGACGTCCCATCCCCAGAACGTAGGGAGGGTGTTTTCCCCCTCTTTGGTCATTTGAGGGATAACAGAAAATTTTGTTATTTAGGGGAAGAGACTACAAGCTAGTAAATGGTCTTGTTAAATGGGTTTTGGGGGTTAGAGCCAGGGACTTCTCTCTTTTTCTTTTATGTATCCTTCTTTCTCTCCTATGTAGGAGTGAACAGACTTGAGCAAAAATGGGACATAGACATAGTATAGGAAAGATCAAGAAAAAAGGACATATTATTGAATATGCCCTTATACCTTTGTATATTGATACAAAATTAATATCATATTTGGCTAAATTGGTATTGATCATTGTATATTAATGCAAAATTAAGATTGTATTGGACTACATCAGTATTGATCTTTGTATATTGATTCAAAATTAAGATTATATTTGGCCACAATGGTATTGACCCTTGTATATTGATGCAAAATTAAGATTGTATTGGGCTACATAGGTATTGACCTTTGTACATTGATACAAAATTAAGGGTAACACTTCCTAAAGGTATTGTACCTAGTAATGCTTAAAAATGAAATGTGAAGTTTTGGCTTTTGCTACCAACCATCATAAACTGTTTAGGATAATTAAGAAATGCAAACTAAGAGTCATGCAAGCGTGTCATTTTGTTAGTTACTATGACAGTCTATCACAGTTATTTTCTAAGCTACTCAGAAATCAAGTTGCTAAGAGACAAGCAATATTTGCTTAGATAGGGTGTCTTCAAAAACCTCCAGAGATCTGTGGAATATGGCATTCAAAGATGTTTTCTTAACTTAAGATTTTTTGATATCGAGACATGTCAGCACCTGACAGCACCCCCTATTCTACTCCAAGTAGAAGATGAGCATTGAAGAATCTCCAGTGGGAGATGGTTGAATTAGTGGCAAGCCTATCCCTTGGCAAGAAAACTCCCTTGCTTCAACTGTAGACAGACTGCTGTCCAAAAAGGACAAAACTTGGAAGCAGGTAAGTCGACAGCCTAGCTCTGCCAAGACAGGGTAGGCAAGTCCTTCATAATTCCTGCTCTGCAATCAATGTGTGTCAGAGAAACAGGTCCAAATGGCTGAAGATTGATGCTGTAATGTATGGAGAGAAAATGGGAACTGTCCAGGAAGCCACTGGTATGTAATTTCTTAGTTTTGGAAGCTGCAGGACCTACACTTCCTATATAATCAGATATGTGTATCCCTCTCAGGTCTCCAAAGTGGTTGAAGAATAGATAGCTAGAGTCTCATAGTTAAATTTTGAGTTGTTTAGAAATTAAGAGGGTGTTCTGGATCTAAGAAGATGTTTTTAAAATTGTGAGGCAAGTTAGTATGAAAGCTGAGTTAGATATAGAACTTTAAACTCATGGAGATGTTTAGATAGTAGAATGTTAAAGTCAGATGCCAAGAACATATGGACTGGACATTGGGAATGTTTGTTAAGCCATATAACTCTTATAATTGTGGCCTATTTATTTCTGTAGTTTTGTATTGTATTTATTGTTATAAGAGAAAGAACCATTTGTTGGAATGAAAGGGGGAGCTGTTGGGGGGGAAAAGATATACCCTAAACTAAAAAAAAAAAGGTAGAGGGTTGAGGGGGAAGAGGTGGAAGGGTAGGACTGGAGGGGAGAGTAGGGAGAGGATTGTGATTGAGATGTAACTTGAAGAAATAAAAAATAAATCATAAAGAAAAACCAAAATAACCATAAATTAGATAAGACACACTGAGGAGGGTCATTCTTCCTGCTGCCATTTTCTTGAACAGCATAGTGTGGCCAATGCTCAAAAATGATAAAATGGATGACATTTAGCAATGGACTTCCACAATCTTAATGTCATCTTATTCCTGATTAAGACCTCCATAGCAAATATTAATTATCAAAATTGCTGACTCCATCCAATCAAGAACTAAACAATATTTTGTTTCATAGTTGTTGTTATTATTTAGTTTTTCTTTGAATAGCCTTGAATGGCCTTACATTTTCAGGTTGCTTTCATCTTGAAAATAATAAAATATACCTTATATAGCTACTCAGGGATACTTCAACAGCCTTGTTAGTATTTGCCAGAAAGTTATTAACCATACTTGACTTTTACCATGGTCATACTTATGATATTACATACCAGAGAGTCTTAATGTTGGGAAGTAGCCTTAACAGAAATCTTTCTGATCTCAACAATATCCTCAAAGATATTGGGGCTTTGAGTCATGCAAAATCAGTTCATCTAAAGGCTGAGTTCAACTATATGGGCAACAACTCAATCAAGCATTCCTATATAATCAAACGTCAATGTTAATTTTAATACCAAACTTTACGTGAGTTTCTTTGTTGGCAAGAGTTTATGTATGCTGACACATATTGATGCAAGGAAAACTAATTTTTCCTGAAGATAAGGGAAGCTTTACATTTAGAGCTTTCTCTGATTTTTCTTTAGCTGTAACCTGTATTCTCTCCCTGTAACAAATTACATAACTATAAGCATTCAATATACAAACAATAAAGTTAACAAAAGGTGAGAAAAAGTTTAGGCAGTTGCTATCATTGGATGTGTAATTTGTTTTAATATATTTGATGAAGACGTTAGTTTACATTGCTGTAAAGTTTCATAATTTGCAAAGTATTTTATAAAACTTTTCATTTATTATTTTTCATACTCAGTTATAAAGGAAGTACTTTTTTTAGACTTATTTTAAACTTGGAGAAATTAAAGTTGAGAGATACTTTGTGATTCATTTCAGGTGTACATAGTAACAAATTAGGAAGCCAGGATCCTGATTCCAAAGTTCTCATGCCTTACATTGACATACTCAGGCCTTTCCCTACTCTTAACTTCTTCCTTTTAATGTTATCTCTCTGAATATTTCCTGTTGGTTTTCAAATGTGGAGATACTGACAGTTTTGACCCAGGGCAAAACTGAACCTGTTGTTTAACTACATTAAAGGAAGCTGACTATGTAACATCTATAATACCATTAATACACTGAATGTCTCCTAACCCAACATGCTTGAGAGTAGCATTTTGGATTTTGAACTTTGTAACTTTTTGAAATATATGCACATCCTTAATGTGGTATCTTGTGTTGGAACGCAGTTACAGAGACAAAAGTCACTTATATAAAATTTGCTCATATTTCATGTACACCATATATATGGATGTGATTTTAAGAGCTGACATCAGGTTTGGAACTGACCATTTTTGACATCATACTGGCACTCAAAAAATTAAGATTTTTTTAGAGCATTTTGGACTTTGAAATTTTTGGATAAGGAATGTTTATCTTATAGTTTGAAAGAATCTGGCATTAGAAGTGGTTGCCAGGTAGACACAGAAATAATTCATTTATAGTTAGGCTACTGGATGGAAGAACTACAGTAACAAAGCAAAGGCTAAGAAAACAATTTCATTGTACTCTCCAAGTTTTATAATTTGAGCTTTTGAGACACAACATGTTCTTCTTCTGTAATCTATACTTTACTCAGCAATCAGGAGTAAATTCAAGTCAAATTATCTTCTTCTTTTTCTAGATTGTCCTAGCTCAGAGCCACTTCATTGTTATTGGTATGTATGTGGTGTGTGTGTGTGTGTGTGTGTGTGTGTGTGTGTGAGTGATAGGCGGGGGGGGAGGGAGGAGGAAGGGGAGAAAGCACGTGGAAGAGTGTTTACATAGGGTTCTTGTATTCAAAACCGAGCTTAACAGGCTGTGATTTTATCCACTGAGTCATCTCCCTAGCCTTCACAGCAATTTCATATTTTCACTGTACTCATTTTAGCTCCTCCTCATTTATGATATCCTTTTTTATTTAGCAGTATCTCCTATGATAGCTGTTCAAAGACATATTTTTGCCTCCTCAATAAACTGAATTTTTAAGGATAATATGTATCAGGCATTTCAATTATGCTCATAGAAGTGTCTTCCTAATTTCCATTCATACTTGTATGTCATTCATTACTTACTTTTCCAACTATGTTTACTCTTGTTAATTGATCCATATAACTATATAACTTATTTGTAAAAAAAAAAAAAGCACTTGGTACACACAAGAACATAATATAAAATTGAGTCATTTCTTCTCATAAAATCTTCTTTAAAAAGTTGTACTACAGGCTAACCAATCTTTAACATGACCTACAAATGGTGACATAGTTTAACTTCACCTACTAAAGTCTCCTTGACTACCAATTTGTTTTGTCTGTTGCAAGAGACTCCTTTCATCTGGCCCAATTCCTTATGCCCCTTCTTTTTTTTTTTATAAGTACTTTATTTTTTTTTTCTTCAAGTTACATCTCAGTCACAAACCCTTCCCTATTCCCCCTTCCTGTCCCGCCCTTCCACCCTCTTCCCCCCCAACAGCTTCTCTTTTCATTCCAACAAATGGTTCTTTCTCTTATAACAGTAAATTCTATACAAAACAGCAGAATTAAATATGCCACATTTATGAGAGTTAAATGGCCCAGTATACCTTCCCAATGTCCAGTTCATACATATTTGGCCCCTGACTTTAACCTTCTACCTTCTAACCATCTCCATGAGTTTAAAGTTTTATAACTGACTTAGTTTTCATACTAACTTGCATCACTATTATAACCATCTTCTTAGATCTAGAACGCCCTCTTGATTCCTAAACAACTCAAAATTTAGCTATGAGACTCAAGCTGTCTATTCTTCAACCACCTCAGAGAGCTGAGAAGGATAAATATATCTGATTATATAGGAAGTGCAGGGCCTGCAGCTTCCAATACTAAGAAATGACAAACCAGTGACTACCTGGACAGTTCCCATTTTCTCTCCATACATTCCAGCATCAGTCTTCAGCCTTTTGGTCCTGTTTCTCTGACAGACATTTATTGTAGAGCAGGGATGGTGAAGGACTAACCTACCCTGTCTTGGCAGAGCTAGGCTGTCGACTTCCCTGCTACCAAGTTTTGTCCTTTTTGGACAGCAGTCTGTCTGCAGTTGAAGCAAGGAGTTTTTACATGCCAAGAGATAGGCTTGCCACTAATTCAACCATCTCACACTGGAGATTCTTCGATGCTTTTCTTCTACTTGGAGTAGAATAGGGGGTGCTGTCAGGAGCTGGTATGTCACGATACCAAAAAAAAAAAAAAATCTTAATTTAAGACCACATCTTTGAATGCCATATTCTGCAGATCTCTTGGGGTTTTTGAAGATGCCCTATCTATCTCTTGTATTTAGATAAGCAAATGTTGCTTGTCTCTTAACAACTTGATTACTGAGTAGCTTAGAGAATATCTGTGATAGACTGTCTTAGTAGCTAACAAGGTGACATGCATGCATGACTAGGAGTTTGTTTTTCTTAACTATCCTAAACAGTTTAAGACGGTTGGTATCAAGAGGCCAGAGCTTCACATTTCATTTTTAAGTATCTCTAGGTACGATACCATTAGGAAGCGTTACCTTTAATTTTGTATCAATATACAAAGATCTATTCAAATGTGGCTAAATATACTCTTAATTTTGTATCAATATACAAAGATCAATGCCTATGTGGCCCAATACAATCTTAATATTGCATCCATATACAAGGGTCAATACCATTGTGGCCAACTATAATCTTAATTTTGTATCAATATACAAATATCAATACTGACGTAGACCAATACAATCTTATTTTTGCACAATAAACAATGGTCAATACCACTTTAGCCAAATATACTATTAATTTTGTATCAATATACAAAAGTAAAAGGGCATATTCAATAATGTGACCCTTCTTCTTGATCCTTCCTGTGCTGTCTATGTCTCAATTTTTCTCAAGTCCGTGCATTCCTACATAGGAGATAAAGAAGGATACAGAAAAGGGAAAGAAGGGATACCCTGGGTCTAACCTCCAAAACCCATTAAACAGGACCATTTAACAACTTGTAATCTCTTCCCCTAAATAACAGAGTTTTCAGTTGTCCTTCAAATAACCAAAAAGGGGGGGGGCGGAGAAACACCCTCCCCACCCTCTGGGTATGGGACGTCGCTCTCTTAAAATGACTTCCTGCTGATTTGGGTCGTAGTAAACCTGTTTGGGGCCCAAACCAAAATGGAAAAATGGTTAAAAATGTTAATACAATCCTTTTATGTTCAGTCCTTCTGTTCTCAGCTGTTTAGATGTCCTAAGGAGTTTGTAGGCAGAAGCTGAACTTCCAGGCTTTACTGAGGTTCTGGCTGGGGCATTGTGTACAGCTGCAGAATCAGACACCAAAAGAAGACGAGTGACCCAGATGATTCAGCCTGACAGACTCCCTCAATAGCTGTCTCCATCAAAAGCCTACAACCACAAAAACTCAATATCGCTTATGCCCCTTCTTACTAGAAGACCTTATGCATACTTTCCCCTCTACTTGGAAATCTCTCAGCTCCGCTACTCCTCTATCTAGGTAATTCCCACTTTTTCTTCAGACTGCTCTTTTAGCATCTTATTGCAAACTTTCTTGGCATCCTATCACCCCTTATGCAGCATGTAACAGTAGTGATATTTTTACATATATTTATGGTGTTTTCTTTCTCACTTATTTATTTACTCACTTCACATCCTGATTGCAGGCCCGCCCTGCCTCGTCTCCTCCTAGTCCCTCCTTCACACCCACCTTTCCCCATTCTCCATCTCCTTTATCCTCAGAGAAGGGAGGCTCTGTGATGTTTTTTGCTTCCTCCACCATACCCTTTCAGTGAGCAAGTGGAACATCCAACTGAGCTTCTTAGCACCTTGCATATTTTAAGCATTCAACAAATATTTGATGAAAGAATAAATATCTACTGGTACTTAAATATAAAAGATCCCGAGCTACACTGACAATCCCACTGTTATACACTCTTTCCTGTGCACAGAAAAAATCATGACTATTCATTCAGAAAACATTATTACCACAGGTATGCCACAGCATCTCTCTCTCTTTCTCTCTGTCTCTCTCCCTCCCTTCCTCTCTCTCTTTCTCTCTCTCTCTCTCTCACACACACAAATGAGAGGGGGGCCAAACATAATCTAAAATACAGGTATCTTGATTATTTATACAGTGCTTCTATTTCTTCTATTATAGTTTAAAAAGTAGTATACATATGATAATACATACATTTTCAATTCACTTAACATGATCTTGAATTCTGCCAAATTTACAATGTGAGAAAGGGTTAAAATTTATTCATATATTTGAATATTGGTAATTTCATAGGGTTTTATGTGACTTATAAAAGTAAAACCTGACTGTATGCATGAAAAAATAGAGGGGGGGGGGCGGCTGGAGAGATGGTTCAGTGGCTAAGAGCACTGGTTGTTCTTTCAAAGGACCCAGGTTCAAATCCCAGCACCCACATGGCAGTTCACAGCTGTCTGCAATTGCCAGGCATGGTGGCTCACATTTTAATCCAAGAACTAGGGAGGCAGAGGCAGGTGTATCTCTGTGAGTTCAAGGCTAGTCTGGCATACAAAGTGAGTCCAGGACAGCCAGGTATACACAGAGACACATCCTTGTCTCAAAAGAAAAAATAGAGAGAGCCCTCAGTATAATGCTGGATGATAATAGGTAGTTAATAAATGGGGGACATATCAGAGTATATAATATAACAAGTAAAATTCATGCAAATAATAATTTACTATTTGTCTTTGTCCAGCTTGGGGAAAATTTTCAGGTAAGTTATGTCTGATCAGTATTACCCAAATTAGAAAACAAGCAGGAACCACAGCTGCTTAATTCCAATCAGCAATTTTTTAGTTTCGTAGGCACATGGCTGCTTAATTAAAGCATTTTATGTTTGAGCTGATTTAATAATAGATGTTGTTAATTACTGTGGTAAGCTTGACTATACCACAAGAGTCAAGTCAATGCAGAAATTCTTACCTGGAACCTAGTGGGAAAAAGGCTTAGTTTTATTTTGTCTTCATTTTTCTAAGGAGGGGGCATACAATTAAAAAAAAGAGAATGTACACAGATTTAAAAATAGGCAATAATCTAGAATAAAAATTTCTGCCTTCTCATCAATAAAGGATAACTGTACTTATGCATGACAATTAAAAAACATTTGAGCAATTTTTCTGGTCAAGCACTATAATTTAAGTAGTGAAAATGGCACAGTTGGGGAGGTAACTGTCTGAATGCCAGGATTATAGACATGAGCAGTAAGGTCCACCTTGGAAATAGGTTTTAATTCAATTATTTTCACAGAAATCAGAGTTTGAAGGCACCCTGTGAGGCCATTTAGTTACATGAGGATCATTCTCCTTAATTCTCCTTAACTAAATCATATTAGATGATTTTCTATCATATTTCATAAAGACTTTACCCAAGAGTAAAATTCAACTGTCTCCTTTGTTTAGCTGATCTAGCACTGAATAAACCTCGCCATTTAGTATTTCTTCCCTATGTGTAAACTAACACTCCCAATGTATATTAAGCCTGTTTCTTTTATCTTCATAAGCACATGACAATGATTAAATTACTCTCTGCCTTCTCAGAAAACTGAGAGGCAACAGCCCTGATTTCTACCATCCTTTATTTGTATACCTTGAAAGAAATAATCAAAAATCTTATCTGCTTTATATCAAAGAAATAGTAAGAAGTAAAATACACCCTTTCTCAACTATTATTTCTCAACTATTAAGTTATCTGTGACTAAAAACAATAAAATCTCAGTGATATGTACAAGCAATTTTCCTAAAATAATTTAAACAAAACTTACTACCTACTGCATCATCTTTTTGAAATACTAAAAAGGACAAGATACATTACAATACGGAGAATGTTTACAGATGGATTCTTACAGATGCATCTCAAAATCATAGTATCTGTATCACTGCACGTAGCTGTTTAAACCACCCACATATATCTGAACAGATTATGGCTTAAACAGCCACTACTGAATCTTTGATTATTTAGCTTTTCTTGCTTTAGGTCTTGCCATAGAGGTAGTTGGTTCTCAACTTTTGGGTTGCAACCCCTTTGTGGGTGACAAATGACCCATTCACAGGGGTGGCATATCAGATATTTACAATACAAATCATAACAAAGGCAAAATTACAGTTATGATGTAGGAATGAAAATAATTTTGTGGTGGAGAGGTCACCACAACATTGGGAAATGTATTAAATGGTCAGAGCATTAGAAAAGTTGAGAAACACTGATACAGAGGTTTCTGTATGTAGGTCTGACACCTGTCTATAAAGTATCATGGTACCTAGACATAAAGTAAAGAACTCAATGCAATTTAAGCATAATGTTGTCAGAAATGTGTTAGACTAAAGAAAAGGCTTCTGGCATTATTGTTCTTTTATTCTATTTTTCATTAATTTCTTCCCTAATATTCAGTGTTTCTTTCATTCACTGGGTTTTGCTTAACTGCTTATTAGTTTTTTAAATATTTATTTATTACTTCAAGTTACATCTCCATCACAATGTCTTCTTTCTGCCCCTTCCAGTCCCACCCTCCCACCCTCTACCCCCTATCCCTTCCATCCCATTCCTCTGGAGTGGAATGTCCCTACATAACAGTCCCCTGCCCCAGCTCAACAGTCATATGAGGGCCAAGAGCCTCCTCATACACTGGGGTCCCACAAGGCAGCCCCATTAAGGCAAAGTGTCCCATTAATACATAACAAAGTCTATGTTCCTGTTCCCTTTGGTGCACTGGCTGTAGTATAGTTATCCTGTACTATATGGCTAAAATCTGATTATAAGTGAATAAATGTCCTGTGCATCCTTCTGAGGCTGGGTTAGCTCACTCAGGATGAGCTTCTCTAGTTCCATCCATTTGGCTGCAAATTGCATAATTTCATTGTTTTTGATAGCTGAGTAATATTCCATTGTATAAATGTACCACAGTTTTTTAATCCATTCTTCTGTTGAGGGACATCTGGGTTGTTTCCAGTTTCTAGCTATTACAAATAAGGCTGCTATGAACATAGATGAGGAAACTTCCTTGTGATTTGATGAGGAATCATTTGGGTGTATACCCAGAAGTTGTATGGCTGGGTCCCGAGGCAGAGCTATTCCAAGTTTTCTAAGACATCTCCAGACTGCCCTCCATAGTGGTTGCACAAGCCTGCACTCCCACCAGTAATGGAGGAATGTTCCCCTTTCTCCACAGCCTCGCCAGCATGTGCTGTCATTTGAGTTTTTGATCTTAGCCATCATAACAGGTGTGAAATAGAATCACAGAGTCGTCTTGAGTTGCATTTCTCTGATGACTAAGGATGATGAGCATTTCTTGAAATGTCTCACTGTCATTAGAGATTCCTCCTATGTGAATTCTCGGTTTAGCTATGTCTCCCATTTTTTGATTGGATTATTTGGTTTCTTGGTGTTTAACTTCTTGAGTTCTTTGTAAATTATGGTAATTAGCCTGCATTTCTTATTTTTAATAAGAATGTTAATCTTACCATGTTCATTGGTCAATCGTTTCTTCTTTTAAGAACTAGTTAATCAGGGAACATTTATGATTAGTGTTTTTTATAATTATTTGAGAAATTCTTTATATATTCTCAGTAATGACCTACTTTCAACTATATGTGATACAAACATCATCTGTCATGTTTGAATTTTTCACTTTTAATGTATCTTTGGCTTTAGATGAACATAAAGGATACATCTTAGAACATCAAAATTAAAATGTTTTAAGGTTATGAAAGATGTCTGTTATATTTAAAAATTTTCCAGACTCCAAATTAATAAAGTTTTATCTAAAATTTGAAAAGCATTGTTTTATTGCTGTTTTGATAACACTGAGATTATCTATTTTAAAGAATGTATTGCACACAATAAATGTTTCCTTATACTTAGATGTCAGCTTCAGCTCTGGCTAACAAGAGATATTAAGTGTATCTGAACAAATCAATCCTTGGATGTAACTTGGAATTGTGCATGACTCTTCAAGTACCAAATAGAGTTTGTATATGTTCATTTCCTACACTGTGGTTTCTGTATAGGCAAATGTGCAGAGATAAAAGAAATCTAGAATATTTTATAAGTCTCATTAATAATAACTTCTCAGCCAATCAACAACTGGACCAACTTGAGACCCAACCCCTGACACTATTAATGATGCTCTGCTATACTTGCAGACATGGCTGCCCTCTGAGAGGCTCCACCTAGCAAAAGATGGAAACAGATGCTCAGACCCACAGCCAAACACTGGACAGAGACCTGGGAGTCTTGTGGAAGAGTTGGGGGAAGGACAGAGGCACCAGAAGGGGACAAGAATTACACAACAAGACCAACAGAGGCATCTAACCTGGGTTAGTGGGGGCTCATAGAGACTAACCATCAACCAAAGAGCAGGCATGGGCTGAACCTAGGCCTCCTATACTCATGGAGCAGGGGGAGAATCTGGTCTTTATGGGAAAGCCTAGTAATGGGAACGGGTCTGTCCCTGACACCTACTCTGCTGCCTATAGTCGGATAACTTTCCCCTAGCTGAGCTCCAGTAGAAGAGGGTGAAGCTAGTCCTCATGTGACATGAAGTACTTTGGGGAAGATTGGTGGATGGGGTCACTTCTCTGAGAAGAACAGGAGGAGGGAATGAGCGCAGAAGGTGGGAGGGTAGGACTGGGAGGAGAGAAGGGAGGGAACTGTGAACAGAATGTTAAAATGAATAAAGAAATAAATTTAGAAGCAAAAACCAAAACAAAAGAACAACTTCTCATACATATTTTGCTTTAAGAAAGAGCAAAATCGGGCTGGAGAGATGGCTCAGCCGTTAAAGGCTAGGCTCACAACCAAATATATAAGAAAGAGCAAAACCTCATGTGGTTGAGTTGTAGATCAGTAGATAAAGACTCTGGATAAATCCTTAGCCTGACATAAAAGGACATTCAGTAAAAAATAAACAAATCATATAGATTTTACAGAAACAAAATTATTTTATTTAAAAAGCAGAGTAATATTTTAAGTTTTTAAATGTGGAAAAGCATAGCTTAGTATGATCACTACAACAATTTACTGTACCTGTGGCTGATTAAAATTCAGACATTACTTTTTTGTTGCATAATTTCTCAATTATATTACTCACAACATTTTATCTTGTCTTAAACTATTCAAGTTGGTTTGATGTCTCAGAATCTACTTATTCCATAGAAAGCCTCAAAACGATTTCATTGGTATATTCTATTTTCCATTGATATGAAAAACATCTGTGATCAGGTTCTTTATAAAGCAAGGATGTTTATATAGCTCACAGTTTAAGAGGCTGAAAACCCAAGATTTGAAAACTCCATAGATGTATTTGGCCTCTAATCGAGGCCAAATCATGGTTGATGACATCATGGTGGGAATGCTTGCAAGAGAAAGAGATTTTACAGCAAGACAGGAAGTCAGATAAAGAATGAAGCTCTAAAGAACCAGGTTAATAATTTCCAAGGACCTAACAACATCCCACAAAGTCTCATATCTTCAGAAAAAAAAATCTCAATAATTCCAGTATTGTCATATTGAAGACCAATTTCCCAGCACATGCACATGAAGGGAGCAAACCACATTTTAACCTATGAAATTTGTTATGATATCCCTTGGTGCTTAATAATATTATAGTCTATCAATCAGTCTTAAGGCATTGGACCTCAAATTGTCTAGCTTGAAACTGCTTATGAGGAATCTGAGACAAACTTCTGAGAATTTAGGCTGAGAAAATAATTAAGATGTTTACAAATATTTATCAACCAGTATGTGTGTTGCGTACTGTAACTGAAAATTTATTCTTGTTGTCTAAAATAAAATGATTTGTAAAAATTATTGTTGAAGTCTAATAGAAAATGATTGGTAAACATGTCATGATGTACCCATGCTATAGGGCACTATGGAGTCCCTCAACTGAACTCCACAGTTTAACATCTGACTGTGTATTCAACAGCTCTCCATACTGACCTCTACTGTACCAACCTAATCCTTACCACTTCTGTGAATATTCCACCCAATGAATCACCTTATTTTGTTATATTATGGCTTATGTATCTAATGAATCTAATTGTCAGCATTCTACTACTGAGAGGATTTTCTACACTGTATCCAGGGAATGTGTAAAAATTCTTCACTAGTAACACATTAGTAAAGGTCTGTATTTCAGTTAGTCTTGTATCAGTTTCTTGATTTTCATAAACTATAGTTTACTCATGTAAGATCATTTAAGATTGCTATTTATAATATAGGGGGGTTACATGGTAAATATAACACTGGAACTCACTTTACTACTTTGAAATTTAATGTGTTTAAGTTATTTTCAAGTAACAATTTTAGCAAATTAATTGTGAAAATGGGTATTCAAAGACCTTCAGAGCCTTCCCAATATATTCATGTTAAGTGCCAAATCCTTATGACTGCAGTGCACAATGTGCTGCAGGGCCTGACTGACCTATGTCTATAAAGCAATCTGGTTTTTAAAATGACCCCTGTCCCACTGTCTGTGTTTGCTCTACCTGATTTTTGATTCTTTGAATGCATTAAAAAATGCATTTGGCTTTTGTGGTGTTCTTCTCTCTATAATCTCTCCTATTCATCATCGGACTTTTCAGCTCAAGAATTGGTAAGTAAGACACTTTTAATAAATATTTAATGGTTAATAAATGAAGCAAGAGCAAGTTCACATAGTGAGCTTTTAAATACAGGAATATGTAAAGATGTTTTGGAAGAGGTAACTAGTTGACTTAATACATAAGCCCTTGTTTGTTCCTTTCTTCATGATAAGATCCATCTTCTATGAGAGGCTAAAATTGCAAAACACTGTATTTTTCCTACTATCCTTTCAAGTGGGGAATGGGGAACTGCTCCAATATTTACAGTGGCGCTTTGTCTTCAGAGAAAGCTTTACTTACAAAAGTTTTCTACCTTGTGCAGAAAAGAGTTCACATAGCAGGCCTGGAATTGGTATCTTTAGAAAAGTCCACTAAGAAGGTTGGCCTTTGGTTTGTATCTGAGAATTTGAGTTTCTGGTGTGTACTTTCCTTAATTGATGAGGGTACCTTACTGTACCCGGATTGTTTGTACAACCAATGCAGTCCATGTGGAATACCTAATTTCCTTCTGGGAGGGTGGAAGTTTATTATGTGCTGGGCAGACGTTTCTTACATAATCCCCTCCCAAGGAAATCCCTAGATGTGGAATCTCTAGTAGGCTCTCAGAGGCAGTATATATATGGCATATGGTTTGCTTCAATTTATGCATAAGAGAATTAAATATGCTCTCTGAGGCTCCACTATGAGAAGATCTGGGGGAAAGTACTGGGAGAGTCTGAATTCTTTTAGATTATCCTAAATCCTTTTTTCTAAAACATTGTCATTTTTTGCAGCTTTTGTTATAATAAATCATAGACATGACTTTGACTAGCTTAATGAATCTTACTAGTGATTTCCTACATGCAATTTTATAAAGGCATAATCTCTGAAGTTGCAGCAAAAAAAAACTTTCAGCTATTAGAAGTCAAGATTATAGGCAATAGCTAACGTGTAAAGGATGGTAAAAGAGAAAAGATAAAAGTCCCTGGATCCTTGCTGGCACCAGGTGATTTAGAATTTCTCAGTTCTTGAATTTCAATGAGCATATTACTAGAGAAAATAAAACTGTTAAAAGTCACTTTGAGTGGTATGGGTTTTCTGTTAGTACTACCCAAAGAAATCTTAGGTTTTAATGATCATATTGAGTGAAGTAATAAGTCTGCAAAATAAAACTTATAGAAGACAGTTTCTACCCCCTTAATTGGATTCCTTTTAAATACTGAAGTATGCCTTTATGTCATGAAAGAGTTGTTCAGGTTTATAACTTAAATGTCCCTCAAAGGTTTTTGTGTCAAAGTATGGTTCCAAGTTGATGAGGCTAATAGGAAATGGTGGGACCTAGAAAGGGACTCGATGTTGCTACCCTTTTTCTCCCTTTGCTTCCCTACTGGAATGATTTGAGTATTTTCCTCCACCGAGTGCTTCCACCATGGTAAGGCAATTGCTCGGGACCAGAGGCAATGAGGCCAAGTGATGACAGACTAAAATCTGTGACAACATGAGCCAAAATAAATCATTCCTTCTTTTTAGCTGATATAGTCAGGGTTTTTGATGTAGTGCAGAAAGCTGACTTACACAATAAATACAGCTTTGAAAAGTTATCAATCAAATTTCAATAAAGATATCATTTCTCTATTGATAAATCATTTCCCAAAATATAACTTCAATTTCTGACTGATAATTAGATATCACATTGATTTTCTTTATTTTGTCCATTTGACAGTGATTATGAAGTTAGATTTTTGGAACATGATCTCAGGCTTATTGAAATAAAATCTCAGCTCTGTCTTTTGTAAGCTTGCCTCATTAACATGTTACTTTTCCAATCAGTGCCTCAAATGATTTGTTGTTTGCTCTTATTTATTTATAAAATTGAACTTACACAGTTCCCATAATCTGGGTGTGTTGACACACACTTGCATTCCTAACACTTAGGAGGAAGAGGCAGGAAATTATAAATGGCAGGTCACCCTGGGCTACCTAGTGAATCTGAAACCAATCTATGTTATGCTGTGAGACCCCATCTTAAAACAACAACAACAACAACAACAACAACAAAAATAAAACAAAAGCAAAACAAAGCAAAATTTAGAGTTTCCATAAAATTGGGTTTTAGGGCCAGAGCGATGGCTCTTCGGGTAAAGATGTGTGCCACCAAGCATGATGACATAGGTTTGATTCCCTGGACTCCGCAAAGAGTGGAAGGAGGCTACCGATTCTTGAAAGCTGTCCTCTGACTTTCATACATGTACTGTGGTACACCCTACCCACTCGCACACTTTTTAATGGGTTTTGCAAGAATTAAATAATTGACATAAGTAAAGACCACTTAAGATTAGCTTGACACTAAATATAAACAATTTTGAAAAAAGTATTATTAATTTTCTTATTCATGTCTACCTACAGTTCTATAAGGAACACTTTCAATGTTCTAAATATAAATTTTGCTTCAAAATAACTATTTATATATAAAACTATATATATATGTGTGTATATATATATATTTGTTGAAGTCTGGTAAATATATACACCCTATAGGAAAACTGTCATACTTGTCTATCTGTGCATATATTTAAATTTTGTTTAATAAAAAATAAAACAGCGGGCAGGACAGATGGCTCAGCAGTTAAGAGCTCTGGCTGCTCTTCCAAAGGACCCAGGTTCAAATTCAAGCACCCACATGGCAGTTTACAGCTATCTGAAATTGTTGGCAATGGTGGTGCACACCTTTAATCCCAGCACTCAGGAGACAGAGGCAGAGGCACGCTCTCTGGGAGTTCAAGGCCAGATTGGTCTACAGAATGAGTTTCAGAACAGCCAGAAACCCTGTCTAGAAAAACAAACAAACAAACATGCAAACATTAGATAAAACAGCATCAGGATATAATATATGAGAGAAGAATAAATTTAAAAATTAGAAAAGTAAAACAGGTTATATGATGCACATTCCCCATCATATGGTAAGCATTTATTAGACTTTTCAACTGTAAGGTAAAACACTGTATTTCACTTATAAGTTTCTCAACTGTCTGGTTTGTGTGTTGGTACAAAAATATTACATAAATTTAAAGCCTTTTGAATAAATGAAAATAAGTCATGAGAAAAATTACTGGCTTCCAAACTTATGCTTTATTTAAGAAATTAAAGAAAGTACCTTGATTCACAAATAGTTAATACTAATGTTAATCTAAAACAGAGCAACATGGAGCAGACCATCTAGCATCTTCATATACTTACTCCAAGAGGTCATATATGGCTCTTGTGAAACATATTATTCTGTAAAAGCACATCAGGCTGAGAACAATGACAATAAAAGATGGTTTCCAGGTTTTTGTTTCAATATAATTTTTGGCCTAAAAAGTCTTATTACATATAGACAATATGGTATATAAAGTATGCTATATATATTGAAGGACTCCTGGCTACAGAATATTTCAGTCATTGGCTTGGTTACACATTAGATATTCCTCTTGACTAGCGTACTACCAACTAAACTGGGAGTAAGCAAAACATGTAGATAACCAACATAAAGAGTAAAAGATCTGAGCTTGCTCACCTACCTATGTCTCTCACATACAAACACACACATACACATTAGAGTGAGTTTGACAAATGAGACGTAAGATGTCTTCGTATAGCATAGTTACTACTAGTTATATTTCTTCTTATATTTTAATTCATCACATCAGTGGAATAGTAAAAGGTGAGGTATTAGGGTTTCTTATGATGTACTCATTTTATCAAGCAGCTACTGTGTTGCTAAGTTAAATAGTGCTAAAAATGTTTAAAATGTGCTGTTATACTAAACTTGGAATAATGTCTGGGGGGACTTGAAACAGGCCTGTATATATTTGTTCATGCTGGATTCAACATTAGTACATTATTTTGTCAGTTCCAAGTTACAAAGTAGTTCTATACTTTGCTTTCCCCTTTTTATTTAGTACCAATTTGGAATCAGTCACTTGAGATATTACGTCACCAATTTACTTTCTATCTGACAGGAGACCACACAGATGCAAACTGAAAAGCAGGTAAAATTTAAAAGATAATGAATGTAGAAAAGGAGGTCAGACGGGAATGCAGAGAGAACACTGATAAAGAGACAGAAGGATAATATACATATATGAAAATGTTATAATGCAACCCACTATTATTTATAAGTAATATATACTATTAAAAATAAAATTTAAAAAACCATAAGGAAAAACTAGGATGACTTATTACTACCAAGACCAAGAAACCACTGTAGGATGGCTGCCAAGTATATAAAGAATGACAACTGAGCAATGTCCAATGCATTTAGGAATTTACTCTGAGATTACTTGCCAATAGTTTTTGTTGTCATTTTGCTCTGTTTTTGTTTTTGATTTTCCAGAATTTATTTTTCATAGTATTTTTATTGATTACTTGAGAATTTCACATCATGAACCCCAGTCTCATACACTTTCCAGGCCTCTCAGGTCTGCTCCCTCCTACCCTTGGATTACCTCCTCCACACACAAACACAAAATGAAAAAGAAAAAAAAAACAAGTCAAATCTGTGAACAAGGCCAAACATCCAGTGGCTAGCTCCTTAAGGAAAACTGAGTCTTTCCTCACCCACACCCCTATCATAGGCTATCAATATTGTAAAGCTATTTAGCACCCTTATCATGATTTTTAAGAGTTCTCTTAAAATGGCTCCCTGTCTAGGCTGGGTTTTGTTTTTTTTTTTGGGGGGGGGAGGAGGTGGAAGGAATAGGGCTTGTCATAGAAGCCTTCTCTATCCCTCTTTCTCAACTGTGAGTCTACAGTCATCAATACCACTGCAAAAGTAGCTTCCTTGCAGGAGCATGGATCATAGACTTCCACATGGTTTCAGGCAACAACATAGACCACAGACATCTACATGGTCCCCAGTAGAAGCAGGTACCACTGACCTCAGCATGGTCTCCTGTGGTAGTACAGACCATGGACATCAGACCCTCTGCCACTGGGTGGCCCACAGACACCATCACAGCCCTCAATGGCAGCACTGGTCAAGGGTATTAACATGTCCTCAAGTGGCAGTGCAAGACACTCACATTAACATGGCCCTCAGAGCCAGAATAGCCCACAAACATCAACATGGCTTCAGGGAGCAGCATAGACCACAAACATATACATAGCCTTCGGTGGTAACACGATCCACAGACATCAACACACACCTGCTACAGACAGCAGGATAGCCTCAGGCAGTGGCCCAGACCAGGACATACATGTGGCCTTCGGTGGTGACTTGTGGTGGCACACCAGGGACATTAAAAAGGCTCCCAGCTCTTGTAGGACCACAGACATCCATGTGAACCCCCTGGTTTCAACAAGGCCTGGAAAAGAGGACCACTGATACCATTCCAAAGTGGCCTCCAGGTGCAGCACTGATCAGAAAGTTCTTTCAAGGAGGTCCAATCCAGAAAATGAACTGTCATTACTCAGAACCAGGGCAATTATGTGGCTTGGCAGCATGTTCAGGGGTTGAGTCAAAGTGCAAGCTCCAGTCGGCTACACACAGCCCTGTTGGCTCTATTCAGCAACAACATATTGCCCTGTTGACAGTAATCCTCTCCACTGCTCACTCACTGCTTCATTCCTCTATCTTTTCCACCTCTTCATTGAATATTTGTTCATCATAGTAGCATTGGAAACTGCAATGTCAATATGTGTGTATGTATGTCTCCCACCCAGCTTTGCATGCATGTTGGTCTGATTCAAGGTTTCTGGATTCTGGATTCTGAAGCACCATAAATACTGGGCCACTGCTGAGATTTGTCTCAGATATTCTGCTGTTTCTCAGAGTTAGGATGACCTTGTGGCTAAAAAGGACATGGGGGAAGAGGAATAGGTTCTGTGGGAGCTCCTGGCAGCTGCCTAGCACTTTCCATGTCCCAGCAGGGCAGGCAGCATGGGGCTGCAGCTTCAGTGATCTACTCCATGCTGGATGCCTAGAGCCTAGGCAAGCCCCATTCAGCAATGATGGGTTTCTGCTGGAGCTCCCAGGGGCAGCACATCTACCTGTCCTTGGTGCCTACAGCCCCTCTGCTCATCAGGAATGAATTCTGTGCTTGTAGCCTACTGGCATGACACAGTATCATTCTCTGAGCACGGCTCTGTTCCACCAGTTTTCCTTCCAATTTCGTGAGTTCACATTGTAAAAGCATCTTCCCGTAAGACTTGTCTTTTGTTTGTTTGTTTCTTAGTTGTTCTGAAGCTATTGCAGGTCGGGCAAACTCCTTGTAACCTACATGGGTCTTTGAGATTCCAGGGTGCTCTGCGGTAGGTGTTGGGTGCTAGTGGCTGCCACCATCTTTCCTCTAGACAATAGTTTTAACAGAATGGTGACAACGAATATGGAGGAAATAAAGATGCCTGGTCTTTATCATTCATTTGGATTTTCGTTCAAGGGATGTGATGCTCTTCATTACTTCACACTGATTTCATGAATCGTTTTATTTGGTCGTTTTGCTGCTACCTTAGTTTTGTCAAGAAATAAGAACAGATTGTATTTCCCACTTTATCATGGAGAACATCTCTTCTGTTATTAATACTGTCCCTTGACTTCACAGAAAATTAGTCCCATTTCGTTGAATGACAATTATTTCCTTTTATTGCGTCCAGATCCCTACAGGTATCTCAAGATAAACAACTAAAAAAAAAATGCAAAACTGCCCCACATGTCCCACATGTGAAAGGACATATGACATTTGACTATCTGAGGCTGTGTTCCTCATTCAATATAATTTTTCTCTAGTTTCACTCATATTGCTACAAATTTGTTTTTCTTTACATCTGAGTAAAAACCCATTGTATGCATGGATAGTAATGTTGAACATTGTCATTTCTGGCACATAATAATGCAAATTCCTTATTATATATTTTATACCTGTAAAGTAAAGTGGAATGTCCAATTACAATGAAGATAACTTTTTTTAATGTGGTGAACAATGCACAGAAATAAATGTTTTGCTATGGTCTGAGTACATTCTCTACAAGAAGCAACTCGGTAGTACATGTGAGGGAAGGAGCTTTTACCAAGTTCAGTCTCCAAGTCCTCAGTTGTATTAATGGAATTTTCTTTGCAAAACAAGTTTTAAAAAAAATTTTAACGTTTTAATTAGCCTACACAGTATTAAGCGTCATTCTGGCATTTAAAATCAAATTTTGTTTTTGTTGATACTCTCCTTCCCCTTTTTTCTCAACCCTCTGACCCCACCCTAGCACTTACTCTTCCTACTACTACCCATTGCTTCCTCTTTCATATCTCAGGGTCCTACACTGTTCCCACTACACCTCTTTACACCTCTCATGGATTCCTTTCTAGTTTCATAACTTGTACCTACACTCTCCCCACTCATATACATACATTTAAACCTTATAAACAAGGGTGCACATTTGAAATAAAAAATGCAATTTTTGTCTCTCTGAATGTGAGTTACCTCACTGAATATATGCTTTCCTTCTCCATCCATTTATTTTTAACAGTTAACTCACAACACGGAAGCCAAGTACACATGCTATCTGTGCCCTAGCCTAGACTTGTAACTTACTTCAATATACTCAAAACAAAAAACAAAATTTCTCCCTGGGACATCTCCATTAACAAATCTTTAAAAAATAAACCTCTTCCATAGTGAAGTAGGTCCTCCTTAAAACAAGCACTACTGTATAATCACACAAAGCATCACTAATGTGCCTTGTAGTTGAATTCAGTTGCTAAGCTACTCATTTGTGTGACCACGCAAGACAAAAATAACTTCCAGGCAAGGTTTTGCAACCCCTCCTCTTCCCTTAAGTTCAAGTTTTCTTAGTAGCTGTTGTATGTTTTCTAGTACATTTAATGTTATCTTTACTGAACACAATTAATAGCAATTAAAATTCTTCAGAGGTCTAACATGCAAAATTTCATCTGAATCATTTTTCTATTTCTTTCACTCATTCCATCTTGATCATAATGACATTTCCATGTACAATACTTTTCCTTATCAAAAATGGGAAAGGTTCTGACACCAACCTTCTACACCTCTGACCATTCCAATGTGTATTTGGCCCCCCTGGTGGAAGATAAACCAAAACTTAACTTGGCTATAGTCACTTCTGGGAACAAAGTTAGCATTGTAGATTCTTCCAAGATTTAGTACCCGCCTTATCCCCATATCTTCAGCTGCCAAACTCCATTCTCACTTCATTTTTAACTTACTAATTCCATCTTCCCCCTCCACTACAATGTTACAAGCTATGCAATTCACATGTTCTGGGATAGCACATTTACTGGTACCCTTTTTATATTTGTATTCCTTGTCAAAGTTTTGGATGATAAACTATGCTACCAAATTGTCTTTTCTTTTTAAATCACAGGATTTCTGCCTAAGAACTATAAATTTATATCTAGGATACTGCCCATACACAGATTTTAAGTGACTACAGGCTACTTAGGAGTGCCATTCAAAGGAAAACAATGTAGAAAAGAGAATCCTTCTCACTATCAGACGTCACTAAGACACTGAAAACACAGTTAACTTCAATTTAATGAGAATCCCTCTATAGCAGCAGCACAAACTTTTAATTTAAAAGTCAAGTAAGTAAAACAACGAGAGTCCCACTAGTAACTACTGGGGGCTTTGTGAGTTATATAGGAATACAGTCTTTGTTGTAATCACTAAATTCTGGTTATACTGCAAAAGTAGCCACAGGCAGCATGCAGAAGAATGAGTATGGTAGTATTTCAAATATGTCTTTATTAACAGACAGATAATAATGTGTGATGGTAAGGTTGAGAGAACATGAGAATTTTCAACAATTTCTTCTGGCTAGATAACAAGAGTTGCCATACCATCCAGCAATTCCTCCTCTAGATGCACATGTAAGAGAAATGATTATGTTAGGCGTGGTGGTGCACGCCTTTAATTCCAGCACTTGGGAGACAGAGGCAGGCTGATTTCTGTGAGTTCAAGGACAGCCTGGTCTACAAAGAAAGTCCAGGACAGCCAGGGATACACAGTGAAATCCTATCTAGAAAAGAGAGAGAGAGAGAGAGAGAGAGGGAGAGAGAGATAGAGAGAGAGAGAGAAAGTGATTACATATGTCCACAAAAATGTGTACATGAATATTCACAGATATATTATTATTTTTGTGTGTGATATTTGTGTGTGAACACATTTATGTAGGCATGCATGTGGAGGCTGAAGTTTGATAATGAGTGCTGTTTCTCAGGAAATGGATTTACCTTGTTTTATGAAAAAAAAATTTCTCATTGGTCTGGGAGTTGATGTTTTACCTGGACTGAGAGGTTAGTTAGTATTTATTCAAACCTCAGAGTAAATCTTCTCTGGCCATTTCTGTGAACACTAATGAATTCTTTTTTTAATAATTTATTTTTTATTTCTTCAAGTTACATCTCAATCACAATCCCCTCCCTACTCCCCCCTCCAACCCATCCACCCTCCTCCCCCTCAAACCCCCATCCTCTTCCCTTCTTTTTTTTAGTTTAAGGTATTTCTTTTTCCCTCCAACAGCTCTCCCTTTCAGTCCAAAAATGGTTCTTTTTCTTATAACTATAAATACAATACAAAACAAAAGAAATAAATAGGCCACAATTATAAGAGTTATATGGCTTAGCATACATTCCCAATGTCCAGTCCATATGTATTTGGCACCTGACTTTAACATTCTACTATCTAACCATCTCCATGAGTTTAAAGTTCTATATCTAACTCAGCTTTCATACTAACTTGCCTCATAATTTTAAAAATATCTTCTTAGATCCAGAACACCCTCTTGATTCCTAAACAACTCAAAATTTAACTATGAGACTCTAGCTATCTAGTCTTCAACCACCTCAGAGACCTGAGAGGGATAAATATATCTGATTATATTGGAAGTGCAGGGCCTGCAGCTTCCATAACTAAGAAATAACATACCAGTGGCTGCCTGGACAGTTCCCATTTTCTCTCCATACATTACAGCATCAATCTTCAGCCATTTAGCCCCGTTGCTCTGACAGACATTGATTGTAGAGCAGGAATTATGAAGGACTTACCTACCCTGTCTTGGCAGAGCTAGGCTGTCGACTTATCTGCTTCCAAGTTTTGTCCTTTTTGGACAGAAGTCTGTCTACAGTTGAAGCAAGGGGTTTTTCTTGCCAAGAGAAAGGCTTACCACCAATTCAATCATCTCCCACTGGAGATTCTTCGATGCTCATCTTCTACTTGGAGTAGAATAGGGGGTGCTGTCAGGAGCTGACATGTCTCGATATCAAAAAATCTTAAGTTAAGAAAACATCTTTGAATGCCATATTCTGCAGATCTCTTGAGGGTTTTCGAAGATGCCCTATCTATCTCTTATATTTAGATAAGCAAATATTGCTTGTCTCTTAGCAACTTGATTTCTGAGTAGCTTAGAAAATAACTGTGATAGACTGTCATAGTAACTAACAAAATGACACGTTTGCATGACTATTAGTTTCCGTTTCTTAATTATCCTAAACAGTTTATGTCGGTTGGTAGCGAGAGGTCAAAACTTGACATTTCATTTTTAAGTATTACTACGAACAATACCTTTAAGAAGCGTTACCCTTAATTTTGTATCAATATACAAAGATCAATACCGATGTAGCCCAATACAATCTTAATTTTACATCAATATACAAGGGTCAATACCATTGTGGCCAAATATAATCTTAATTTTGTATCAATATACAAAGATCAATACCGATGTAGCCCTATACAATCTTAATTTTGCATTAATATACAATGATCAATACCAATTTAGCCAAATATAATATTAATTTTGTGTCAGTATACAAAGGTATAAGGCCATATTCAATAATCTGTCCTTTTTTTCTTGATCTTTCCTATACTTTGTCTATGTCCCATTTTTTTCTCAAGTCTGTTCACTCCTATATAGGAGAGAAAGAAGGATACATAAAAGAAAAAGAGAGAAGTCCCTGGGTCTAACCTCCAAAACCCATTTAACAAGACCATTTAACAGCTTGTAGTCTTTTCCCCTAAATAACAAAATTTTCTATTATCTATCAAATAACCAAAGTGGGGGGAACACCCTCCCCACCTTCTGGAAATGAACTCTTTTAGATATTCTGCTAACTAACGAGGTTAGAGATCCTCTCATGGTCATACACTTTTTAAAACACAGTACTTTTATTAATTCTTTTATAATTTTATGCACGTATACATGTATGTATTGTGATCAGATTCACATTTCTGCTCATTTAAAATATTGAGACACAAGTTCAATATTAAGCTTTGCTGACATTGGACTTAGCCTTTGAATGCCATATTCTGCAGATCTCTTGAGGTTTTCGAAGATGCCCTATCTATCTCTTATTTTTGTATCAATATACAAAGGTATAAGGCCATATTCAGATTCTGCAGATAAAACCTGTTAAATTATGTCTTTGAAATGTTATAACAGTTTGTTGTAAAATAACAATTGAAGACTTTAATACATTTCCATTGATATTTATACAATTAAGAGTGATAGGAGTTTTTCTTATATATTTATTAAAAATGTATTGGTTCAACTTGAAAATAAAATCTTCCTGCTAGTTTATTTATTTATTTATTATTTCTGAGACTGTAATTTAATTACAATGTAATTAATTTCCCTTTCTACCCTACAAACCCTTCCATATACCACTCCCCATCCTCCCTCAAATACATGGCCTTTTTTTCATTGTTACTGCATGCATATATGTACTAATATATACATATATCCCTAAATATAACCTGTTGCCTTCATAGTGTTCTATTAAGTTTCAAAATGAATTCAATAGTGATCTATGATTAACAAGTAGCTATTAAATTTGTCTTTTATCTAAACAAATCAGAATCTTCTGCATATACATTGTACATCAAAACCAAAATATAGAAATAGAATGGATTTGGATATAGCTACAATCTAAACTCATTTCAAATTTTGGTATCCTTCAAAGAAAAATTTAAATTTTGTAACTTTATAGGATATGTTAAAATAGAATTTCCTATGTAAATTGCAATAATTAAACATATTTTGATATAATGTGGCAAATTTGGTGAGATATGATACAAATAACTTATAATATGATTTGAGTCAATATGGAACTATTTTCAAATGACATCAAATTTTTATGCTGTGCTCCTTACAAATGTTCTTACATGTACTGAGAATTTTCAAGGCAGGCAAAAGTAGGAAATTTGATTCACTTATACTATTATGCAAATAGTTTAAATGTAGTATAGAATATGAAATGCAACTCAAGGAGCTACATGTTAAAAAACAATGGATATTGTTTAGATAGGGAAGGCAAGGCTACTATATGATAATTTACATATGATAATTACATATTTAAATTACAGAAAGGTGAATGATTTCTTTCATTGTTGTTGTTTTGACAAATGACTGAAATGGGTATTTATCAAAGTCATAGTAGATCACAAAATAGCATCAGAGCACTGAACGCAAACATGTGTGTGAAAAATTCCAAAATTCGAATAAGGCCTAGGTAAATTGCTAGTTGATAAACTACTTTCCATACAATCATTATGGCCTATTTTAGAGCCCCCAAAATCCACACAACAAAGACAGGGGTGGTAGTTCTCATATGATTACTAGCCCAGTGCTGGGGAGGTGGAGACAGAAAATATCCCTGGGGCTTGCTACCAGCCAGCCTAGTGTGCTTCATCAGATTCAGGCTAGTGAAAGACCCTGTCTCACAAAAACAAGGTGGGAAGCAGCTGAGAATCAATATCCAAAGCCATTCTCTGGTCTCCACAAACACACACACACACACACACACACACACACACACACACACACAGAGAGAGAGAGAGAGAGAGAGAGAGAGAGAGAGAGAGAGAGAGAGAGA
>CAJQZJ010000003.1:796999-819505 GCA_907164525.1 Lophiomys imhausi
AGAAGAAGAAGAAGAAGAAGAAGAAGAAGAAGAAGAAGAAGAAGAAGAAGAAGAAGAAGAAGAAGAAGAAGAAGAAATGAAATGTAAAGTTTCGGCCTTTTGCTACTAATTGTCATAAACTGTTTAGGATAATTAAGAAATGCAAACTAATAGTCATGCAAGCCTGCCATTTTGTTAGGTACTATGACAGGCTATTATAGTTATTTTCTAAGCTAATAAGAAATCAAGTTGCTAAGAGACAAGCAACATTTGCTTATCCTAATATAAGAGATAGATAGGGCCTCTTCAAAACCTCAAGAGATCTGCAGAATATGGCATTCAAAGATGTTTTCTTAACTTTAGATTTTTTGATATCGAAACATGTCAGCTCCTGAAAGCACCCCTATTCTACTCCAAGTAGAAGATGAGCATCGAAGAATCTCCAGTGCGAGATGGTTGAATTAGTGGCAAGCCTATCTCTTGGCAGGAAAAACCCCTTGCTTCAACTGTAGACAGAATGCTGTCCAAAAAGGACAAAACTTGGAAGCAGGTGAGTTGACAGCCTAGCTCTGCCACGACAGGGTAGGCAAGTACTTCATAATTCCTGCTCTACAATCAATGTCTGTCAGAGAAACGGGGCCAAAAGGCTGAAGATTGATGCTGTAATGTATGGAGAGAAAATGGGAACTGTACAGGCAGCAACTTTTATGTCATTTCCTAGTTTTGGAAGCTGCTGGCCCTGCACTTCCTATATAATCAGATATATTTATCCCTCTCAGGTCTCTGATGTAGTTGAAGAATAGATAGCTAGAGTCTCATAGATAAATTTTGAGTTATTTAGGAATCAAGAGGGTGTTCTGGATCTAAGAAGATGTTTTTAAAATTGTGATGAAATTTAGGAATAAAGTTGAGTTGGATATAGAACTTTAAACTCATGGAGATGGTTAGATAGTAGAATGTTAAAGTCAGGTGCCAAATACGTATAGACTGGACATTGGGATTGTATGCTAAGCCATATAACCCTCATAATTGTGGCCTAATTACCTCTGTTGTTTTGTATTGTATTTATTATTATAAGAGAAAGAGCCATTTTTGTTGGACTGAAGGGGGAGCTGTTGGGGGGAAAAGATATACCTTAAACTTAAAAAAAAGGAAGGGGATGGGTGGGTTGAGGCAGATAGAGGATGGGAGGGTAGGACTGGAGGGGGGAGTAGGTAGGGGATTGCAATTGAGATGTAACTTAAATAAATAAAAAATAAAGTAAAAAAAATACATATTTTTAAAAAGACCTTGAATAGAGGTGCCATTAGTGGGTGGATAATGCTGATCTCGGAAGTCATAGGTGCTTGCTGCCATGTTTCTTGGCCATGATGGTGATTGACTATCATCCCTCCAGAACTGTATGCCAAATAAACCCTTTCCTCTATAAGTTGCCTTCATCATGGTGTTTTATCACAGCAATAGAAAAGTAACTAAAGAATCTACATAGTACTTGGAAGTTGTCATGCAGACAACCGAAGGAAAAAGAAATCAGGAATAGCCATCCCCAGTTGCATGTTGTGATATTAACTTTCCAGGCAATAGTTACTTACTGGTGCAATTATGGCATGACTATTCTGAATTGAACCAAGGCTCACTCAGCAGAGTAGAGTTCCTGTTCAGTATTGTGGACCTGGTCTACAATACAGACTCACAGCTGTAAAGGTCATAGGCACTAGATATGAACATAATACTATTGGTTTTGCTAAATGGACATGTTGTTAAACTGCCATTTAAGTATTTATGTTTATAACCATAGACCAGTGCTATCTTCAACTTTTATCAAAGAATGTTCTTTTTTAGTGAATGGCTGTTGGAAGTTAATACAGAAACTCACAGTTGGTTGAAGAGCTCAGAAGCAGAACAAGTGAACTGTTGACTGCTCTGCCTTATAAGGGCATCCATAACACCCCTGCAAGATCCAGGGAAAATCACAGAAGTTGGGGTATGAATGATTTAAGAGCTGAAGGATAACAAGGTGGGCTGACAATCAGTGGTTTGGGGCATGACATTGACTCTGGCACTTGTGAAATTACAACAGCTGTATTTGCCTGCACAGGGCCTGAACAAGACTGAGTCAGTAAATACTCAGTCATAGATGAATGAACAAGGGACTCAAGGACTCTGGCTCCACTAGGGGAAGATAACATTAGTGTAAGGCAGCTAGAAAAGAAGTCATTTCCTCAGTTATGTAGTCAATTGGTAAGTTACTTACACTAAACAGCTTCATACCCATTCCCACAAAAGTGGGCTTGAATAAACCAAGTGAGTAACAAAACAAAACCAAGAGCAAAGCAAAGAGATAAAAAAGTGAGATGAGAACTTGATTAGAGGAAGGCATGGGAGAGTTCTAGGAATGAGATGAGGATAAATGAGGGTGGATATATTAATTTGACCAGAATGTATTAGAAACAATTAAGAAATTATCAAAAGTAAATAAAAACAATCAAGAAATAATTTTTAAAAATGAGAGTCTGTCAACTGTATTCATGCCTGTAATCTCAATACTCACCAGCCAAAGGCAAGAAGCTAGCACATTTGAGGCTACCCTGGGATAAATAGTGAGATCCTGGTTCAAAGAAAAGTATTCAATGAGAAAATGTGAAAGCACTCTCTGTTGGTATGGACCAGTTATCCCAGGTATTCATGAAGCTGAGATGGAAGGATCCCAAGCTAAAAGCCAATCTGGACTACAGAGTGAATTCCCAGCCAGCTTGAGTAACTTAGGCTCTTTTTAAAAATAAAAAGTGAATAGAGGACTGAGGATGCAGCTCAGTGGTGAGGGATTTCCTCACCATGTCAACACACTAAGTTCAAACCTTAGAGTGGGGGGAGAAAGTAAGATGAAAGCGAAAAGGTAAGAAAAGAAAGACAAGAAAGAGAGAAAAACAATTATGCAACTTATTGCTTATAGTCTTGAACAATAATTTCAGAGAAATGGACATTTATGCTCATGTAAAGAAATTTTATACAATAGTTCATATCATTATAGTCCAAACTGGAAACAGATAAAATGTCCTTAAACTCATGAATGGTTATGATTAAACAAGATCTTTTTAGTTTTAGTTTTGTTTTTTTAAGATGGGGGTCTCACTATATAGCTCAGGCTGATCTTGAACGTACAAGAGATCCATCTGTCTCTGCCCTGAGTGCTGAGATTAAAAGTGTATGCCACCACACATAGATATGATTATAATTATACAATCCTAAGTGGTCAGTCCTAAACACAAGTACATACAAGCAACATTAAATGAACTTAGTAGAATTTATATGTAAATATAATTTGTATATATGCATATTGTGGGGACCTGGGAAATGGAGGCTTATGAAAAATGCCTCATCGCTGGGAAAATGAAAGTAATTTGTGGGAAATATCTAAGATGTTGCTGGCTGGAAGATGCCTGGATGGAGCTGAAGCCTGATCTTGGGTATTGCTGATTGGGTGAGCAAGACTTCTGAGCTCGTGATCAATACATGATTACCATGTTGCCAGGCTTGTGCTATGTGGTGTGATAGGATGACCTTTAATGCTGATTAGGTTTAATGAACTGTAAAGAATAAGAAGGGATGGGTTTGACCCTAAAATGTAGGTAGAAAGAGGAAGCTCTTTGTGGTGGTGTAATATTTCTATATCTTGTTTGATTATAAAAGTCTTCAAGTGAAAAAAGGCAGAAGGTATTTGTCTTAGGGTTTTATTGCTGGGAAGATACACCATGACCATCATGGTAACTCTTATAAAGGAAAACATTTAATTGCAACTGACTTACAGTGTTAGAGGTTTAGTCCATTATCATCATGGTGGGAAACATGGCAGTGTACAGGCAAACATGGTCTTGGAGAATGAACTAAGAGTTCTACATCTTGATCCACAGGCAACAGGAAGAGACTTTGTGCTACACTAGGTGTATTTTGAGCATGAAAGACCTCAAACCCTACCCCCATAGTGATGTATTACTTCCAGCAAGGCCACACCTACTCCAACAAGGCCTACTCCTAATATGCCACTCCCTATGGCCCCCTATAGGGGCCAATTACATTCAAACTACCACAGTATATATAATCAGTGTACCAATATCAGTTTCCTGTTTTGATACTATACCATAGCTATACAAAATGTAACCTGATCAAAGGATATACCAGACCTCTCTTAACCTTCTGAAATGTCCTGCAGTTTTAAAAGTAAAAGGTTATGTTAAGAAATTTTTGAATAAAGTTTAAAAATAAAGAAAAAAATTAAGTCAAGAAAGTGGAAAATTCAACTAACAGGAATGATAGTTATGAATGGATAAGACGATGTCCTGGTTGGATTTTGTTCTTGTTTGTTTCCATTTTTTCAGCTCAACACAAGTCAAATTCAACTGACAAAAATGCCTCAATCAGATCATCCTGTGGACAAGTTGGGGTGTTTCTTATTGACGATTACTGTGGGAGGGTCCAGTTCACTGTGGGAGGTGCCATCCCTAGGCTAGTGGTCCTGGGTTCTATAAGAAAGCAGGAAGAGAAGGCCATGAGGAGCAAGCTAATCAGCAGCACTCCTTCATGGCCTCTGTATCAGCTCCTCCCTCCAGGTTCATGCACTGACTTCCATTAGTAATGAGTTGTGTGGCCTCAGAGTTGTAAGATTAAATAACTCTTTCTTCCTCAAGTTGCTTTTAGTCATGGTGTGTTATCACAGCTTTAGGAACCCTAACTCAGAAAAATGCTATAGACTAGAGACTCATCTTAGACTGTGGGAACAAAAGCACAATAGCAGATAGTGATAACTCCAAATATATACTTGTTTGTTTTAGTCTGTTTTGTTTGGCTGTAACAAAATACCTGAGTCATGATAATTCATAAAGTATACAAGTTTGTTTACCTCATGCTTCTATGGGCAGAAAAGTTCAAAACCATGGCACTAGCATCTGTTCATCATCTAGCAGGGCTATTTTTCTGCATCATAATACTGACGAGGATATCAGAGCCAGACACCAAACTTGTTAACTTAAGTCTCTTTTCCTGTTCATATAAAAGCTCTAATCCCAACACAGAGGTGCAGAATCTTGACCAGACTATGATTTTCAATATTTAGTACTAAATAATTGTTGTTCTTAGAATGGAGTATGATATATTATTTCATGTAGAAATGAAATATTTTAAGAACCATTGTTCCAAAGCACCAATTTCTAACTGTTAAATGGTTCTATTTGTATAACAATTTAATTTGGAGATCTTATCTAAATCATTTTACATAAGTTATTTCAAATTTATTTTGGTTTGATAATTTCATGGTAACCATCTAGAAGATTATAAATATCCTGGGATGCCACCCTAGATCACAGGGTGGCAGAATGATTGAGATGTGACCCAAAGAATGTTATTTCTCAGAAAAAGCAAAATTATTTCTGCTTTAGTCATTTATAAGAATTGTTTTATAACAAGTATGGACAAGATTATCTGATAAGACATTTATCTGCATAGCATCAATAAAGAAAGGTAAGGGTAAATTAGGCAGTATTTTTCAAGTAAAATGGAAGCTAGATGGCTCAATATCTTAGTTTGGATTTTATTGTAGTAAAGAGACACTATGACCACTGCAACTCTTATAAAGGAAAACATTTAACTGGGGCTGGCTTACAGTTTCAGAAGTTTAGCCCATTATCATCACAGTGAGAAGCATGGCAGCATTCAGGCAGACATGCCACAGAAGTAGGGGAGAGCTCTACATCTTGATCCACAGGAAGACTTGATCTACAGTAGGAGACTGTCTGTCACACTGGGCGTAGCTTGAGCATGTGAGACCTCAAAGCCTGCCCCCATACTGATACACTTCCTCCAATTAGGCCGTACAGAATCAACTAAGCAGAAGTCGTATAGACTTATAGAGACTGAAGCAACAGTCACTGAGCCTGTTTAGGTCTGCACTAGGTCCTCTGTATATATGTCATGGTTGTATCACTTGATGTTCTTGTGGGACTCCCAAAAGTGGGACTGGGGTTGTCTCTGACACTTTTGCCTGCTCTTAGAACTCTTTTATTTCTATTAGGCTGACTTTCCCAGTCTTGGGTTTATGCCTAGTCTTACTGCATCTTGTTGTGCCTTGCTATACTGATCTCACTGGAAGGCCTGTTCTTTTTTGAAGGGAAATGGAGGAACAGAGAATCTGGAGTAAAGGGGGGGGGGAAGGCTGTGGTCAGGATGTATTATATGAGAAAAAGAATAAATAAAATAAAAATAACCAGTAAAACAAAGATAAGCAAAGTTATTCTTGATGTCTTTCACTAATTATGTGATTCCTTAATAAAGAATTTCCAATAAAACAGAGGATTCCAGATTAAGGAATAAATGGGAGTAGTTGTGGTACAAGAAAAGTAAACTAATGATTACTGATCTATAAGTTCAGTGCTCAGAAAAAAATAGTGACAGAGGAAGGGTGACACGGTATATAAGCTTCATTTTGATATCATCTCATTATCTTCTCTATAGATCAAAAATGTCCACCCATTTGTCCCTTTCTGGCCAGCTCAACTCTTATACCTATTATATCTACTGTTGTCTAATCAAGATTTATTATAGCAGAGTCTTATAACAGTGGCCAGTCAGTCAATGTTACTTTGGTTCACTAAATGAAAGTTCAATGCAGTTACTAGATGGAATGTAATTGAAAACCCAAAACTTTACATCTCATTTGTTTATATTATAGCTTACACTTGATAGTCACTCATCATCATCACCTTTTTAGTCACAGGACAATAAAGCTAATGGATACATCAAAGAGAATTTCAAACCATGCTGTTCTGGTTAAATCTGCACAATGTCTTTTAAATATCAGGGACTGACCTCACAAGCATTATATCATGTAAAGCATCTCTAGCACTATGTCCAAACATAACACATCAAGCTACTGATTATTTTTACTCACTAAGCGAGACTGTTTAAATGCTTAGTCATTTACCTGTATTATATTGCTGGAGTTGAGGTCACATAAAGGAGCAGTTGCAGCATTCTATAGACATAATTCATAATTTACCATTCCATTCAGACACTTCAGTTTCATTACCATATTTTTGAAGTGATAAATCTGATTACCTTTAGAGAGCAGAACACTTGCACCACTCAGAAAACATTATTTTCACTTACTAATAAGCATCTCATCAGGAGTATTGGGATACCCACTAAATGTATGTTTCTATAATAGACATTTAAATATAAAAGTAAAAATGAACAAACTAACACCCCCAGATATCTCTCTTTCTGAGAAGTCAGCCTAATACTTATTTACTGACATGGTCACATGTAAAACAGAACAACTCCTAAAGACAAACGGTGTGGTAGTTTGAATGACACTGTCCCCAATATGTCCAGGTATTTGAAACTTGGTCCCTGGTTGGCAGCACTGTTTGGAGTCAGTGCAGGCTTGCTGGAGGAAGTGTTCCCTGCAGGTGGGCTTTGAGTACTCACAGCTTCACTTTACTTGGAGTTTGCTATCTCTGTTTAACATTTGTTGCTGAGGAATCAATCTCTCAGCTTTTAGCTCCTGTCCCCATGCTACCACTTGCTGCCATGCCTTCCATACATGATGGACTCTTATCCCTCGGGAACACATAAGCCAATATAAACTCCTCCTTTTTTGACCTGCCTTCAGGCATGGTATTTTTATCACAGCAGAGAAATAATTAATACAAGGAGACTGCAGGTGGATCCCTTCATGGCCTGAATGTCCTACCTATTTCTAGAAAATACTTCAATGGCAGAAATGGATTCATTAAAGGACATTTGGACTTGTATCTTACCAATCATCTTATAAGTCTAAAGTTCTATCATGAGTTCCAAAGCATCAAGCTAGAGAAACTTTCCTAGAGCCCAATCCAAAGGCATAAGACAGTAACATAACAGCTCCATTTTTTCACAGACCACAGAAATTCCAAAGTCTTTCCCATTTTTGTCTGCATTAGGTGATGCAAATGCAATTTTTAACAGTAAATGTAGTTCTTTTAACTTAAATTATATAGAAAAAAATAAGCTCTCAGTCTTCTATTCACTATGAAGAATACATTCTTTCCTGGGACATTTTTTTTATAATAATTTATTTTTTATTTCTTCAAGTTACATCTCAATCACAATCCCCTCCCTACTCCCCCCTCCAGTCCCACCCTTCCACCCTCCTCCCCATCAACCCCCCCATCCTCTTCCCTTCTTTTTTTTTTAGTTTAAGGTATTTCTTTTTCCCCTAACAGCTCTCCCTTTCAGTTCAACAAATGGTTCTTTTTCTTATAACTATAAATACAATACAAAACAACAGAAATAAATAGGCCACAATTATAAGAGTTATATGGCTTAGCATACATTCCCAATGTCCAGTCCATATGTATTTGGCATCTGACTTTAACATTCTACTATCTAACCATCTCCATAAGTTTAAAGTTCTATATCTAACTCAGCTTTCATACTAACTTGCCTCATAATTTTAAAAATATCTTCTTAGATCCAGAACACCCTATTGATTCCTAAAAAACTCAAAATTTAACTATGAGACTCTAGCTATCTATTCTTCAACCACCTCAGAGACCTGAGAGGGATAAATATATCTGATTATATAGGAAGTGCAGGGCCTGCAGCTTCCAAAACTAAGAAATGACATACCAGTGGCTGCCTGGACAGTTTTAAACTAAGTGTTTTAGTTACTGGCATCAACACTTATTAATTTCATACACTTCAAAGTGTATGAAATCTGCATCCTTCTCTCTCATTTTCGTCAAGTTCAGGCGGCTTAATGAACATACGTATTAGCCACAAATTGTCAATCACCTTTAACCATAATTCAAAGTAAATTTGGAGAGATCTGGCCCTACACCTCATCTGGGCAGCACAGTAGTTATCTATCTCTTGTGGCTAGGGTTCGTCACCCTAAGGGCATGAATAATATGAGAGCTGGCCCCACCCTTTGCTGCTACTACCAGGGCAGTGCTGGAGAGCTGGCCTTGGTGGCTTGGGTGCAGGAGAGCTGTCAGGCTAACCACCTCAGCCACCACCCATGCCCAGATCCAGGGCTTTGAAGTTGGCCCACCCCAACATCTGCCCCATCTACAAACTGCTGGAGCACATGAAGGAGCTGGTCCAAAAGAACTAAAGCTGCAGGAGATCTCCACGATACAGGACAACGGATCCTGTATTGACAGTGTAGCAGAAGCCAGAGGCTTCAAACCAGACCAATGACTTACTGCAATGAGCATTTTCAAGTAAAGCTGTTTGGGCAAAAGGATATACTGTGATACACAGCATGACACACTACAGCTTCCACAGCAAGATTTTTATTTTCTTTGGGTGGGAGGTTACAAGGATGGAGGTCAAATATGGAAGGACAAGGAGATGAGTGGGATTGGGGTGCATGGTGTGAAATTCACAAAGAATCAATAAAACGTTTAAAAAAACATTATTTCTATTTGGACACAATGTGGGTGCCCATGTTTATAGTCCACACATCTGAAATTTATATATACATTGTGCTCCATTCAGCCAGCTGAAGATACAAATTTTATCACAAGGAGTACAGTGATAGCTATAGATGGCTGATGCATCTTTATGTACAGACTTATTCTCAGATGGAAAAGTGGGATTAACAAGTAAACCTAGACAGAGAGGCATGTATGGAAGCTTCTGTGACTATTTTTGGAAGACTTACACTGAGATAAAAGGTAGTATCTTCAACATTTCAAGCAAAAGACAGTGGAAAAAGTAGTCACTAAATATAACTCTGGAATAAAGTATATTGGGCAGTCATTTCAAACGTTCAATAGATAGCCTTCTATTGAGTAAAAGTTCACAGTATCCTGTTTGCAAAGCATGGTGATGGGAATATGATGGTGTGTGTGTGTATGCGCATGTGCTTACAGATGTGGATGGAAGCCAGAAGTCAATCTTTGGTGCCTTTTTCAATCATTTCTCAGCTTATTTTTAAGATATTCTCTTACTGAACCTTAAGCTCATAGATTCAGCTACAGTGGCTGGCCAGCAAGCCATATAGATCGTCCTGTCTCTGGCCCTGAGCACTGGGATTACAGGCATAGACTACCACTCCTGGCTTTTACATGAATTCTGGGGATCTGGACTTACATTCATGTGCCAATTATTCCCTGGCCTCAGCAAGTTTTTATTTAAAGAGTCAAGCCAGGTATGGTGTTTAATGCCTGTAATTTCAGTACTTAGAAGGTAGAGGCCAGGGCATCATGAGCTTTAAGTAAGCCGAAGCTATATAGTAAGACTTTGACTCAATAAATAAATAAAAATTAAAAGGTCGAGGGTTACACTTACTAATTTAGTATGCTATATAGATCAGTTAATCATAAAGCCTCAGATTTTTTTAAATTGCAAAATGTAGATACTATTTCCCATGCAGGAAGTTCACAAGGACAAAATAAGACAGTGTGTAAAAGCATTTCAAAAAAGATGTGCTACTCTCTATTTTCTTTGTTGTATTTGCTCCAAAATGTAACAATAAGAACTCAAAATGAAACCACTCACAGGTGGTAAAGAAATATACCAATACCTCACCTTTCTAGACAATTTACCTAACATCTTCAACTATACAGAATTAGCAGCTAACAATCTAGAAAATAGGCAAAAATGTGTATTCAAATAATGAAAACATAACAGTTAGGTTTTGTATTATCAGATGAGAGTCCCTATATTCTTTCCTATTGCTTAGTCACTCTTAAAATTATACCTAAAAGTACCAGGCATATTTATCTGGTTTCCAGCCCAGGGCACAACTGATTAGGAGTAAGGAAGCTGCAAGATACATCAAATGGTAACAGCTGACAGCAGAAAAAGAGATGAAAAATGGATAAAAAGAAGATATGAAAATTTAAAAGTATAGCAGTCTGGGGATATTAGTTCCAGAGCAAGCAGTGTCACTCATATCAAAAGTTCCCAGTTCAGCACTTTACATAGATCAGTTCATCTAAGCCTTAGGTTTTTTGTTTGTTTGTTTTTTAATTTACTTTACATCCAGATCACATCTTCCCCTCCATCCTCTCCTCCCAGTCCCTTCCTTTCCACTCCCTTCCTCCATCTACCCCTCCTCCCTTTCTCCTCAGAGAAGGGCAGGCCTCCCCTGGATATCAGCCAGCCATGACATATTAAGTTGCAGTAGAACTGGGTGCATCTTCCCCTACTGAGGCTAGACAAGGCCGCCTAGTTAGGGGGAAGGGATCCAAAGGGTTAGACATTTTTTAATTATAAAAGTGGATACTACTACTTCTGATGTAAGATTTTCACAAGGACAAGACAAGAGAGTCGTGTAAAAGCATTTTATATATATATATGCTTCTCCCATTTTCTTTGTTGTATTTGCTCCAAAAACACAAGATGGAAAACTGATGGAGGTCATCTTGGGGACAAGCTGGAGACTGGAAACAAGGTAGATCCCTGGGAAGAGATAGGGATAGGTCTAGCTGAGACACCTACCAGCAGGAGATATGGAGACTGAAGAGGCCTCCCACTAGCTAGATAGGACTTCTAGGGGAGGGAGGGCATAAGCAACCTGCCCACAAAACTTCAACCCAAAATGTACCCTGTATACAAGATGTGCAGGAATAAAGATATAGCAGACATTGAGGGAATGACTAACCAATGAATGGAACAACTTGGACCTACCCAAAGGGAGAGAGCAACCCCTATCACTATTAATGATACTCTGCTATGATTACAGACAAAAGCATAGCATAACTGTCCTCTGAGAACTTCCATGCAGCAGAGGATCCAAACAGAGGCTGACACTCACCACCAAACATTAAGTGGAACACAGGGTATCTTGTGGAAGATAGATAGAATGATCTAGAGGAAAAAAGAACTCCCCAAGAAGACCTACATAGTCAACTAACCTAGGTTCATGAGGGCTCACAAATTCTGAACCACCATTCAAAGGGCATGAGTGAACTGGACCTAGGCCCCCTACACACATATAACTGTGCATGTTGGTCATCATGCGAACCCCTAGCAAGTGGAGGGAAGGCTGTCTCTGGAAAGGACTATTTGGCCTGCTGTTTGATCACTTCTCCTCAACAGGGCTGTGGTGTGTGGCTTCAATGAAAGAGGAAACACTCAGACTTGATGCAAATCGATATGCTGGGGTGTGAAGGGGAGGGGAGAGAGGTGGCACCCCTTTCTATGTAGGAGGGGGATGGGAGAAGGGGAGGAAGGGTGGGACTCAGAGGAGGGGAAGGAGAGGGCTATGATTGGGATGTAAAGTGAGAAACAAAATTTAGTTTAATTTAATTTAAAAAATAATTCAGAATGGAACCACCTACAGGTCTACACCATTTCATTCCACTCCACTCTGTACCCAGACTTCTACATCCTCTTCCTAACTCAAACCTGGTGACTCCCTTGGACCTCCTGATCCATACCTTTTACACAGCTTGCCAGATCTAGCACAGGTTCCAAAACCACTGCCCTGACCAGTCTGACCCCTTACCTGCACCTCAGTCATCCTCTAGGATTCTGCCACTACCTGCCTTACCTACAACTACTCACAGGCCCCTCCTATATACATTCTCAAACACCCCACTCAGCACCTAGATGTCCCATGTTCTTTCTCCTCCATCGCCTGGTGAGTCTCCCTGAACAAGCCACCCATGCCTTCCCCTAAACCCACCAGATCTAGCCCTGGTCTCTCAACCAGTGCCGAGGCCTAGTCTGACCATCTCCACCTGCACTTCAGCCAGCCTCTTGGCCTCCTTAGGGTTCCATATACCTTGCCCCAGCCTAATATGACCACCCATGTCTGTTGCTCAACCAACCTCTAGGTTTAGACCAGGACTTCTCTTATCTGAAAACACCTACGAGTCCCTTCTACATAGCTTTTAAACACCCCACTCAGTACCCAGACTTCTCATATTCCCATCAAGGGTATAGACCAGTGTGGTCCCCTGACCTCTCAAACCATCCATGTCTTTTTCACAACCTACCAGATCTAGCCTGGATCCCACAACAAATGCACCAGCCTAATCTGACCTCTCCTGCCTACACAGAGAAGGAACACTAAGCTTTGGCTTGGAACCTTCCTACCTATATCCCAACCCACAGTATTCTTCCATGCCATATCCAACTTTTTCACCTAGACAGATTTATCCTTATACTCCAGGATTGGAACAGGAAGCAGATCATGTAGAGCAGGCCAGTCTCCGCTGTCCATGTGATTTCATTCCACACAGGCCATTTCCAACCTTTAGACCCAAACCACTTGCACAAACTGTCTTCTGGCCCAATCTACTCTGCCCATATCAGACAGAGAACTAACAATAGAAGTCCACATTCCCAGATCTCATTGCAAAAATACCAGCAATGTGAAAGATCAAGCCAGTATCTTCTTTCTAAAACCTACAAGTTGTGTAAAAATGTTTGCCAGTGAGAATCACCTAGATGAACACCAGGAAACAGAATTTAAAAGAACAGTCATGAACTTCACCAAAAAATTAAAGGAGTTTAAGGAAGACACAAAGAAACAGCTCAATGAAATTAAAGAGAAAGAGCTTAAAGAGAACAAACTCCCGAGTGACACCCAAGAAACACAAACGTAAGGCTAATGAACATAATGAAGAGAATACATCACTTGAAAACAGAATTCAATCAGGAGATATAAATGAAGAAGACTCAAATTGAAATGAAAATAAAATTGAAAAACCCAATAGCTTAACTAGAAAAGTAAAGGAAAGCCTTACAAGTAGAATGAATCAAGCAGAAAATAGAATATCAAAACTTAAAGATAAAGTGGAGGATCTAGACCAAATAATAAGTAAGAAATATATAAAAATTAAAAACTCAGGAAAGGAACACACAAAATATGAGACACCATGAAAACACCAAACCTTTGAATTATACGTGTAGATGAGGGAGAAGAATTCCAGGTCAATGGCATAGACCAGAAAATCTAAAAGAAATGGGTGGATTTTTAGATTCAGCCAAACCACCAAATTTAAACCAAGAAGAAGTCAACCAATAACAAATGATTAGATTGAAATCATAATTTAAAAAAAAAAAAGCAAAGCCCAGGACAAGGTGGATTTGCAGCAGAACTCTACCAGACATTCAAAGAAGATCTACAACCAATTTTTTAATTTTTTAATGTTTATTTATTACTTCAGGTTACATCTCCATCACAGTGCCCTCTTTCCACTCCTCCCAGTCCTGCCCTTTTACCCTCTACACCCTATCCCTTCCAACCCACTCTTCCGGAGTGGAGTGTCCCTATATATCAATTCCCCGACGCAGTTCAGCAGTCATATGAGGGCCAACAGCCTCCTCATACACTGGGAGCCTACAAGGCAGCACCACTAGGAAAAAGTGTCTCCACTTCTGGGTATACATCCAAATGATTCCTCGCCAAACCACAAGGAAATTTCCTCATCTATGTTCATAGCAGCCTTATTTGTAATAGTTAGAAACTGGAAACAACCCAGATGTCCCTCAACTGAGGAATATATATATATAACTGTGGTACATCTACACAATGGAATACTACTCAGCCATCAGAAACAACAAAATCATGCAATTTGCAGCCAAATGGATGGAACTAGAGAAGCTCATCCTCAGTGAGTAACCTAGACTCAGAAGGATGCACATGACATCTATTCACTTATAATCGGATTTTAGCCATATATTACAGGATAACTACACTACAACCAATGTACTAAAGGGAACAGGTACAACCAATTTTTTTAACTATTCAAAAAAAGTAGAAAAGACTCAGGAGCAGTGGCACACATCTTTAACACCAGCACTTGAGAAACAGAGGCAGGTGGATCTCTGTGAGGCCAGCTTGATCTACAGTCTACATTGTCAGTTCCAGATTAGCCAGAGCTACAAAGTAAGATCCTACCTCGAAGAAGAAAGAGGAAGAGAACCACCACTACCATCAGCAGCACTACCAAACTCCTTCCATGAATACAGTGTCACTCTAATACCCAATACAGGTAAAGACACAACAAAAACGAAAAATACAGGCCAATATCTCTGATAAACCTAGACTCAAAAATACTCAATAAAATACAAATAGAATACAAACATGCATCAAAAAGATTATATACCATGATAAATTTGCTTTATCCCTTAAATGCAAGATGGTTAAACATATGCAGTTTAATAAAAGTAATAAATCACATAAATACAAAAATCACATAATCATCTAAATAGATGCATAAAAAGCCTTTGATAAAATCCAGTATGCCTTTATGATAAAAATCCTGGAGAATGAAGGACTAGAGGGAACAGTCTTCAGCATAATAACATGAAACCCACAGCAAGCATCATTCTAAATGAAGAAAAGTTTGGAAAAAAAATCCCATTGAAGTCAGGAACAAAGATGTCCAGTGGATACATGCTTTCAATATTATGCTTGAAGCCCTAACTGGAGAAGTAAGGAAGGAAACTAAACAAGAGAAGGAAACTGAAAGTACACAAATATGAAAATAAGAAGTCAAACTACCCCTATGTACAGATGACATAATATTATTATACATTAGAGGTTCAAAATAGTCTACTGGAAAACTTCTAGAGATAATATACAAATTCTGCAATGTGACAGGATACAGAATCAACTTACACAAATCAATAGCTTTTCTATATACTCACAACAAATACATAGACAATGAGAACATGAACACGTTCCCTTTCACAATGGCCCCTCACAGAAATAACATATCCAGGGATAAATTTAATTAAGGAAGTGAAGAACCTCTACAATGAAAACTTTCAAACTTTGAAGAAAGAAATAGAGAAAAATACTAGAAAATGGAAAGACATTCTATGCTTACAGGTTGGTAATTAGTATTGTGAAATGACCATTCTACTAAAAGCTATTTACAGATTCAACTTGAACCCAATCAAAAATCTGATCTCATTCTTCATAGAAATAGGAAAAAATCCTATAATTCATATAGAATCACCAAAGATCCCAGATAGCCAAAATCACACTGGGAAAAAAGAACAATGCTGGAGGAAATACAATATTAATGTTTAACAGAGATCTAGTAATAAAAAAATATGGTACAGGCACAAAAACAGATATGCAGATCAATGGAATAATATTAAAGACCAAAACTTGAATAACTGTAAATACAGTTATTTAAAATTTGTCGAGGATGCCAAAAACATGCACTGTAGGGAAAATGCACTTTCAACAAATGGTGCTGTAAAAACTGGATGCCCATATACAGAAGAATGCAATAAGATCTGTATCTATCACCTTACACAAAAACTAACTCCATATGGATCAAAGACCTCAATGTGAAACATGAAACACTGAATCTACTGACACATGAACATGAACACTGAAACTAGAAGAAAACAAATGCAGTACCCTGCACAATTAAGGTGTAGAAAAGGACTTCTGAATAGAACTCCATTTACCCAAAACCAATAACTGACAAGTAGGACCTCATGAAATTAGAAGGTTTCTGCACAGCTAAATAAACAATCAACTAGGTAAGGTTTTACCTAATGAACTTTTCTTATCTGTGCTGAGAATGCTCCCTCCAAGAGCCAAAGACCAACTAACAAAAAACTCCAATAACATACATGAGAAGTCCTTTTTTAAACTGTTATACAAGATTGTCCAGGAAACTCTCAAAACACAGACTATAGGTATTCCTCTTGGTTGCCCTTGGTAGAAGGTAAGTCTCTATTGCTGAAGACACCATGTACTTCAGAAACAGGTCCCAGAGACCCTTGAGTTGGAACTGACCTGAAGTCTCCATTCTGAGGACTAGCTTTCATGGTACTAGAAGTTGCCATGAAAGCTTCCGGAGGCAGAAGGCAATCAACAGTCCTACCCAGCTATGGTGCCTATAAACTACATTAACATCAACAACTGATATAGCAGGATAACCCTAAGGTTACAATACTGGCACACATACCTAGTCAGTAACCAACATCTCTCTATGTGGAGTTAAGATCTTCTCAGCAAGAGGGAAGTCATGCCTGGTAACTACTCAGTGCTAGTGGAGTCATGGAACTCAGAAGAGAATCTATAACTACCACTTTACTAAATCAGCATAATCCCTAACTACAATCTAAACATTTGTCTTTATACACACAGATAAGTGTAGTCCTCATCCTTCATCAAGGAAATGTCTCTTTACGACAGATGGAGATCACTATGGAAAACCATAATCAATCAAAATGCAGAGTTGTGGAGCCCCAATGTAGTTCCAATGAATACAGCTACAAAACATTCCCACACCTAAGGCTCAGGGAACATTATAGAGGAGGGGACAGAAGGACCTTAAGAACCAGAGGATTAGGGAGTTTGCTGTGAGAATGTATCTCCTAGTAGAATCAGAAGCCACATACATGAAGACTCATCAACAAGACCGCCTAAATATAAGCTGAACACAGATGACACACATAGGCATATCAAAGTGGATAGGAGAAAGAGCTCATGAGGCCTCAATCCCCCCCCCCCCACACACACACATTAGCAGGCAACTGAGGAAAGATGAAAGCAGAAGAGGTTTTCTTCCCTGGGGGACTCCAATAGGCTGTCCAGTGCCAAATGGTCAGCCATGAAAACATACATACAAATAACATTATATGGACTGACCAGGTTATATTTATATGCACACATGCATGTGCACATGCACCTCCCCCCCACACACAAGAGGGAGAAAGAAACTTCTCACAAACTTTAAAAAGCTGTGCTTCTCAGCTTATGGATACCTGCATATCCTTCAGTCAACACTTCCTTTCTTTATTAATCGGGTGAGAAGCCTGGTTCCTAAGTTAGAATATAACTATAAAATCCTTAAAGTTGTGTATTTATTGTACTAACATTATCTGATTCCCCTTGATCTTACATATATTTTTCTAACAGGGTCATTGGTCAACTTGTTAAATTTTTCTGTATATATTTAACTGTAAATACACTGAAAGCCTTATTGGAATGAGGCATAATATAAAATAATATTGTTACATCAAAGAAAATGAATGACACATGAATCCAAAGGTATAAAAGAGGCTGGAAGGAAGTGAGGAGGCAGGGATGAGGTGGATGAAGAACTTCGCTGATGTGAAGATGTATGTATATTAGTTCAAAGAAAGGGTGAGGTCTATGACACTTGCGATGAGAATTTGCAATGAGCTAACATGGAAACAAATGAAACACTTATAATATCAGGTTAATTGTTGCTAACATCTCTGAAATGGTATGTTCTACTGATAAGCATTTGTCCTAAAATATTGTACCAACCAAAAATTTAACAAAATCAAAGCTAAGAAAAATATGATGATGATGTATGTACATGTGTACTGACTTACTGCTTATGAAGTACATATAGAATCTCACTGGATTGTACCAAGAAGGCTACACTGCTCCTTCCTCTGCTATTGAAGCCAACACCGTGGCAAGAAAGCTGTTGCAAGTTGCATTCTCCAAATCTGAATCTTTAAAGATGTGCTATTTGTTGTAATACAGAACCGTATTATAGAATGTTCACAGAATGCTGAAATTCTCCTCTGCTGGTGTTCTTCTCTTGTTCACTAAACCTCGAAGTACTATCATGTCATCAGTTTCATGTCTTCACCCATGCTTATATTCCCATGCATATATTCCCATGCTTATATTGAGCGTCCTTTTAAACACATTGTTCCAACCTTCATTTCCTTATCCTCATTCACCAGTATCAAAATAATAAGTTTCTACTCCGCTTCAATTCTCTAACCTTCACCTTATTTTTTAAGTATCTCATCCATGATGGCCACCCACCATGGGGATCTCTTATTGTTCTCATTCTACATTGTAAGTACTATCTTGTGTCTTTAGACTGTAAGCTCTTCATAGAAGGATTTTCTCTTTTGTTTAGTGCAATCAACCCATTGTGAAGCACTGTGTATACTTCTACACTACCACTAATACAGTTCTTCCTGAGTTTTACCAGAATTATCTGTTGAGTCGTGTGACTTCAGTTTAACGTCATTTGTCTTTCCTTGAATTATTTTGGGGCCTTCTTGAATGTTTTTTAAAAGTAAAAAAAATGGAACTTTCTTTTTTCAGGAGTATTATCACCTACACATCTGAGTGCGCATGCTTCATCCTGCTGTATTTCTTACAGATAAGATTATCAAATTAAATGCCCTTCAAGATGTTCCCGTAAAGGTAAAACACAAAGCCATTTTCTTTCAAGCTAATCTACACATGACCCTTTCCCTCCAGTTTCACAGTAAAGTAACCCTGTTCCACTTGGAATTGAGTATATCTTAGCGATCATCAGTTGCAGTGCTCTACCAGGAAACAATTGTCTTTTTAAAAAGTAAAGGCATTGATTTCCCTAGAGCAAAGAGGTGAAGAAAAGCTTAAGATACAGATGGTTACTGAATAATAAAACCCATTATGCCATGAATGCAAACATTTAGGGACTCAAAGTAACTTTAGAGGTTCAAATAAATTAGAAGCCAAACAAATCATACAGGACATAAATTCTTATGTGGACTGAAGACTCAATCCCCAAACTCAGTAACTGTTTTCACAAGTGTCCATATGGAAAGAAAAGGATGGCATTGTTCTGATTTTATTTGTTTTAAATCTTTAAAAAACAAAAACCTGCCTATCTAACTTTACAGTTAAACAAGTGCTTTAAAAAAGGTTTCTAACTGCAAATATTGTTCCCCAGGCCAAGTGACAGTTAAAAAGAAAAGTTCAAATTAGAGCAATATAAGAGAAAAATACAAGCACACAATGACAGTCTATAAATTCAGATTGTTCAACTTGTTCGTTCTAAGGACATCCGGAGGTGCCAGCTCTTTCTTCCTTGTCTGTAACAATCTAGTCTACACCACTAGAGCATTTCAGTATAAATTTCAATATGAACTCTACTTCTGAGTGATATACAACAAAAACACAGACAAATCACTTGAAAACGAAGACTCCAAAACCAAAAGATGCTGACAAGTTCCTATCTGTACCCACATAAAGAACATACTCCAGTCAGAGACTGAGCCCAGATGGAGATCTTTATACAAAGTATGTTAAACCTGCTCTCCCATCAATACCTACCTGGAAATGCAAACAAATTAGGATGGGTGTAGATTGTATCGCCACTGCTTCCCACTAAGCCTCTCAGAAGTGCGTGGCTAATAGGAACTAGAATATGATCTGACAGGTGCAGTCAGGATGATTAAAATATGGACTATTAAAATGACATCTTGACACACTATCCACAATGGCTTCATTATTAAAGTTTAAGTTTCTGTTCACAATGCTTTACAGTACCCCTCAGGGCAGAGTTAAATCTGAACATGTTGCTGCTAAGCAGCTATCACAGTATCTACTGAGATGAAGCTAGAATATTTTTAGTTATAAAGAAAGAAATATATGGACTACATTAGACCCTTAATGCCTACTAGATGATAGCTTTTTACCTCCTAAAAGAAATATACTAGGTTAAGATGATTTAATATTGAGTACTCAGGATCATGCAATCAGTACTAGAAAAAAGAGAGGGATTTCAACTAATATTCAATCTTGGAGTTAAGTTAGCTAAGCAGATATGAACTGTGAAGTACCATATTTGATCAACCATGTTGAAAACGGTTTCAAAGAATATTTTTTGTCAAGCACTTAAAAGTAGGTTGTGAAATAATGGTCCATTGTTCTCCATTTTTTCATTTTAACATTTATGTAAGTTTCATAAATGTACACAATGTATCACGGATGCATTTAGCTCCCCATTTGATCAGCATGTCCTTTAAACATCAGATTAGAGGTAATACTCACTTTAATGCCCAAAGAACTATAGTTTAAGTATCATTCTTAGTCCAACAGCATCTACTAGGAACTTTTCATGGGCTACATTCTGAAAAAAAAAATGTGGAAATCAAAAGGACAAGAACATTGCAAGTATTGAGAATGACAAAAGGGTTTCTTGTTAAATATAGATGATTGCATCACTAATTTATCTTCCCTTATCAACCTTCAGTTTTCTCAGTTATTTCTTTTTCATTTTTTTCATTATTTTGCACAAGTTATTTTTATTGTTTGAGATTTTGGTCATATATTCATATAATGTGTTTTGATCAAGCCCACCATCTACCAGAGTGTGGCTGGCCTTCCAGGAGCTACATCCTTAAAGAAAACTTACTCTTCCTCTCCCAGCAGCCATTAGGTGCCAAAACCTTCTCAGCTAGGATTTGGACTATATGAACCCCTGCTGTTTCACAATGGGATTTTTTGTGGGGTGGGCTTGATTTTGTGTCATTGTCAGTTTATGTCACATGGGTTTGTTGTTGTTGCTTGTTTGGTTTGTTTGTTTGCTTGCTTTCCAAACATACAAAACTTTTAGAGTCCACAGTGCTAACCATTACAATAAAAAACCTCAGGCAAAAGGGTTTCAAAGAACATATTTTGTCAACCATTTAAAAGTAGGTGTGAAATAATGGTCCATTGTTCTCCTTTTTTCATTTTAACATTTATGTAAGTTTCATAAATGTACACAATGTATCACAGATATATTTACCTCTCCATTATCTCTTATCAATTCCCACTCCTACTTAAGTCCCTTCTACTTATGTGTATGTGTACTCATGTTCTTGCACAGACAGATTTTGTACAGACAGCCATAGCTGTGGTGTGTTTATTATTGAAATGGTCATGACATATCCAGAAAACACCACTTCATAGCTCCTCTTCCGTCCTCCAGCTCTTACCATCTTCCTGCCCCCTCTTCTGCAAGTTTCTTGGATTTTGGAAGAGGTGATATAGATGTCCTATTTAAGAGACAAAACAGTCACTTATCCTCAGCACTTTCGTCAGCTATGAGCCTCTGTACTTCCTATTGTCTTCTGCAAAAAGAAACTTCTCTGATCAAAGCTGAGGGCAGCACCAATACACAGCCATGCAGTTCAACTTAGAGAGTGTTTCAAGACTGATAACAACAGTAATCCATAGGTGTAAACATATATTTAGAAATAACTTTGATTAAATGTCCATTTAGCAAAGTATTAGTAATAAGTTCTTCCTTAGTACCTTTGACATCTGCAGCCATAAGATTTCAACCAGGTTTACAGAATCAGGCATATATTACCTCTTGTGGAGTGGTCTTCACATACAACATAGTTTGTTACTCCCAAAACATTCATGTCATTATTATATCTATGGGCCTATTCTGCCGGGCAGATAAGTATTATAGCACAAAGAGACTTTTTTTCATTTTCTCTTTTGTTCTGTTTGATTTTTTAAAATAATTTATTTTTATCTCTTCAAGTTACATCATAATCACGATCCCTTCTTTACTCCCCCCTCCAGTCCCACCCTCCCACCCTCTTCCCCCTCAACCCCCCCATCCTCTTCCTTTTTTTTAAGTTTAAGGTATATCTTTTTCCCCCAACAGCTCCCCCTTTCAGTCCAACAAATGGTTCTTTCTCTTATAACAATAAATACAACACAAAACAACAGAAATAAATAGGCCACAGTTATGAGAGTTACATGGCTTAGCATACATTCCCAATGTCCAGTCCATA